>JAWZYV010002352.1:1200000-1800000 GCA_038373885.1 Cheiracanthium punctorium
TTAATGCTTTTTATTAAAATGTTTACTTTTCATGATAAATACCATATTTTAATCATTCTCAATTGTATACTTTTAGAGAATGGTGAAAAGCGTGCTCCAAAACAGAACATTAAAACTTAAGAGGAATAAAAACGGCATTTTCCCAGATAAAACTTTACGTGTTAAAAAATTGCACACACACACACACACATATATATATATATATATGTCATACAAGCGATCATTTAATTAAAAACATCTTTCACTTTGGGGGCATCTGGACTATAAATTGTAATTTCAAAACATGGTGCAATACTTGTTGCCTAGGAGGGTCTAACTTGTCAATCATAAGGGTGTCTCGCCAGCAGGCGCCTCCCATGTCTGCTAATTTAGCAAATGAGGATTTTGTTATGGTTTTGTAGACCAACTAGATGATGGACAGACAGAGCTGCCGCCTAGTGGACACTCTGTGAACTTCACTAACAAAACCAGGAGACATTTCCCGCAGAGCAGCTCTTCCTGACTTCGAGAGATTTCCAAACTCCTCTGTATATAATTTGTAAATATGCCTCAATAAAATATTCCAGATGGACGTTGCCGTTTGTGCTGTTCCTAAACCACTCACGCACGACAAAAGTCGAGCAGGATTATCTTGTGGGAAAAATAATTAAATACTTTTCAAGTTAACATGAAAGTGTTGATAATCAAATCTCCCAAAAGGAATCTTCAGTAACGTGCGTGAGTAGGTCAAAGTGACGGAGCCAGCTTGTTAGTAGTACCGGCGAAGAACGGAACGAACGAAAGTGTTTATTTTCTCCTGCGCTCGATCTATAAGAATGTTATCAGTTGCAGAAAGCAGATGTCCATAAATATAAAAACTGTGCAGCAAGAAAAAGAAAAAACAAAAATGACTGAACCAGAAATAGACATACCGAAGTTTGATCCAGAGGAAGTACCAATAGCACCGTGGATAAAATTATTAACTCAAATTTGTGCTGATAAGAAATTAGATGACGAATGGAAGAAAAAAAATATTTATAAGTATTTAAAAGGAAGAGCACTACAGTTATATCTAACAAATTGCTTAGAAAATGAAAATTTCGAGGAAACTAAGAATTTCCTCCTCCTAAATTTTGAAGTACCAGAGGAGAGGAATTTGGAAACTTTTTTCTGCCTTAAATTTCATTCTTGCGCGAATTTAAAGGATTATTACACTAAGAAAATAAATTTAGGAAGAAGATTGAAATTCACAGAAGACAATATCGTAGAAGCACTGAATTCCGGCCTCCCGGATCGGGAGAAAAAACTGATGACGATCGCCAGATGCGAAACGGTTTCCCAGTGGATTACTCTCATTAATCAGATCCATACGAAGACCGATGAGGAAAATACGAGTGTAGTCCGACCGGAAATCCGAAACCCGCCTCGCTTCATTACGCCACGATGGGCGCAGGCATCCGAGCCTAGGAACTGGAGTCCGCGCTTCCAGCAACCGCGAAGGCAGCTACCGACCGCCCAGCCGCCGCGGTACAACGGACCTTCCCGATGGCAGATGCCGTTCTGGCAAACGCCCCATCAGAGCAGACCCCAACCATATACCCAGGAGCCGCAACCGAGATGGCAGCAAAACAGAGGGAGAAACGACCAACACAATCAAAATAGTTATGAGAGAGTTCACAATTGCGAACATTATCTGTGTGAGAATTGTAAAGAAAAGAAGAACTTCTGACAACTACCAAAAACCCTACTACGGGTAAACCTGGAATTTGAGACAACAACTGAACATCAAAAAACAATACCGGGAATTTTAGATACTGGTTCAACAATTAATATTATACCACAAAAATTTATAAATCATTTAAATTATGTAGAAATTAAAATTCAAGCGGGGATAATTAACCAAACACAAGGTAAGGTAGAAATTCATAAGGTAATACAGGTAAGAACTAAATTACATAAAATTGTAAAAAACTTAATATTTTATGTTATAAATACAAATTTAAATTATTGCTTATTATCACTGGAATCCATAAGTCAATTTAATCTGGAAATTAATTTTAAAACTTTTGAAATTTTTCAAAATAATGAAATTGTGAATGACAATCATGAAATTTCTCATCATTTAACTTTGCATGTTGTTGATGACTGTGAAAAAGGTAAAAAGTACAAAAACTCTCAAAATTTAAATTGTGTTGATATGCAAATAGATAATGTGTTTAAAAATACTTGTAATAATGTTAGTAATGGTGAAAATAATAATTTGAATTGTGTTGTTACAAGTCAGGATGTAAATGATAAATTGTTTCAAGAGTTACCAAATAATCATGTTGACAGAAATTTTGAAATTAATAAGTTGGAATATGCTTCTAAAGATCATATCATTAGGTTGTTTCAGGAATTACCAAAAAATGATGTTGTTGAATTAGAAAATATTGATAATGGATGTGTAAATTTTACTGTTGATGAAAATAATGCAGAACTAGATAAGCTATTGACCCAATATCAAAACATTTTTTCTAAGGATAAGTATGATGTGGGAGAGATAGGGTTAGGACCCCAGAGGATTTATTTGACCTCTGATATACCGATATCTCAACGTCCATATCGTGCTTCCCCAAAAGAAAATGCCGAAATTAAAAAACAAATTGATGAACTTTTAAAAGCGGGATTGATAAAACCTTCTTATAGTCCTTACGCAGCACCAGTAACGCTAGCATTCAAAAGAGATGAGGGAACGAAAAGCAGATTATGTATAGATTTTAGAAAATTAAATTTAATTGCAAAAACAGATAGTGAGCCAATTCCTAGAATTGATGATATTTTGGACCAACTTACCCATGCCAAATTTTTCTCAACACTTGACTTAACTTCAGGTTACTGGCATATCAAAATTCATGAAGATGACACAGAAAAGTTAGCATTTACTACAAACCATGGCGTTTACGAATTTTTAAGGATGCCCTTTGGGTTTAAGTCTGCTCCTAGTATTTTTCAAAGATGTATCAGACAAATATTACATAAACATAAAGTAACATTTGCTCTAAATTATTTTGATGATATTGTCGTGTTTTCCAATACAATTGAAGAACATCTTTCTCATTTAAGTATTATGTTTTCCATTTGCGTAAAAGAAAATATTAAATTAAAATTAAGTAAATGTCAATTCGCAAAAACAACTATAAATAAAAAACGGTACGTATTCTCCCAATAATCCTAACATTGAAGTTATAAAGAAATTAATGCCTCCTAAAAATGTTAAAGAACTTCAACGGTTTCTCGGAACTATTAATGTTTATCATAAATTTATACCTGACTATGCTAAGATAAGAGCACCCTTAAATAAATTGTTATGTAAAGATACTCCTTGGAGCTGGACTGATGAATGCCAAAACTCATACGAAAAATTAAAAAACAGTTTAATATCCAAACCAATACTTTCTCTGTTCAATCCTAATTATAAATGTCACTTATTTGTAGATGCTTCAAAATTAAATATTGCAGCTGTTCTGAAACAAGAACACCCTGATGGATCACTACACCCTATAGCCTTTCATTCTAGACAACTAAAACCGTACGAACAAAACTATGCCATAACAGAACTTGAATGTTTAGCGATAATTGATGCGTTAGATAAATTCCACTGTTATCTTCATGGTAGTCATTTCGTTGTTCACACAGATCACGCTGCTCTAGTATGGTTGAAAAAAGTAAAACATCTTACAGGTCGTTTATTTAGATGGTCTTTAAAATTATCAATGTATGATTATGATATTAAATATTTAAAGGGATCTACTAATATCGAAGCAGACATGCTTTCTAGGAATCCTATTTCTCATCATGTTTACCATAAAGTTCACTTATTAACGTTAAATGAAATTAAAACGAAACAGGAAGAAGAACAAATAGCTGATAAATCTTACTCTAAAATTAATGGTGTATGGACTATAAAGAAAAAAGGTATACCAAAAATTGTTGTTCCTCAGTCACTTAAATTACCAATATTAGAAAAAGCACACACTCAGTTTGGCCATCCCGGCATACAAAAGATGCTTAGTCTAATTTCCCCACACTACTATTGGAAAAATATAATTACTGATGTTTCGAATTTTGTTAAGCACTGCGAAATATGTCAATTAAATAAAAAATCGAATAAAAAACAATTTGGTCTTTTAGAGGCATTACCTCCGGTTAGAGAACCTTTCGAAATTTTGTCAATAGATACAGTTGGAGGACTGAACTACTATAATTCCACCAAAAAATATTTACACGTAATAATAGATCACGCAACTCGTTACATTTGGACTTTCCCATCTAAAAGTGTCACCACGGAAACTTACACAAACTGCCTGAAGCAAATTTTTCAAATCCAAGTACCTAAAAAATTACTTAGCGATAGAAACCCTGCCTTCACGTCCTCGCGATTTAGGAGATTTTTAGAACATAATAATGTAAAACAACTACTCACCTCAGCACACAGACCTCAGTGTAACGGGAAAAATGAAAGAGCTAATCAATCAATTGTCAGTAGATTAAGATGCAAGGTAAACTCATCTGATAAAATACCCTGGACAAAATTATTAGAAGAAGTAACACAAGAATACAATAACACACCTCACTCTGTTACTAAATTTACACCAACTTACTTAATGTTCGGCATACCTCCATATGAACCTCCATTAAATGTAAACAATGCAGAATTGTATCCTCCGCTTGAGAAAGCAAGAGAATTAGCAGAAAAAAGATCTATTGAACATCATAAGAAAAATAAAATTCGCTATGACACTAGATTTGTAGATCACGAGTTTAACGTTAATGATTTAGTTATGCTATCAGAATTTCAATATCCTAATTCCAGAAAACTCAATTCACCTTATTCAGGTCCATATACTATATTAAGAAAATTGTCCAAGGTTAATTATGAAATTGACAAACCTAACCAAATTAATAAAAGAAATTCCGACATTGTCCATATAAGTAGATTAAGGAAGTATTACCCTCCCGAAGAGTTCAAATTAAGTGAAGAAAATGATAACTAAACATTTTGCACTTTTCACTACACACACCTTATAATAGCTGGATCAAAAATTAGTTTTTATTTTGTGAAACTATTATTAAGGGGTTAAAGGATAGGTATATTGTCGAAGAAATTGTATTCAAAGGTAAAGAATGTTTATGAATGAAGTTTCGTAGATAAGATGATATGGCATTTTAAATTTTGGAATTATTTTTGTTATGGTTAAAATAGTGATTGCTGGAAAGACAGTTGAAAAAATGCAAATAAAATGTGATTTAAGTAAATTTGATGTTAAAGGAACTTTTGCAAGAAATGATGACTTAATTAAAAGTGATCGTGAAGAAGTTGAAAAATCAAGATTATCTAAGTGTATAATTATGTAGGCCTACTATTTGTTTATATTTCTGTTATTTCTATTTTAAATATTTGTGTGTATTGTAGAATTTTAATAGCGTTGTTTATACAAATATTGCAGTATTACAGGAGGAATAAGGATCTTAAAATATATTCAATTTCTTATAGCAATTTTCAGTAATTAAAGGCAGCATTGGCCTCTATGTGTCTGAATTGAGTGTTGAATGGCCACAACACTTGAGTCAACACATATTTTTCCAAATTCACGAAAAGCATAAAATGCAATAATTCTTTTAAATATATCTTTTGGGATCCTTACAAAAAAAAAAAAAAAATTCTTTTACGTTAAGTATTATTTCTTTGAAAATGTTGAAGAATATGATATGTTGTATATAAATTTAGCCCAGGTAAAGTGAGGAAGAAATGGAATTGTCGAGTTTGATTTGCAAGAGATGTCTCCCTGGTATCTCGCTTAAAAGGGGGGGATATGTCATACAAGCGATCATTTAATTAGAAACATCTTTCACTTTGGGGGCATCTGGACTATAAATTGTAATTTCAAAACATGGTGCAATACTTGTTGCCTAGGAGGGTCTAACTTGTCAATCATAAGGGTGTCTCGCCAGCAGGCGCCTCCCATGTCTGCTAATTTAGCAAATGAGGATTTTGTTATGGTTTTGTAGACCAACTAGATGATGGACAGACAGAGCTGCCGCCTAGTGGACACTCTGTGAACTTCACTAACAAAACCAGGAGACATTTCCCGCAGAGCAGCTCTTCCTGACTTCGAGAGATTTCCAAACTCCTCTGTATATAATTTGTAAATATGCCTCAATAAAATATTCCAGATGGACGTTGCCGTTTGTGCTGTTCCTAAACCACTCACGCACGACATATATATATATATATTATATCTATAAATACGTGGTGACTGTCTTTTAAAATATGTCACTCCTTAATTTTCCTTTTTTATTGAATTATTTTTTAATCAAGCATACCACATGCCTCTTGATATTTTCGGTTAATTTTCTGTAAATGAAGTTAAATCAGTAGACTAACAACTGGAAAATGCTGTGCGTGAATATTTTCTTGGTTTGTATGCTGAAACTACACAACATATTTCTGAAGATATATCAATTTTAAAATCTCGATGACGAACTTCGCGTGTTATTGGAAAAATAGAGACGGTGAAAACAAGTTTAGAGAGTAACAAAGAATTTCCGATAAACAATTTACTGTACCTTACTTTCGCAAAATGTAATTTCTTTCTGTAAGGTACTTGCGAAACTGTTTAAACACGTATTCTTTTATTGGCTTTCTTTTGACCTTTTAGTTCTTCAGTGTAAAGACGTTTTAGTGCTTTTGTGATTATCAGAAAAACGTTTAAAATGGGCATAACTATACAATGATCATTTTTCTGTATTGATATTTAAAATATGTAAGCAATCATTTAGAGTTTTGTTGTTATAATATGGTAGCAAACGGTTCGCATAAGAATACTGAAAGTGGAATGGCCCCGACTTTCGTCAGTGCTTGAGAAAGTGATAACTTCTCTCGGATGGACTGCTGTGGGACAGGTGTACGACAGAGCTGGTGCACGTAAAAACTGTACTTGGCTCTAATTTCCTCCATGTTCAAACGATGTCTCTGAGGCGCCCATTAGGGTCGAACGAAAATGGTCTTTATTTTATTTTATTTAGATTTTAGTTTGATAATAGTGGGGGAAAAGTTGTCTTTTAAAATATGTTTTAGTGGGGGGAAAGTTGGCTTTTAGGTTCAAAAATAATTTTTAAAAATTTGGTCGCAATAAATATTTCAATATCTTAAGGTGCTGAAAAGAGCTCTGAGTTAAAAAAATATTCAAAAAACTGATAAATTGTAAAATGTGCCTTCAAATATATTTTTTTTTAGATTTAAGTTTAGTCATAATGGGGAAAAGTTCCCTTTTAGGTTCAAAAAGAATTTTGAAAATTTTGATTGCAATACCAAAACATCTTGAGGGCTGCCGCAAAGAGCTTGAAGTTTGTTTAAAAAAAATAAAAAAATATAGGGTGTGATAAAATATCTTTTATGATTTAATAATTAAAAAACATTTCATAATATCAAATTTTGAACACTGTACCAACTGTATCTACTTCTTCATCCTCAATGATTACAAAGGCTACAGATGCAAAATGTTTGTTTCTACTTCACTGACAAACTAAACTGTTTTTTAAATTATTATTATTAAATTTTGGCATATTCTGATGTGAGTCAATTTTTGCTTTTATGTGCCCTCTCGCAGTTGAACCAAAGACATCTTAGGTCGATTCGGTCACCAGTCTCACATCACGTTATACTGCTCGCGTGTGATAAAGAAGCAGCAGAAAGTCGAAAACTGGGTCCAGTTTATTATTTGGTCCAGCTTCAGATGCTTCCCTTATAAATCTTTGAGAGAGTCACTGGAAACATGTTCTAGCAAGGGGAAGTACTGCTACGTCATTTTCCGACCATAAAATCATGTGGATGTAATAATTTGCATCGGATTTTTACTTTCGAATTTTAAGCCTCCTGATTCCGCCTCTTCTTCCTGTACATGCCTTTAAAATACGTCTTAAATCAAATCCTTTTTAATTGTGCGTTTATAACATAGCACGGACAATTCCGGAGCAGCAAAATACCCATTTCTTTGAATAATCAGGTCTATAACGATCTTTAGATCGTCAGAAAGATAGTTTGAATATCAGATGAGGTTAAACAGATGTTTGAAACCATAAGTACATGAAAGTTTTAACTCAATATTGAACCCCACAGGCGAGTGAACTTTCACAACATATTCAGTCAGTTAAAATTTAAGTTGCCACATACAACCTAAACTTCTAGAGTGGACAAGTTTCCCACATCATTGATACAGCGACACGCATATCCAATAAATACTTCTGATCTGAACGTAAATCGGTTTTCTCCTCCAAAAGAGGAAAATTATTTTCAATTGGCAAGAAAGTAACAACACGTCAAGATTAACACAATTTTCTAGCTTCTGACCTAACGTCCTAAAACACATTGGATCCCATCTTTTTAAAAACTAAATGACAAAAAAAATTCCAATGGTAGCTCATTACCTCGGAAGAAAGAAGATTAATCATTAAGCATCTTATTTCCTTCTCCATCGAAGAAATCGCACCATTATGTTTAGTGTTTACAACGATTACATTACACCCAGTAGCAGTAAAGTTCAAAAATTGTTTCTCCTTATCTTCAAGAAACTCCAGTATGCCGTTTGTATTTTTTCTTTTCGTGACAGATTTAGGTGCTACCTGGCCTAAAACTCTGAATTTGGTTCCTTTATAAGAGAAGGAAGTTATGTTCCAATATAACAATAGGACTTCATAACATATTCGTAAGTAGGCAGTTGAACTTCAAAGAAATCAATTTCTCAAAAATGGTACGTTCAGACATTTGTCTTGCCTTCTCTAATTTAAAATGAGCCATTTTACTCACAGAAATAAAGTATAACACAAACTAAAAAAAAATATTACATTAATTTTTTACACAATGGCAAAGCTACTGACCTGACACCTGCTATGAGCTTGTTACAAAATTTCAGACAAAACTGCACCTTCCGTCCCGTTACCCCACTCATAACATTCGCTCTGGAGCTGACATGCCTTGGATATACCAGTGCTATAGAAAATACCCTGGTTCGGTTATTATTTTTATATTCATATTAAAAGGCCTATTTGAAACTTTCTATTTCATAATCGAGACTCGCAAAAAAAAAAACCTTTAAATATAGCAAAAGCTTCAGTTTTATGAAAGTTTCACGTCCTTGCGGCACCTAAAGTCGTACTCCAAAATTTTTCGTATTTTTATTTTACCTTATTTACACCAACAAACAACTTTTTAGAGATATTACAAATTAAAAATCAAAAGTTGATTTTTCCCTCCATCCTAGTGCTCATCCAAGTGCTAGATATCTCAACGGGAATTTATGATCGTAAAGCACAAATTAGGAGACAACTAATAGCGGCAGCGCCTATTAAGTGGCTCATAATGAAATGTCCTACATTCCCGGCACACGTAATTTTCAAGCCTATGGTCGGCAGTTGACACGGCCACAAGAAAGAAAACAAAAATATGGTGCATAACAGACTTTGCTATATAACTTAAAACAATCGTTCATTTCTTACTTTGTGCAAGCAATACTTGATAAATTAATATCAGTCAAAAATTGCAAAATTATTTAAAGTCCAACATTTAATTAATTTTAATAATATTCATGATCACGAAAGGATCATGAGGCGGGATCACTCCCTTTAACCACATATACTAAACACTAGCCTTAACAACGGAATCTGCTTGTATGTAAAGCCTAAGGAACTTTTTTGTCATCGTGACCAACCAGAAGTGGGCTAATTTTACTGGGTTCCCATTAGGAAGATCAGATGAACACGCACCATTTGGAATTGCATCAATAATTCTAAGAAGGTATTTCGGCAATTACATGAACATTAATACAACTTTTTAATAAATATTCAGAATCTTGACAAGTTTAGCAACTATGAACGATACATAACTAAATTTGACGGCGAATGTAGTCTTCTAAACTTTAAATTCGCAAAGACAATACAGTGTTTAGTTATTCGCACATACGCAACTTACTTCAGTTTACAATAAAGTTCGGATTATATTAGATGAATCGAAAATATACACAATAAATTATACTAAAGTGGAATGCACTTGAATGATTAAACCTTTGTTAAAATATTTTCGAATTCTTGTTATTTTATCTTATATGCACTACATAAAGTATAACTGCGTTTGATAGTGCTTTATAATCAATGTGCTTTCGGCCTTTTTTTATCTCTATAGTTTGCTTATTATATCGATAACATTACTACTTTAACTATTTTAGTAGCAATAAATAAAAGGCCTACCCAACACTAGAAGAACATTTAAAAAATATCTATAAAAAATAAAGAGATTTTTCTGTCTTAAATATCTGTATACTTACTTATATTTAGTATCAGAGTGAATAAATATGTTGTACTTAACTCTAAAGAGCAGAGTATTTCATGATATAAATAAATTTTGATTAGAAAAATTACGTACGCCTCTAATAGAAATTATTCAATGTTTCACCATACAACAGAGCTGAATTAGCTGTATCTCTTCTATGCAGAAATGTTTCACCATCATTTAGTTCCATTGATTACTTTATGCACGAAATCATGGTTCAACGTTTCTCCATAGAAATACTGCAGCTAATTCAGCACAATTTTAAAATTAAATGTTCCCTATTTTTGTTAAAGTATGAAACTATTGAACGTCCATTTAATTAATCTTTAATCATGTATTCAATGCTAAATTAATACGGAACTGCATCGAAGAAAACTGAAAGAAATGTAATTAATTACACTTGGGCGCAAAATAAAAATCCAGAATCCAACGCTTCACTCACGAAACATATTTTATAACTGAATTAAGTCACTCAGATAAGGAACATAACGATGTGTGTCAAATGTGTTGTCTGACAAAGTTTCTTTCTCGTCTGCCCCACCTCCTGAAAGTGTTCCATTTTATCATCGGATCGATACCATGGTGCGTTGCCCCTAAACCAGGCAAGGACCTTGATCAGTTTCTTTCAGCCCTAAATGCAAATGCAGTTATAGCGAAGATCCAAAACTTACATATGCACAGATATATATCAAAGTTCCTAAAATGAATAACGTCTTTAATGACAAAAGTAAATCTTCTGAATTTATAAGTAGTCCCGTACATGAATGGTAATGAAGTTGCTCTGAATTGTAAATTGTACTTATGTGAAAACATTTTTCATAGAAAAAAATGAATGGTTTTTATCGTCACTTTATTTGTTTTTTCATCCATTTACATATCAGAACATTAAAGCAGCATGTACAAAAAAAAAAAAGCAGCAGAAAAATACCAAGTCATGAAAACACTAAAATATTTAACTATGATCTATGGATGCTGCTGAAAAAACAGAACACATTCCGCAAACACTTTTAGTAGATTGATAAATTCGTTTTTCTATAAATAATAACATTTTTTCTTAATGACAAAAGTAAACGCGTCTATTTTATTGTTCATTATAAGTTTTCTCGAATCTATTGTCAGTATAGTAAGGCCAGTATGTTTATTATGTTTATTACCATCTACAACCAATTTCAAGAAATTTATTTTGAAACATTTGGATGGTTGTAGTATGATTTTTTAATATTGGATAAAGAAGCGTTAAGCTGAAAATAATATTAAACAAATCAAAATAAACCACTTAGGTCCAAAAGATCTGAAAGTTCTTAAAATTTATTCTATGTTATTAAAAAAATTAAATTTTATACGACCTTATTTGTTCGAAAATGTACATGCGTCTTAAAATGATAATACATATATTTAGTCCAAAATTTCCAATCTATGACGACATACTTATATAATTTTTTTAACTGCTCAGTAGATATTTTATTAATCTGTTCAAACAATAATTCCATTATGGAAATTTTTTATGATAATTATTTAAATTATAATTTGAAGGAAATTCAATTGGAATAATCTATCTTTTAAAATAACTTTTTAAAAAGCACTAAATAGGATGGTTATATTTTGTAAATTTATAGATATCTTTTAAAAAACTTCAAAAATTATATTCAAATCGAATGTTCATATTATTTTCCATTAAAAGTATTTCATAAATTTGAACGACTCGTTCAAAACCGTGTTATACAGCTTAACCTCATTTAAATACAGCTTAACCTCAGAAATAAAGCAAAAGAGAGTCTTTTGACTTAACCACATGAATAATTTTTACTGTCCCTACTTCATAAATCAAAATGCGGAATCTAAAAGTCTTAATATAGATATAAAACTTTATTTAAAAGATTTTATACGAAATTTATTAAAGTAGCAAAACAAATTAATCACCAAGTTGTTCATGAATTGCAAACATAATTGTAATGAAATAACTGGAAAGAAACGTAATCGCTGATGAAATTTTATATTTGACATTCTCTGCATTTCATTACATCATCTTTAACATCATTACATTTCATTTACAACTTGTGTCTGGATATTTAATTTTTTAAGCAGAATATTTTACCGATTAAAAATGTTCGGCTGGGGATTTATCTTTGACTAATTTTGATTTTTAAATTGCAAGTCAATTAACCGTTTGTTTGCTGAAAACTATACATATACATATATATATATATATATATATATATATATATATATATATATATATATATATATATCAGACGAAACATATTTTGCGGTTTAAGATATCATGTTATTTGAACTGACAAAAAAGTTCTTTGAATATTAGATACGGACTAAAAAATATGTTTCACTCGATATTTTTCTAATTTAAAACTTTTATTTTTGTATGCGGGGGTGGAGGGGTGGGTTCATCTAACAGGGTAAAAAATGAATGTACAGAATATATTTTTTATCAAATTAAACTTGCAAAAAGCTCTTTTACTTTTTCTTAAACTACAGTGTGTTGATGCATATTTTTTGAAGCATGAATACGTTACAGAAAACAACGAAATTAAAAAGTAACTTTTTTATGCTTTACTTTTACTTGAGCATATTTTAAGCTTTATTTTTTCCTTACTAGATTCCTTTAACCAGTTATCAGTTTAAAAAATTCATTTTACAGTGACCCTTTTACTTTACTGAATTAATTAGCCAAATTAATATCGAAGAAAAATGTTAATTAAAACACAAAACGTTAATATCCAAGGATTTTTTCTATGAAGTAACTACTTTTTTAACATAAAATATTACTTTTCTCATGAAAATTAAATTTCTTAAAGACCATTTTTTAAAATGCTTTTCATGGGATCTTGTAACCTTTGAATTTGATGTAAATCGAAAGAAATTCTTTCATACATATGACCCCTTATTAACATAAATAATTTATGTACATATATGAAATTTTATTTAAAAATACAACGAACTTTTATGTTTACATTAATGTCTTAAAAGTTTTCCAAGTTAATCATAAAATTCTAATTAATTAATAAAATAAAAGCAACTATTTTTCATAAGTTTTTCACTGCTCTGAGGCGAACACACCAAAAAATCTTTTTACATAACCGCGCTAAAAGTACATTTTTATATATTTTTTAATTTAGAAAGGATTCAATTTGCTAAGTAGTGAAAAAACTAATAATCATGTTTCTTCATAAAATTATATAACTCCTACATAATATACAGGGTGTGTCATTTCCTACCGGGTTTGGTATGCTTATTATGTATATATGTATTGCAAATACAGCAACAAAACTGACATTATTGGAGAAAGAAATGTTACAAATTTTATTTCATTAAAGTCCAGTTTATGAACTTTTCGTGACAGCGACCGATTAATGTAATTTTGGCGCGGGTGGGATGTGAGGAGGGCAGTTAGTGTGTCGGTGGGAGCGATTAGTTAGAAGTTTGACATGTCCGTTCGTTTTATGGGAGTAAAATAGGATCTTTTACATTAATTCACTAGCATCTGGTGGTAACACAGAAATTTCAACATCGCTCTCATCTGAATCTGAACTATTGAATATTTCCAGTGCTTCCTCTAACTTCAGAAACCTTTGCACCGACATGACTGTGCGGGGCAAAACACTAGGTAGGATTTTTTGTTTTTTTACTTAACGCATCAATTGCATGCGTATCGTCCCACTGTTCTATTGGGAGGACAGTTAAAAAATAATGGACTACAACTTACCTATTACAAATAAAGTTTTAACTAACCACCAGGATGATAAATAAAGAGTACTCTCACATACAAAGGGCCCAGCCAAGTGTCTGAAGTAAACTGAAAAGGAATTCTGCAACCCCAAAAAGAAAATGCAAACTATGTCCACTAACGCGGGAAATAAGTAGTCTTTCCGGACTGTCGCGACGGACATGCGGGACATAACTATTGCTAGCAGAAGCTTAGACATACCTCTAGATGTTCCAGCAGATAAAATAATCGCAAAAAATAAATACTGATTTCCACATGCTATTTTTCAGCTGTCCTCTCGATAGGACAGTGGGATAAAATGGGTTAATTGCTTTTTTTCAATTCGGGCGGTAGCCGTTCCACTCCCACCCCCCCCCCCCGCATAATTCGTCCTTGTTTCGTGATGCGCAGATATCCAGTCTAAAGTCAAATTGTTCCCACACACACACACTCGTTTTAACATGGTAACAAATGCAGTTGTGATCCTCTGGCGTAAATTTCGTCTTGTGCTCGAACACACACTATTTTATGTAACCCTATAAAAAAAAAATCGCCTGGAATTAGGTCCGGAGAGCAAGGTGGCCACGGAAGAAGGCGACTGTCGTCGGCAGAACCTCGTCCAATCCAACAAGGAGGAAACCTTTTATTTGTGCAACAAAACTTGCAACGTTTCTTCCATGGAAAAATACTTTACTGGAGAAAGAAACTTTGTAAGATTTTTCTTTCTTTCAGAACAAATTAACTGCCCTCCTCCCACCCCCACCCCCACCCCCGACAAAATTACACTAATCTGTCCCTGTCAAGGAAGGTTCAAATATTGGACATTTGTGAAATAAAACTTGTTACATTTATTTTCTCCAATAAAGTCAACTATGTTGCAGTATCGGTAATATATATTTTTTATAAGCCTTCCAACCCGGCTGGGAATTGTGACACACCCTGTATATAATAGGTCATTTTAACTATGTATTGAATTAGGGTGTATATAGAAAAAGTATTGCGTCTGTAAAAGGATTTTTATGAGCATTAGACTCCGTGCATTGAACCACATGTTAAAAGTAGTTGATTCTATCTGTTAATGAGTTAAAACTTCCATATTAACTTAGAAAATTTTACAAGATATTAATGTAAACAGGCAAGGGCATAGCATTTTTATACACATTTCTTACATGTAAATAAATTCATGTAAATACAGAATATTTTCATGTAAATACAGAAACATGTACATGAAAGACCGTTTTCGGTTTTCAGAACATTTTCAGTGTACAAGACCCTTTTAAAGGACCATCTATGAAGCAAACGTCGTAAAAATGGAGATATACTAAGCAGCATGAGTAGTACCTTACAAGAAACGGTAAAGAAAAATCTTTCCTTTATTTAGATCTGAAATTTCATAGTGACTTTTTCAGAAACATTCAGTTTTGCTGATCGTATTTGAAAGTTCTATTTTCCTTACAACTTTCCTTTAGACAAACTATTATTTTTAAATATTAATTACATACACACCCCTTTGTTATTTTGCTTTAGTTTATGAAATTAATGCATGAGTGATTGAATTAAGAAGAAAAAAAAGTTTTCTTCGAGTAATAGTAACAAAGATATGAACTTTTATTTTTACTTCAGAAAATAAACACCACTGTAACCTGCCAAGGAAAACTGAAATTTAAAGAAACAGCATGTACAGTATCAAAAAATAGAAAACATTTCTTCTTTACATTTCATTTTTTAGAAAAAAAAATAAATAAGTTCACAAATGCAAGATGATCGTGTTATAAATAAATTTAAGCAGAAAAATTAATTAAAAATTTTATAAAGTAACACACATAAACAGAGATATTTGTTGCTTGTTCATCATAAATTTAAACATACCAACAATACATAGTTATTAAACAGAATTTAATCCACTCTTTTCACAGCTGAAATTTTATCAGATAAAATCATAACATCTGCGCATCAGAAATTACTTGTATGATTGAAATCATTTTTGGAAGGTTTCTACCGCTCTTCGTATTTCACCCTTTTGCCTCTCTTTGTCGGGAATCATGCCGTAACGTTGTTTTATTTAGCATGGCTAAGGCAACGATACTTCTAAAGAGTATTTGGGGGACAAATCAAGCATTGTCCTCGAATAAACGGAAAACTTGGGGACACTAGAAAATATTTTTGGGGACTTATTCGAGGACACAACATATTACCATGTATACCAGTATACATGTACTTTAAATCTTGACTGACTTTCATACTTAAAAAGGAACTCTAACAGCTTTTTATATCAATTGTGTATTCTTATTTCTAATAAATTAATGGAAGGATTTCATTCATTTATAAATATTTATTAAAACCAGAAATATGAAAAGAACATCATATTGAAATATTGCAATTTATTCAAAATTTAACTCTTGGCATAGTATTTGTATTTTTCAGAAGACATTGCTTTTTACATTGGCTCATTTTGTGATAAGTTTTCATGAAATTTTGTACACCTCTAAAAAAAGTATTCGAGTGCAAGAAAAATTTCGTACTTCAATTTCATATTTAAAGCATGATTCTTCATGAAAAGTGATTAATCATTAGCAAAACTGAAATGGAAAATTTTGCTCATAGTCCAATACGTTATTGAATGTCTATTCACGCTACACACACAATAACAACAAACGTTTTCAGAGATCGAATTTTATTGTTTCCCTGAGTAGAAGGCGCTTTTAGTTGTTTTATTTCTTCAGTTTTTTCTGAAAGAAATAAACTGAACGGAAACTTTCAGGGGAAAAGTACAAATCTTTAAATTTGGGGACATTTTGGGGATTTTGAAATTTGGAGCGTCTCCAAGAAGTGTTTTTGGGGACAAAATGAAAAAAAAGATCTATATTTGGGGACTGTCCTCGAATTTCGAGGACGTACATGGTCACCTTAAGCATGGCCTTTATTTTTGTGGAGAGCCACAAGTCACATTGTGATATAGCCGGAAAATAAAGTGGATGTGAACAGACAGAAATTTCTTCATTTTTCGTGGATAAGAAGCGTGGATCAGAAACTGGCAAATCAGAAGCTATCAGCAGAAAGTTTTGGGGAGAGACATAGTAAACATAATCTCGCTTTTTCAACTCTGAAAGCCGACTGACAAGACATTGATTATCGCAACATATTAGACTGTTAATGTTGTTGCTTCAAAAGCATAACAAATTCACTATTCACACATTTATCGTATTTTTCAATTCCTACTATTAGGTCGCACTCTCCCTATATAGATCTTGTACGAATTTTCAATGATTAATAAAATACATTTTTATTCATTCACTCAAGTTCTAATACATTTTTATACTTGTAGTAGATGACACTGAATATTAATATAGTTTTGGCCCCAGTCAACTGGATAATTTATCTACAGGACCGCCCAAAAGATTCTAAATACATTACTCTCTAAGGGCCGAAATTCATTGAATTCGCATATCTCAAAAACTATAAGACGTAGAATGGTGAAACTTTATAGTCAGGATTGTTGTAACATCTAGTTGTGCACCCGCCGTTTCGGTCCCATTCGACTGAATAGTTTATCTACGCGGCCTCCCAGAAGCAGAAATTCATTAAAGCGTATTTTAGAGGTATTAGGCTACTTCAAACGACTCAGAAGTGATGTATGTTGTTAAGGGTTACAAAATGAATTTTTCCATCGAAGAAAGTGTCTTTATCATTTTTTAGTGCTGCTACAAGAATACTCAAAAGATTACTAACACTTTACGGTCAATGGCAGTTTTAGGGACATTGATCCATTTCAAGTACAATACCGTCCTAGAATACAGTTAGGTAATGGTCCGAACACGGTAACGTGCTTCGATCAAGAATTGCACCAAAAGTCGCCTAGCTTCGTGACTTTTGTACGTGTGTATGTATTTTACTCTCAAATATCAAAAACTATTAGTCACATAATGTTGAAATTTCATATATAAGATTGTTGTAAGATCTAGTTGCGCATCTCGATTTTTGATTCCAATCTACTGGGGAAATTATTTACAGGACCACCCAAAAGAATGTCAATACATTAATGTCTATGGACATCTTCAATATATTACATCTGTAGTCAGTCATTGTTTGGCCCATGCCCAAAATCTCGCCATTTGTCATCGACCTTGGCAAGTTTTGCCTAAATGTCGCCAAGTTTGGCAATAATCAGTCATTTGGTCCATACTCAAAATGTCGCCATTTGTCTTCGTACTAGGGCGAGTTTTGGCGAAATACCGACAAATTTGGCGATAATCAGTTGTTATTTGGTCCATGCCCGAAATCTCCCCATTCAAACTCATCACACTCTGGCAAATGCCCTCACTCTCCTGTCCTCTCTCGTCTCCCTCTTACGACACTCTCTTTCCGACCACCTCTGCAGACCACTCCTAGGGAACACACCTCTTTTTCTTCTTTCTTTACTCTTTCTTTGTTCCGCCAAACCAATCCGGGAGTCATTTTGTTCAACGCCCCCTTTACGTGCATAATTTTTGTTTCTCCATTTTTCTTGTGCTTGGTTCTCTTTCATTTTTTAACCGCCTCCTTTAATTATGCCTTCATGCAATAGTGGCCACCAGCAGCTGCCCACTCTAAATTTCTTTAATTTATTATGGGGCAATTTTGGCTGTTCTTGTGACAACACCTGGCACCACTACGTCTGAATATCGTAAATCTTGTCTTCGTGTGCGGGCCCATGTCACACTACAGGCATCTTCAATATATTACATCTGTAGTCAGTCATTGTTTGGTCCATACCCAAAATCTCGCCATTTGTCATCGACCTTGGTGAGTTTTTCCAAACTATCGCCAAATTTCGCGATAGTCAGTAATTTGGTCCAAGCCCAAAATATCGCTATTTTTCTTCGTCCTTGGCGAGTTTTGGCGAAGTAGCGTCAAGTTTCGCGATAGTCAGTCATTGTTTGGTCCATGCCCAAAACCACGCCGTTTGTCGTCGACCTCGGGGAGCTTTGCCGAAATATGACCATATTTGGCGCCAAAAATGATTTCGCATTTCACATAACTCTAAAACTTTTAACCGTAGAATGTTGAAATTTTGTATTTAGAATTATTGTAACATCTAACTGTGCATCTCTTTTTATTTATTTTTTTTTTCCATTCCCACTATTAGTTCACACTCTCTCTATATATATTTATATATCTCATTCAAATTTTCATTCATTAATAAAATACTTTTTATTCATGCACTCAAATTGAAATAGTTTTTTCAAATGTTTATTCATTAATTAAATGTAATTAATGAAATTTAATAGAAAGTAACTAAAATAAAACTTTTCTTTGTTGACCTAAATAGGAGTTGACTTAATTTTTTTTTATATATTACAAGTTTATCATACCTTGCTAAAAAAATAGTCAATTAATTAACAAGAGTATTTTTGCATATGCATTAATCATTTTTAGGTAAACAGGCTTATTTGTTCTCTCATGTGTGTGTAGTATATGAATGATCAATTTAAAAACTTTGGAACCTGAACACATAATCATAAATAGCAAAACTATTATGCTTACTACCTTCAGAAAATGGCTTTTTAAGCACAAGCACCCGCATTCTGTTGAATTACAAAGCTATTTATCATTGGCCGAGGACAATCCCTTTTGCTGCAGGAAACGTGTTCTTTATCTCAGGGCAATGTATTTATGTGAATTTCAGTAACTTATACAAAACACTTTCTTAAATGAATTGCAATATACCACGCCCTTATTTTTCACTAACTTTACCACGCGATTTTTCAATCAGAGGCACTTTAAGCATCTGAACACGCATAAACACAATGAATATTCAACGGTTAGAGATCATCATAAATGGAGCATGAATTCTTTTTTAAGACAGAAAACGTTTAAATTTTGCGTTTGGATTTCAAATTTTTCTTATTTTAGTCGTAGAAAATTTTTTTAATGTAATCTATGCACCAATATCGTAATATATCGTAAAAAAATGCAGTTAATTTAAAAAAAAATGTAGCTGAACAGATTTACATGACCAGAAGCTACGGCAAGATCAAAACCGGAAAATTTAACTTAACCTGCTTACAAGAATGGGATGAGACTCGCTCACTAACCGATATTTTGCTGATAGGTGGTAACAAAGGAATTTCTTCAGAATTTAAATTCGCTCTCAAGGATAGACAATAATGGTTCACTCCTATAATACAGAAAGAAACAAGCTTAGTAAGCAACGATAAGTGTTAATGCTGTAGATCAGTTTCAGTAAGTATGACTTAAGAGAGACTACCGTCCTCAGAGGGGAAACATATTTTGCATCAAACTACGAATTTTATATATCATACATATTCAGAGTTGTTATATACCTAAATTTAAATGTAATTTAAATTAAATTTATCTTCCTTTAAAATTTTGATTTCGCTATAGATTCTTTTTCATATGCTGCTTATTTATTATCTTATAGTGTATACTATAAGATACAAGACACTATAGGATACAAGACTGAAATTAATATAGTTAAGTAAATATTTATCTGAGCAAATAACTAATATTTTTTCAATTATATCTCGTGAACTAGGCATACGATAAGTATGTTTATATAAAATGTCAAATAAATGTTTAATTAGGTAAGCTCTATGCATATAACCATAACATTTTTTACTATACAAAAGCAAAATGATGATAAAAAATAAAGCATGATAAGCAAAAATTACTTCATATACTACCAATCCGCATGCAACTATTTCGTATTCCCGTAGGAATATATCAATTCAAAATATCATCTTCTTAAACGTGGTACACATTCAGTCTCTAACATCACGCCATCCCTCTATAAGTACGTTTTCTGGTGCAAATATAACACGCTCATGACCTCCTTAACAACCACTCGTACTTACGATTGGACCAGCAATTCGGAATGGTAACGGTTGAGTGTTCGAACCAAAAGGAAAATTCAACATCTTTCAGTTAAAAAATAACAAAGTTCTTAAATTTATTTTTTTCAACAATTTTTAAAAAGTTCTAAATTCCCAGCGTCAGTTCTTTCCTTAACGACATAATCGTCGAGATGGATTCCGCTCGTAAAAATGGGAAAAACCAACAAAGATAGACTCTTACTATATAGCTACGCTGATCCCTGACTCGCTGATTCTATAACATTTCTGGGAAACCACTCGAAGATAAAACTTTTACCGCCATTACTCCAAAAAGTTAAGCACAAAAAGCCTAATAACACCTACACCGTTTGTACGATCAGCTTGAAATTTTTCATAATCTTATAAATAAAAATAAAATTCTGTTTGTTTTTTTGTTTGTTTGTTTGTGGATTTGATTCGTATACAAATCCACAAAAATGGACCTATCGGCCTGAAATTTAGCACAGATATGTAAAATAATATAGAATAAATCGTAGTCCACTTTAAAACTTTGAAAGTCTACCCGTTCCCGGAATTTAAGAGATTTTTTATGCTCTCCATGCAAAAAGCTTTCCGTAATTGTAACCCCTGTAGTGAAAAAAGTGTGAAATAAGGATCGTGGTTGCCATGTGTGGCGATTTTGCCGAATAAAATGTTTTAAATTCTCAAAGTAAAAATAAAAGAATAATAATGATTTTTTTTTAGTTAGTTTATATTCGTAAGATTATTTTTTTTTTAATTATAATATCGTGTACATGGGAAATCAGAGCAGGAATGAAATTTTATACGCAAAACAATAAGAATTGAAGATTTCCGATGTGTAAAATTTTTTAGTTTGGCGAAAAAATAAAGTGGCTGATATATCGATTTTGAGTAAGTGAGTTCTAGCGGTTTGCACAGTTTTCGGCTTGGCGCAATTTATTGAGAGCTTAAGGAAATAGATTTTTGAAAACAAGTGCAAAGGTTTTATTAGAATACAGCGTTAAATTTTAATGATCCGTGAAGAAATAATGCAGTTATTAAGGGATTTCAAGTGATCTAACTTCAGAATTCTCGCCAATTGAGTACATTGATTTAAGTTGGGGAATTTTTTTTCAGAATTCCAAATTTCAGAAAATTGAAATCTTCTCATTTAGTACATCGGAGTAACGATGAATAAAACACATTATAGTTGATAATTTTAAAAAATTCGGCTGTATTAAGGGATTCCATTTTTCAAATAAATGCGTGCTTTACTCTGGCGGTCGAACCATTTCCCATATTGATTGCTGCTAAGTAAATGCTTCGAATGATTCCCTGAAAAAACTCTTGCAAAATGGCGTATGTTGGCACTCTGGCGAGGCTAAGATTTGAAACTGGATTTTATTTGAGACTGGTATATATAATAACACTGGTTATAGATAAAAATGAATGTTGGTATGTGTTTATGAGGTTGAAAAACTCCAGCACCGTTGAGCACCGTTGCACCATGAAATTTGGTTCACCTAAGTCTTTTATGATGGAGAAGGTTTTTATGCTATCCGTTTTCCTTAACTTGTCACTTGGTGCCGCAGCACAACGTCGAATTCTATTCCGTTTAGCCGTTTGCTATGCGAATATCGTCCAACCGATTTCGATGAAATTTGGTACACGCGAATATTAGAACACGGAGAATATTTTTCACTATCCATTTTGCTGTAACTTGCCGCTAAATGGCGCGGCAACGCATCAACTTCTATACCGTTCGACCGATCGGCATAAAATTTGTTATACTTACACATTTGAGCACGAAGAATATATTCTAACTGCGTTCCTTTTGATGTTACTCACCACTAGATGACACTGCAATGCATTATTATTTTAACTCGCCACTAGATGACGCTGCAGCAGGCCAAATTCTTGACCATTCAAACGGTCGCTATGAAAATCAGTATATACATAGCTATTTGAACAATGAGAATATTTTGGCGTTATCCAGTTTGCTATAACTCGCCACTTGACTGCGCTGTAGCAAATCATTACTTTAATTAACCACTAGATGGCCCTGCAGTGTATCACTTCTTGACTGTGCAAATGATCGTTATGAAAATTCGTATACACAGACATTTGAACACGGTAGCTATGAAAATCAGTATACATAGCTATTTGAACAATGAGAATATTTTGGCGTTATCCATTTTCCTATAACTCGCCACTTGACGGCGCTGTAGCAAATCATTACTTTAATTAACCACTAGATGGCCCTGCAGTGTGTCACTTCTTGACTGTGCAAATGATCGCTATGAAAATAGGTATACATAGATATTTGAACACGGGGAAGAGTTTGGCGCTATCCATTTTCCTATAACTTACCACTAGATGTCGCGTCAACACATGAACTTCAGGACTGTCCAGCCGATAGTCATGAAAATTCGTATACATCGATATCTGAATGCGAAGAATATTTTCGCCGTATCCGTTTTGCTAAAACTCGCCACTAGATGGCGCTATGCCGCATCACCTTCTGCACCGTACAAACGATTGCCTTGCAATTCGGTAAGCATGATTATTGGACACAATATAACGCGATATCCATTTTGCTATATCTGTTTATTACAATGAATAGTAATCACCACAAATCGTAATATCAAAAAGTCCATTCATTGGCGTGCGAAGAACGGGTACTTCAGCTAGTTATGTATAAAAATATAGAAAACAATCTGCAATACTTTAAAAATCTGAAAATCCACCCATTTCCTCAAATTTAAGCGATTTTTCTGCTATTTTCACTTCCATTTTATTTCCGAGAATAAACAAAAAAAGTGAATCATTTGCGTGACAAAGTTTGCAGTCGCAATTGAAATAAGTCATATTGAAGTCACGGTCATCAGCCTTGAAGGGAAAGTTGCGATTCCAGTTTGTTTTAAACAGTTTTTCCAGATAACATAGCTTAATTTTTTTTTTATTAAAATGATCGTCTGCTTGAATCATTGATGTAAGAGGAGCTGTTTACGCAAAACGAAATCGTTCGAATGCGAAAAGTTTCTGCGCATTTCCAGAAGAGCATGAAATTCGATTTGAGTATATATAATAAAAATTGAATATGAAGTTATTTATTTTAGTTTGAAGAAGATGAAATGCATCATGTATAGACATACTTTCTTCAAATGTTTTTTTTTTTCAATCTCCTGTTGTAATTGCCTCCACCACGGGCTTCTGGTTTTATAAATATTCACGACCTCAATCCTACTTTTTTTAGCATAATCTTTTGAAATTCGTTCATCTGTTTGCCAGGACAAGCCAACACACGTCCCCAAATGGGTTTTTAGACCTATATGTGATTTTTCTAGAGTTTCCTGCCACAATTTAGATCCTTATCACATGTAATATTTTTTTTTCTAATGGCCGGCCTCAGCCTTCAAGGCTTTGGCCACAACAGCCTTCAAGGCTATTGGCCTCTTTATTATGGGGGCACCACCTAATAGGGGGACCAACGTCGCCCCCTATGAAGGGACGGACAGAATGACAACCACGCCAGTCGGGGATCGAACCCAGGCCGCCGGGAGTTGAACCCGATACCAGAGTACGGTCTTTACCCACCATAAAACTCTGTCGGCTCAGATGTAAATGTAAATGTGTGATTACGGCCAATTACCTACGCCAGGGATTTATGCAAAGGGGCGTGTTGTCCTCCTTGGGAGATTTTGTAAGGGGTCCTAACCCGTTTTAATGCGAAATTTCGGAGAAACACACACAAACTCCGAACGGCTAGGTCGACGGACGCGACCTGGATTTGGGCCACTCACCTTCCGTCTCCCAGTGGAGAAAGCAAATAAGATCCTCATCAGAAGGGAGTGGCACCTCTTAGAAACTGGTTTCGACCGGCCCGAGGACTTTCGGAAACACGGATTTAACGTGATCACACACCACATGTACACCGGAACGTCGAGATCGACCACACAGTCTTCCGGTTTCAAGTCTCCGACGCCTTAAACAGGGGACGAAAACATCATTGCCATATGAGAAGGCCATTCTTCAAGGTTGCTCTTTGCTAATGGTGACTGAGAGTTTTTATTTTTGTAGAAATACGAAAACTATTTCAAGTAAGTTTTTGTTTTAGTAGGTGCTTTGATTTAATTATGAATATCATAAGAATTCATAATTTTTTCCTCTAACTTAAATTTGGTACGTTATATCGCGTTATATCAATGCGTAATTGTATTTTCCTTAAAGATAGACTTCTAAATTCCAAGAAGTAATTAAGTTTCATGGTCGCATGTTCGGAAATTAATACCGATTTTTTGGGGAGATTTGGCATTTTAAGCTTTTATTTGGTCTACTGTTAATGTTTGTTCTAAGTATGATTTGCTTCTGTTTTCTCGATAAATACGTTATCTTTTTATAGGCTGGTAGTAATTTGAGTTTGAGTAAAATTATCAAGTTAAGAGTTTACAAAATATTTTATTTCAATAAGTGTTTTAATTTAATTACGAGTACTATGAGACCGTTTTAATGTTTTTAAGGTTAAAATGAAATTTTTAATGAAATGTTTTGATATAGTAAAATGAATTCTTACCACCCTGTATAGTTTACTTTATTTTACCGCGCATTTTTAAACTCATCTTATATTTTGTACTGTTATTCCTCCCAATACTTAGTTTCGTTCATTGACTTTAACTCACAGACTTTAACGGTTCCGGGTTGTACCACAAGAAAACAACCTTTTCACGCTAAATAAGCTTGAAGATCTACATTGCAGATCGATCATATAAATCCAGGGTACATATGAGCCCATTAAAGCCCAAGTGGTGTACTCCATATTTTTTTTAATTGGATTAGAGTCACAGAAGTGTTCAACAAAATCCATTCTATTAACAATAAGAGCTCAAATGGTGTAAGTACTAACTCCAGCAACCGTATAGGTAGCAGCAGCAGTGTCTGTGTAAAGCTGAATATACTTTGATAACCCTTATAAAACCTTTAAAATATCAAAACTAGAAAAAAAAATGTGAGTTACACCATTTGGGCTTTTAGGGGCTCGTATTAGGTGATCAGATTTTCGTTTTCAAAAGTAATGAACACTTTTATAGGATGTGTGAAGAAAACACGTGACATATGAAAAGACACAGAAGATAATTTGCAGAAAGCTGTTTCATACGTTTACAAAATAAAAGAATAGCAGTCACAAACTCCTTGCGATGTTCAGAAAATGCATTATTTCGTTTACATTGAAAATGTTGTATGGTAAAAAGTATACCAGCTTTAAATTACTTAACCATATAGGAAGAAAAGCATGATTTACTAACATTCATGTGTTATATAATCTGACATCTTTGGCAGGGCCTCATTTTGAAAGGATTAGGGCTTTGATTCGATGTGTCATACGATCGGACTGCTTCTTGAAAAGCTGTAGGGTTTCAAGATGATAGTGCTTGACTTTTTAATAGATTTATTTCTCAATAGCATATTTGTTCTCGTTCTTTCTTTTTTAACGAAAAGCCTTCATAAAATACCTGAAATTTGTATACTTTTTGAACATGAAACGCATTCTTTAGATTTCTCAAATTAAAGATGCAGGAGTACTAAATTATTGCAATAACTTCGATTATTTTGTTGATTAAGGAAATATGCACCCAGTAGGGTAATGGTTAGCGCACCGCACCGTCCCATAGGTCTGGGGTTCGAATACCGGGCTGGGCAAGGTCGACTCAGTCTTTCAACCCTGGAGTGGGTGGATAAAATGAAGTCTAAGATTGCTTGGTGTCAAACACTGGGGGCTACGCGTCAGGCTGACCACCTGACTAAGGCATCCGCAGCCCAGAGCCCATGGTCGCGAAGGCGCGGTTAGGGAGCGCAGGCCTTGGCCCGGAAGTGTTGCTACTGCGCCATTGTTTGACTTCTTAAGGGAATATGTATTAGTGAAATTAGCTTCTTTTTCTATATAAAGTAAATTTTTAAAAGCATTTGAAACTACGTCATTGAAGATTTTAACAATTTCCGCCACTGTAATAGCAAAAAATAATACAACAAATAAATAGCATAAATTGCTCTTATTTAAGTTCATTTCTGCCTCTAGTATTAAAATATATATGTATATATATCACCATGCACAGCGACAATAATGAAAAAAAAAATGCCTTTCTACCAATCCACCTGCAATTGTTTTGTATCCCCCCAAGAACATTAACCCAAAACGTCACTGTTTCCTAAACACGGTACACTTTTCACTTCTAATGTCACGCCATCCCTCTATAAGGCGCAGTTTCCTGTGCACATAAAAGGTGGGGAAGTTCATAAATATTCATGCCTCTCCCTCCCGTTCCCGTTTAGCCGGGAGTTCTCCCCGCTCAGCCGAAGAATCAGCGGAATGTGCAAGGGATCTCTCTGCAGTTCTGCATTTACCGAATAAAACTCGTTCGTATTAATTCTCATGCAAGAAGAAAAAGAGTACAAAATATCAGGGATATAAAATGTTTTGTTTTCAGTAAAGTATGTATACATAAGTCGCATTCAAATGAAAACGGGACTGATGGGGGGGGGGGTCTAAATAAACTATTCATTATTTCAAAAGGTAATGGTTACTGTGCTGATTCTGTAAACGCATTTATTTTTATAAGACAAGAAGGAGAATGTCTTCATGGAAAAACGTTTGCTCTTGCTTATGGAACCATAATTTTACTCAGGCTTGCACCTCTTCATCCGAAGCAAATAGACGCCATCATGTCCAAACGGCCATCGTTCTGTTTAACAAAAACTTTCCAAGGTTTATTGATTACCCTGTGATTAAAGTGATTATCCCCTGTGATTATTACCTGTGACTTATTACCCTGTGATTACCCCTATTGATTGAAGACCCTGTTGATCCCGCCTTAATTTTGTTGGGGAGCCCTTATACAGTCAAAATCTCTCACCGATTGGCATACTTTTTAAGACCTCATGTATAGCATTTATTTATTGGCTTATTACGATGAGAAGCGAACTTGGGGCCCGCAGTGGTCTGGGCGCGAAACTCCGTTCCCATTAGAACACGGCAAGTGAAGCAGCATCCGGCTTGGCCAGTGCTTGGGGTTGTCAACTTCCTCTCGGCTCGACTGCCGTGGGACCTTGTACGCTAATCGGAGCTGGTGGACGTAAAATCTATCGTGGCTCCAATGTCCTCCAAACGATACCTCTGGGGGTGCCGATTTCAAGGGGTTGGTCCGTCCTCTGGAACTGGTTCAAAATTAGAGGACCAAGGGCTAAATCGCATTTCCTCCAACTGGGGCCCTCAAAAGGGAAGGCGCACCCCCCCCCCCTCTGCCCATTGCCTCCCTTCGGGGGCATCTGGCAACGCCGCTTGCGGTTGTCAGGGGACATCAGAAACAACA
Source organism: Cheiracanthium punctorium (assembly GCA_038373885.1). NCBI lineage: Eukaryota > Metazoa > Arthropoda > Arachnida > Araneae > Cheiracanthiidae > Cheiracanthium > Cheiracanthium punctorium. The sequence continues at coordinate 1,228,264 of JAWZYV010002352.1, forward strand.
ACAAGAGTGCACTTGGGTAGAATAATGGTTCCGAAGGTAATCGCAAGCATGCCTTACAGTGGGACAAAGGCATTAACAGTTTCCGTTTGTGCTAGATACAGGGATTCAAATTAAGATTTCGAAGCTGGATGGAAAAAAAATTTTGTGGACTTTTGTAAGTTTTCAGCAAAAGCTGTTCAGCTCACAGCAAAATCTAAAATTTTCTTTATAACGGTAAACTGCAGTTGCAGTGTCTGTCTCTGAACTTTAAGAAAATTAAATCGATAATGCTAGGAGAAGAACAAGAACAGACAAATGCTTCACTTTTCTAGTTAACATTTTGCAATTTCTTATATAACCATAAAATGTCATCTGAACAGAAACACTTTTTAAAAACTCCCGCTAAACTTGCCCCGAGAACTACCGATCACTTGTTTTGGGGTGAATTTGACGGCATTTGCCGTGGTTGTCGTAATTTATTTCGATCCCTATTAGATACTGTCGTATGATGTTTTTTATAACAGCTCTGAAGTTATAAACATTGTAATTTATTCTGAAGCTGAAAATATGATTTTTTCCCAAAGAACTTTAAAGGATACATATTACAGTTATGATTTTCTAACATAAAATTCAAAGAGTATACCAATAAAAAAAATCATTCTTAAAATGTTTTTTTAAAAGGTTTTTGAATTATCAAGCCTAACATTTTCAATTATGATATGAATCTAATGACAAGACAAAAATGACACATGTACACTCAACTAAAAATTAAATTAGACTTGACTCCAAAATGAAAGTCTTACACTCATTTTAACATCAGTTTCTTTGATTGAAATATGCCCATGTCACGTAAAATCTTTCCTTTCTTGTAAAACATAGTGTTCTATTATTTTATTTAGTACTGCGGAATTCAGATGTAAAAAAATTTTCAATATATTCTCATTGCAATTTATGTTCTACTTTTATGTCATGGTTGCGAAAAATGTGGTGTTAGGCTGGGGCAGAAATTAGAATATTTAGTCAGTGGTCTAAAGGACAAATGACTCCATGACTTCCCTGGTCCATAACATTTTTCACTGGTTCGTATAGATGATTTTTAAAAAATGCAAAACAAAAGAAATGATAGGAACAATACATAGAATTGATAGGAACAATACATTGAATTTCCGTTAGGAAATGAATTAAAAAGTGCAAATGCATAAAAATATTAAATGGGTCAAATGATATGAAATGTATTGATAAAATTAGATGACGTGTATTGGTAAAATTAGATGACGTGTATTGTGGATCTAAATGGAGAATGTTTGTAAGATAGATAAAAATGTAAATAAAACATTCCTGTTCCGACGTACCAACAAATTTTGCATTGTACTGGTTCGTTATATATTTCAGTCGTATCGGACCATCGTTAATTTCAAGCCCTGGCATTAAGTAAATTAAAAATATATATATTGCCACAAAAAGTAAAACTGTAAACTGAAAAAAAATATTTTTTGATTCAACAAAATTTTGGTTGGATGTATTTCAAAAGAATATTTCTATTGAATCAACAAAAGTTTTGTTAATACAACGAAAAATTTTGTTAATTTAACAAAAATTTTCTTCGAAACCAACAAAATTATTCGACTGAAATATCGCCAACCAATTTTTTTTTAATGCAACAAAGAATTTTTTTTCCGTGTACAGGCTATCATAGCAACATTATAAAAGCATTATAAGAAAATATTTTAAAGGCATTCTGGATTCACAATATCAAAAAAAAAAAGAGAGAGAAAGAACAGAAAAGAAAAGGGAAAATGGAAAGAAAATAGGAACAGCAAGTCGCAGAAGCACTCTGTGATACACACTCTTAATGTCTATCATTCCTATTTTTTCGTTTTTGGACTGGATGTGTACACGTAGGAAAGCGAAAATCGATGAAGCAGCTGTTATTAAGTTGGGTGGATGCTTGCTTGCTTTTAGGCACATGACCGAGACAATTACTTAAAGAGATAAACAACATACAAAAACAAAGCTAACTAATGACAAAAGAATCCATAATGGTTTAATCCCAAATAATTTCGAGCTTCGAGAAACAGCTCCAACAAAAGACAAAATATGAGCTCATGTTAAAACGATGGAACTCCAGACACGGAAGTATATTAATGTAAAATCGAAGTAAATAAATAATTGCTTCTATACACTGAAAAAAAATGTTTTGTTGATTCTGCAAAATTTTGGTGGGCTATATTTCAAAGAAAATATGTTTGCTAATTCAGTGAAATATTTTACTAATTTAACAAAAATTTTGTTAAAACCAACAAAATTATTGGGTTGAGTTAGTACTAACCAAATTTTTTGTCGAATCAAAATTTTGTTCAATTCAACAAAACAATTATGACTTAAACGGCGGAAAATAATACATTTATTTATGTAACATCAGAAGGAGTAAAATCGTAAATTTTTAGTTTTATTATTCTAAAATCGATTCTTTAATCTCAAATTTGTAGGGTTTTATACACAGACCGGACATCTCACAAAATTTCGTCAACATTACATTGCTTTAATTTGAAAGTTTTTATACCCAACACAATTTACTAGCAAGTATAATTTTTTTAAACAATACTTACCCGAAATTACGTCACCATAACAGAAAAATTATTCTTGTTGTAAAGTAGTATAGTTTGGCAATTTCTCGCCCATTGCCAAGCTGGGTTCAGTTTCGTGAACCAAACAGACTTTGGTGCCAGATTTAATTATTAATCGCCAAAAGTTTCCAACTTTATCATTTTTTGAGATAATTCTTCCAACGCCGTTGCCGGCAAAGCTTTATACAGTAATTTAAAAACATGTTTTTTGTTACTGCTTTCTGAATTATAATATCACCAGAACGTGGCCAAAATTATAGAGGGCAATAGCTTAGTAGTAACTAAGCTATCCCCTTTCAAATAAAAAAGAATCATGGAAATTGGTTTACTTGGTCACAAATTATATCTTAACATACATAAAAAAATGTACTTGTTGAATAAAGTATCTCCTCCTTTTTTAAGTTTTTTAGCTGTACCGGCACAGCCAGCTGTCGTCAAAAAAGGGTCTCCAGATCTGTGGCACGCGATGAACGTTTCGATCGTCCGCCATCTTGCTGGTAGTTAAGTCGAGCGATGGCAATGGCTGCCCTTTTTTCAGCATTGGGCAATCTATCCAGCTGTTTTCGCATTCTTCCTTTTTTCAGCAGATGTCAGTGCTGTTAAAAATAATCTTGACAATTATTTGACTGGAAATGACGTGCTTTAAAAGTAAAGGATTCTCGTGGAACTATGTCACCCTCAACTATTTTTATAGAAATCAAATCTATTGTTCGTGACTGGCAACAGTCAAAACGTCAGAGATTGGTTTTCCCAGAGCGGGAACACTGCGCGTTAAAGGGTTATATGTATTTCTAGCGCCCGTCGTAATTGCCCCCACATTTGACTTCTAGTAACATAATTGTTTTGAAAATTACGTTCCCATACCGATAAACCTGAGAGATTGAAAGAACTAAATCAAGTCTTTTGAGTTGATAACCCGCAGATGCACGTGTATGCGTTAGACTGATTCGTTACGCAAGTGGTTTATAGCTATAACCAGATCAAAAGGAACCAGAGTAACGTCAGTCAGTTCTTTCCTCAGGCACATGTAAAATAGGTTGCTTTGAATATTTGTCTGTTTTCCCTTGGCTAAGTGTGAAGATCCCGGGTTCGGACCTGCCGCGCGGCTTTCGATCTAGCGTTCTGGAGTTTGGGGCTATTTTATCCAGATGTAGCGTGAATACGCGTTAGAACCCCTTAAAGGCTCCTCCCCCCAAAATACCACAATAGCAGATGTTCCTCTTGTAGGCTTGCCATAACACAAAACAAAACACGCATTTTCGGAGTTTCCATAAGTGTTAATAGCAATACACGTACTTCTCCCACCCCCCTCCATTTTAATATAGCTCCTTTACACAATCTAAGATTACCGGGGCTGATATGACTGCATATTTATCGAACAATAAACAACTTTTTCTTTTTGTTGTTGCTGTCCGATGATTAAATATATTTTTTACAATTTCTTCTTTTTGGTATTAGAAATATCAGTGACAAGTGATATATTATTTGAAATAGAAAAAATAATAACATTTCTGAACCTATGATGCTTCTAGAAGATTCCCATATGAAAAATTTCATCCAAAAGACGATTAAATCAATTGAGTTCACATTGAGAAAAAATTTGATTCTAAGAAATAAGCAGTCTAATGATTGAGTAGCTATTAAACCAAAGAACCGCATTGTTCATTCATAAATACAGCCTCCTGCTCTTTCCTATTTGGACGAGAACGTTTATAATTGTGATGTAGTTAAATGACATGTTTTGTACCATGACCCTACCTGGCCCTTAAGAGTCCATAGAAATAGTAATAATGCAAAATAAGCATAGCTGCTGCAATTTTTTTTTAATCCTTTATGCGATCAAGTTCCTTTTTCCTGCTCTCAATATAATTCGTTCTTCAGAAACCAGAAACCAATATCAATTAATTTAAAATTTTATTTTATTTCATGGTGGGCTAAAATTGCTGACTGTTCGCCTGAAATCCATTTTTAAGAACTTCCAGCAATCCGAGGAAATTAATGAGGATTTTTATTTGCTGAACAATAAATTCTTTTAAAATATGTTTTTACTTTCAGTGAAGAATGTTCATCATAATAAATTACACGTAGATTCATCGAGAGAAACATTTTTAAAAAATGCTGGTCTTAATCATATATAGTACAAAATATTTACCTTTATTTCAGCGAACTATCTGCGAAAATAATTTCACTCTTTAACTGAAACTCGTTTTGTGAGTACGGATTATTAAATTTAAAGAGGCTGTTAGCAGTCTAATAAAAGAGCGATTGCAAAAACACATGGCAAATGAACCGTATTTAGACTAAAATTAAGCAAACAAAGGTTTTCTACAATACTCTTATTATCGTAATTTGTTTTTAAATTGCTTTGTCAGTTTAAATGTGCAATGAATTCTGTCTAAATATCCAATAAATTCTGTAAAATACAATTTTTAAATAAGCGTTTCTTCCTAAACTATAAAAAAAGAAAAAACAACTACTGGACCTTTTTAATTACGTTTCTTTGAAATCTTAAACCTGACTAACAGAAAGAAAGTTATGGCCCAAACTGTTCTTTTCAGATTCCCACTCAGCATTTACTTTACCCATGGAGAGTGTGTTTTTCCTTGCAACCATGCAACGATAGGAATAGATGTGGAAGGTGTATTTATATACTAAACCAGAGTCCCCCCCCCCCCAAACTGGGTGCCACGAGCGTATGTCAGGGGTGCCGTGGAGATAATCAAGAAAAGTGTTTTGGTGAGTATAATCCAATAATTTCCTCTGAACCGGTATCCCCAAGAAAGTGAGCCAAGCCGATCACTAAGTGGGCTCAAACAAAAATATTTCAGTCAAGTTCAAGACTGTCCTGTAGCCTCTCTTTTATAGGAACTCCCTGCACGCTTAAATCTATTGATTAAAACTAACACTCCTTTATTGATTAAATTTCTTATCGGCTGATTTAAATCCTTTACTCATTAAAAAATACTCATTAAAGACAATAATTTGTTATCTCCTCAATTCCCCTCAATGCTCCCGATTCGCTAGATCCTACTTAGCTCAATTTTTCACAATATTTTTGTCTATTTGAGTATTCTCTCTCTTCTCCCCCACGGCCCATATCCTTTTACTAGCCACGTGACCAACGCTTCAACGGATAACGGTTCATAGTCAAACGTGGCTCACGGCTTAGTTGAGTGTGTATTCTCTTGTGATAATTTGTTTTTATATCCGAATACCAAATGCATCTTTTTCATATTCAGAGTTGTGAAATAAATTCAGCCCAGATATGGAGGAGATGCTTTAGGCAGGGGCGTAGCCAGGGGGGGGGATATCGGGATATATCCCCCCCTGAAATTTTTGGATTAGTGATGAAATTCCGTCTATTTATACACATATAAGTTCATATCCCCCACCCCGAAAAATTTTCCTGGCTACGCGCCTGGCTTTAGGTAAAGATTTCGCTTTATGACATAGTTTCTTACGATTGGATTATAAAAAGCTGTTGTAAAACAAATGAAGTTATGATATCTCCCCTCAAAGTAAGTAGTATTTTATCTTTTTCATGTAAATAAATTTGGTTGCTGCTTTAATTAAATCTCACAGTTGGTTTAACCATGATTGCATTTCTGTATTCTGACTGTGCTGTGAATTCGTTTTATAACTAGAGACTATAGTGAAATTATATTCTATTTATTAAAAAAATACTTTTTTATAGTGTATTAAGATATAATGTATTTGCCTTGATTTAAAATTTATTTTCTCGAGCTTATAATCATAGATTACAGCTCTGATAATAAAAAAAAAATGAAGAAAACGAATAATTCAATATATTAATCAAAAACAACAAATTTTAATAAAACACCCTTTTTATAGCTTAAAATAATAATCTTAATTCAGTACAGATATACACTCATGTCCATAAATTAAGGATAATGAAGTTCAGGCAAAGAAAGAGAAAGAAGCAAAACAAATTTGACTTATTTGTAAAGTCTATTTATTAAACAAAAAGTAAAGAGCAAAAAAGATGCTATATGTTTGACATAATTAATAAAAATTGCAAGTTTTACTCCCTTGACCAAATTTTAAAAAAGAACCTATTTACAAAAAACAGTATAACATGGTTAGTAGGATGGTTAATACGGAGTATGTCTCCCGGACGATGCAATACAGGCCTGACAACGCCTAGGCATGCTGAGTTTCAAATGATCAATCTGATCTTGGGGAATATTACACCACTCATCAAGCAATGCACTCCGAAGTTCCGGTAGACAGGTGGGAGGGGGTTGACGGGCTGCAATTCGTCGGCCAAGCATATCCCACACATGCTCTATTGGATTCAAGTCCGGTGAGTATGCTGGCCAATGCATACGGGTGATATCCTCCGATTGAAGGCATTCGTCTTCAATGTTTGCACGGTGAGGACGGGCGTTGTCATCCATAAACACAAATTCAGCACCCATGACGCCCCGAAATAAACGTACATGTTGTTCCAGAATGACATCCCGATAGATGTGGCCTTTCATCGTTACACTCTGAACATGCAGGTAAGTTCTGGAAACAAGAATAATTCCTCCCCAAACGAGCCATCCTGCACCACCGTAACGGTGTCTTTCAATGGTGTTCTCTTGGTGGTAACGGGTACCTGGCGCTCTCCAGATGAATGTCCGGAGAGAATCAGACTCCAAACTAAACCTGGACTCGTCGGAAAACATCACACAAGACCACTGTTGCGGTGTCCACAATGCATGCTCTCTACTCCAGGTTAATCGCAGGCGACAGTGAGTTGCGGTAAGTGGAACACATCTGACAGGCCTACGAGCATATAGACCAATGTGCCCTAAGCGTCTGTACACGGTCTGCCTTGAAACTGTCGTACCGGTACCTGAAGAGAGCTGACGGGACAGGTCTGATGCTGTACTCCGTCTGTTTCTTTTGGCAGTAACTGCCAAATAGCGGTCCTCATTCGGCGTTGTAACTCGGGGGCTACCTGTGCTGTAACGTCTACTCATATTACCATCATCTTGGAATCGTTGTCAAAGCCTGGAGATGACACTCTGGGCGATTCCAAGTTCCTCGGAAACTTCCAGCGGGGTACGTCCACATTCCAGTCGTCCGATAATTCTGCCACGTAAAACATCATCCAAATGCCTCCTTTGTGCCATAACTATGCGGTTTTTGCACTGAAAGGCTTTCACAGCGCTTGTGAACAATTTTACTTCTTTGCCACCATTCCTTATATACCCCTCTCTTACACTCTCGTCATTGTGACGTACCATCCACGCCATATGGTGGTTTCCTGTAATTTGCATATTCTTCTTCAAGATGTGTGTGATCATTCCACACGTGAAATTTTTATTTTAGAGATCAATTTCTGTGTGATTCTGAATTATCCTTAATTTATGGACATGAGTGTATTAATTAAAAAAGGGCTGATTTTGTAAAAACGCTCATTCTATAGCTTAAATAATAATCATAATTCAGTACAGTTATATTAATCAAAAACGGACAGACACTCCTCATTTTTGATTATTATTTAGCCTAAATGGAGCTGTTGTATAATGCTCAAAAATTGAGAATTTTTCGCTCGATTGATTTTTGTCGATTAATGGAGCAAATTTTACTCAATCGGGAGAATGGCTGTTTGAAGTCAAAAATTGGGTAAAAATATACTCCGTTTGATTATTATTTTACTCAATAGATTTAAGCGTGTGAAATGGGGTTATCGTCAAAATTCTATATCCCTTTCCCAAGAGAGTACTTTCTTGATAGTTAGCCCTATAAGCAAACAAACAAAGAATAACGTAAAATGCATCCAAACTGCTTCATTCTAACCTTTATATTCATGTTGCTTTAAAGGAAATCTGCCCCGAAAGTTTTTAGCCTGAAAAGGGTGCCGCGAAATGTTTTTTAGCCTGACAAGGGTGTCGCGAAATGCTTTTAGCCTGACAAGGGTGCCGCAGGGAAAAAAGTTTGGGAACCCCTGTACTAAACACAATATTCAAATATGTGTTTTTTCAACAAAATAAAAACTTTTAGACAAATTTAATCGCAATTTTCCTTTTGTTTTTTTTCCCCGAAAAATGATCTCTTTTATCACAAGAAAGTTTAAGGATATTGAAATCCTAAATATGAGTAGATGAAGTTAGTGTCTAAAACGTTCTTTTCACATTCACGGTTTTCAGTCATCGTGAAGAGCGATAATACTATTTTTCCTTGCAACCGTGCAGGCGGTAAATGAAGTCGTTTTGAATCTTAAATATATTTTGCCGCATCCGCCTTAGATGATTGGTTCTAGGCTTACAAAATTTAGCACAAAGATTCCCTAGGGCAGATCTTGACACTCAACCAAGCAATTTTTTAGAAGTTTGAATTAAAAATCTTTTCTTTTTACGTTTTATGCATTTACTATAATGTTTTGAGTTGTATATTATCATATATCTATGAATTTTTTCTTTGTCCAGTGTATACATCTACAGCATTTGGTGAATCGGCTTGGAATTTTCCAGAAATGTTTAAAACGTCATAGAGAAGTCCGTAGAAACTACACGTTACTTCAAACGAGCGACATTTGATCAATCGTAGCGAATTTTTGATCATTTCCGTACTTGAAAATGCACTTCTCCTTTAGAAGTGTTTTTCGATCACCTCTACAAGGGTCGCCGGTAAGTTAGTTTCCCATAGCCAATAAAAAGGAACAGAACATTATTAACTTGCTAATTTTATTGCAAAAGATACACCTATATTTCAGCTACTTATCAACATAAAACTAACCTGAAGTGGAACACTTGTCATACCGTGGTATGCATTTTTCTAGTCCAGTGTCATAGAAGTCTTCTGCCTGAGAAAAGAATCCGAGTGTCAGAGTTGTTTGCATTATCCGTCAGTGGAAAAGTGATGCCCGGACACGAATTTCTTCAGGTGCAAGTCACTCGAAGCAAGGTCGGTACTATAGGGTGAATCCACCCTATTCTTCGTCAGGGCATCATTTTTCCACTGACGAAGACTGCAAGCTACTGTGACACTGGTGTAGCAAGTGTTACAGTTCACGTTATTCTTATGTTGAGAAGTAGTTGAAGTATTGTTGTACTTTTAGCAATGAAATTTTTAATGATTTTTTGTTCAGTTTTATTGGCTATGCGAAACTTACATTTCTGACAAAGTACGTTTATAAAATATGCAAAAATCGGCCATGCAGCATAATTTACGCATTATACTAGCATCAATTTTGGTTACGGACACTGAATTCCAGAAATTTCATAAAGGTCACTTTTAAAGTTTTTTTTTTTTTTAATGTTTCGCAGTATGGTGACAAAAGAGGGTAAAGTGAGAACTGCTGTATATCAAATTCACATAATTTAATTCCCGCAAAAGTTAGAGAAACGTTTTGTGCAGATCACTTTTTTTTTTAATTCAAATACAATACAACATGTCGTGCACGGCCAAATTGTACAACTGCGGTGATGAATTACACTGAAATGCTACGCTGTTGAAAAAAACCCTCGAAAAATTCATTAAAATGAAAAAGCAACTAAAATTTAAATGGCATGAAGAAAATGGTTCTTTTAATTTTACCTCTTACGCACAATGAATGCAGATTTACTCTTATGCCATTCTTCATAACACCTATTTCTTCACATGCAAGGAACGTTTGAATAAATATTCATGCTATTTCCGTTCTTTCTGCTAAACCTAATTCCCTTTCATAGGATTTAGTTGAATAAAATGTGCTAAAGCTTCCGTCTCAATCGTTTGAAAATGATTTTTTATTTAATTCTATTTAAACAGGCGCTAACACTTTGTTCAAGTTCTTAAATAAAAGGGGCAATAAACGACAAAAGTTTTACTACATTTCATATGCAGATGAACCATCCATAATAAGAAGGAATATTAAATTTGTCGTTACATCTTTTATGAACTTGATGAACAATTATATTTTATTTCGAAATTTCTTGTTGTAGAAGGAAAAATTAGGAAAACATTTCTTTTATCAAATGAAATTTGAACTAGATAACAAATCGCAACACACATTTGTGTGAATGCTTTCGCGAAATGTAAGCATAAAGTGATATTAACTGTGGTATAAAATGATTCCATCATAAATAACTAAACAGTGGTGGTGTCACTGAAAAAATTGAAAATAAGGAATATATACTGGCAAATGGGACACCAGAACTACTTCCGTATACAGTTTGTCCCATAACGGTTGGAACAAACTCAAAGGAGCGGTAGAGCACATAGTGAGTATTCAGAATGATACAGGAATATGGGGTTGAAAATGTTGTCTTCATTCAGCTATTCATGATGATTTTGGAATAGTGTTGAAATAATAGTGAGCTTCTGACCTCGTCAAAAACTAATCTATATTTCAAGAAAAAGTGACTAAAATTGATAACTTAAAAATTGCATTTTATTTCATTGGTGAAATTTTCTGAGAGAAGCTCATCGTTTTTGAAACTTGGTTAAGAAACTAGACGAACACTTTAACATTTTTTTCCCAAAGTGATTATTTGAACTAACTGAAAACGTCGTTTTTGACATAACATTGAGGTTTTGATTCCTTATTATGCGCCTCACCTCTCGTTATCGCAATCATTATGGAATAAGCTCTATTTGCAGATTTTTATTCTAGTAAATTCTAAAAGAAATGCCGTTCCACGTAGCAGCTAACCCTTATAATATAAGGAAATATTCCCGCATTCAAATAAAAAGAGAGAATTTTCACAAAATTTTCAGGAAATTTTCTAGTAAATATAGGGATTTTTTTTAGTGTGAGAAGTGCTTTGTCTGGTGGGTAAGAAATCTCTTTGGGATTTAAAAAAATCTTGAGTAAAAAACTGACTAAGAATTCATATAAAACATAATGTGCCTGTTATTTCCTATCAGTTGAATTAGAAGCAATTTTTGTAGATAGCCGATGCGAAAAGATTCCGCTATAAAGATGCCTGATGCCATCTTTACAGTCAGACACTTTATTAAACAATTGACAGTTTAATTTCTTTAGTAATTATTTATTCATAGAGTATGCACTTAATATATCAATTCGCTGTCAAATAAATAATAATTAATATTCTTTACACACTATCGATGCAAAAGTATCAACATGATATTAGACAATGGTCATGTAAAAGGAAATCTTACTGCGATATTTGGCAATCTTTTTCATATCAATTAAAAGATTTCATTAACATTAAGCTTTGTCATAGTGATAACAACTCAATAGGCATTATCATTCATAATATCTTTTCTGAACTGCATAATTGTACCTACACTGGAAAAAATGTTTTGTTGAATCAACAAAAATTTTGTGAAATCAACCCAATTAAATATGAAATAAATATGACCATCAGCTATTTTGAGTCTCCTACACTCTCCCTTTTTTTCTTGTTTGCTGGAATAAACAGACATAAAGCAGGCAGTTGAAAACAGAACTTTGTTCAATCGCTTAACTAGCGGAACTTAAGCGCTTTGATAAACGCAATACAAAGCTTATGAAAATTTTATCCCCAGAATGCTTCCTTTGGAAAATGAATGTTTTGATCAAAGTACTACTCATGAATGAATATGATCAAAGTCTACCCATAAGTGATTTTCTTTCGGATGTGGTATACGAATTAAACTGTCGCTTCATAAAACCGAAATGCATTAAAAAAATATGTGCTCCGCTTTAAAACTCAAACTACAAAATATTTTTGAAATAAATGCCGAAATTGTCCAGCTTAGTTTATTTTCAAGATTTTTCCCCAAAAAAATATCTTCATCGGACATTACGAAACAAGATTTTTTTACATCCTTAGAAATTTTGCGGCCCGTTATATGGTTGAAAAGTGATTCTGATTGTTTATAGTAAGTTAGTCTAACGAAAAGTGGATGGTTTTAAGCTAAATCTGTAGAAACTTGTAAAAACACTAAAAAAATCTAAATTTTTATATACAGATTAACCGATTAGGCTTACCCCTGAAATTTTCAACAAACAGGTAAAACCCAATTTATTTTTCTGTTTGATATTATCCATTTCTAAATAAACTGGAAGACTTTGTAGGTGCAGATCCTTCCTTAGATTGTCCCTCTTCCGTAAAATAGAATTTCTCCTTTGGGCTGGGCTGACTCAGACTTTCACAGTCCTGTGTATGTTATTGATGTATGCAAAATTGACTGTCGAGTGATTTCAAATTTCATTCGTCCTGAATTATAACAAAACGTTTTGTTAGAGTTAAAAGCATTTTGTTAAGTTAAATAAATTTGGTGGTATCGAACAAAATTTTGTTACGAAACAAGATTTACAACAACAAAGCTACAAGCTACTTAACCAAACAATTTTTGTTCAATTCAACAAAACACTTTTTTGCGTCTACCTCAGAGATTGCTGTGTATATACGAAGTAGCTTTCTGCAAAGGAATGATGCTTCGTTTCTTCCTCAAAACACCTTATCGGCAATTATGGTGGTATCTTTGTAAATGGATGACAAAACACCTTTAATTTCCGGAGCTATATAAAGAATGTTTAATTAGTGAACCATGCTCTTATTGTACGCTGCACATTATACTAAAGGAGGATCATCCAGCAGAGAGGTATTTGCTTAATGCCTACGAAATGTAAACACAAGTGGAAGAAAACGGCTGTTTATCTATTCTTTAAAGGGTACTTTTTAAATAAGTTTTAAAAAATGCTGTTCGTTAAGCAAAAAAAATTGTTGCCCAAAACCGGGAACTGCTCAGCGGTTTTCGAATGTCGGGATTTGTCCAACAGCGTCATTGAACAGAAAAAAAAGTCATAAAGCAATTTAGAACCGATGACAAGCCTGGTACAATTATTTCTAATAATAGCTAAAAGTTGTGTTATAGAATAACTAGTACAGAGTACACTGTCAAAATTAAAATGTTTTATGATAAAACTTTCATAACCATTAAAATTAATAGCTTACTCTATTCTCATTCGACTCCAAATTAAAAGAAGGATTCTGCAACTAGTTTCATGTGCTTCTGGATAGTTTGCATCCGTTTTTAAAGAATATATCCTCAAATAAATCAAGTGACATGCAAAACGGAATTTAATTTTGTAGATTAGGTATGTTTACAGAACAAATATAACATACATACCAGAAAAATCCCATTAAACTGGAAAAAGAGAAACCATACATACAGACACACACACATATATAATATAAATATGTGTATGTATATATATATGCAAGCATTTAGATACAAGCTTCTCATTTCTCATAAAGATTTTTTGAGCTTGAGCAAGCGCAAACGTATTTTATTTATAAGCGATTGCGTGGATGGAACTTAAATTTTTATTTTCTGGTGCGTGACTACCGTTCTGTAAATTGTTTCAGCATTATTATTCCCCTAGGCTGTAAAGATAAAAGGAACATAAAGATATCAGGAAAAACAATTTTAAAAATTTACGCTCAAGATATAAACTATTATTATCGCTGCAATTTCCAAGTATGTGGGCGGTCTCACGTCTCATATGTTTACAATTTGCTGAAGAAAATGTAAAATAGAGGATTATGAAATTTAAACAAATAACCGGCGTTAGAATCACAGCAGTTAGAAATCATTTTTAAGGAAGTTGGTACAAAATTATTTATTTTTGAAAATTACAATATGTTTACCTATGCATGTATAGAGTTCTTGAGGAAGTGTTTTAGTAAACATTTGTTATAGAAATGACTTCGCAGCTTTTGATGCATCGATAATGAACATTTTAAAATTATGTATTTCTTCAGCTTTCAACGTAAGATTACGCTCCTCCGTAATAGCCCTATGTTAAAAAAAAGAAAAAGAAACGTCGTGATAAATTACCATATAACTTCGCTAGAAAACAAACCGAGTAGACTAAACAGGTAAACTGAGATTTCTTTCACGCCAGTCAAAAACAATACTTCACAATTAAAAATTTTTTTAAGATTCATTCACCTTGACCCAAAATATACGTTCTTTCAAAGTTAACTCGCAATTTGTGCGATGCTAAATAGCTCTTCGGGATTACGCAATTTCACGAGATTAAAATAAATAAACTGCTTTCTAATACTTGAATATTATATACATCTAATACTTGCATATTTCAGGGATTACATATATTCAGGGATTTATATATTACTTCTAATACTTGCATATTTCAAAAATGCACATAAGAAATAAACATATGTATATGTATATATATATATATATATATATATATATATATATATATATATATGCGGTCATGTTTTAATTTTTTTTAAATGTCTTTACATGGAATCGAAATTTATCATAATTTAAAAAAAAAATTCTGCGTAAGAACATTCAAATAGTAGAATAATTTTGAGTTGTTTCTGTAATCATCTCAGAGTTTAAAAACTTTTTCCGCATTTTAATGAGACTGCACTATTCTTAAATATCTAACTGGGTGCATGTATCGTGAATTACAGAAAATATTTCCTAAAAAAAATTTAAAATAACACATTGTGTAATAAAACATCATTTAAATGTATTTCTATTCTTCTATGCCAGAATAATTGCCTAATCAATGTGAAAAAAGATTTTATCTGAACAAAGTATTAGAAAAGTTTCTAAAGTTCATTTTTTAAAGAAATAATTATTTTTTAACTTGGAAAAAATGATTGTTTTATTTTTTTGTCTGTTCAATAAAATTACTTTTACACTTTATCGTGATAAGAAGATATTTTTAATTCACTGGAGAAAATATTGTATTGGGGGAGGGGGTGGAGTTTGTTCTAGTTTCAATAAATGCAAACTTTTAGGGATAAAGATTTCCTATTCAGCAGAGTTTTTGAATCTACCGAAAACTTTCCCTGCAGTTTTCCCTAAGAGTTCTAACTGTCTTCTCTAGCTACGGCCAAGCTTTATCGCAAGTGCAAACACATTTCATAATGGTTACTTGTATTTTACATGTGGAAATCCTTCAGCTGGCATTCAGAAAGAAGGGGAATCTTAACGTCAGTGATAGGACATGTTACATAACACTTGTTTTCAAGCGCTGGTCGCAGTAATTGAAGGATTCTTGCAATGGATTTCTTGCCCCCAAAAAAGGCCCTTTGTAAATGCTTCACATGGGGTAATCTGCCCTTTCTTTTCCCAATTTCCCGTAATCCATAAAACAATATCTGAAGAGTTGTTTCAATTGTTTCCTTCACAGTGGCTAAAATCACTCGATGTAAAAATAGTTGTATGTAAGCGAGATCGGATTTTGTGTTTTATTTATTGAAGGAGATAAACATTTCAGGGCGTATTTATTGATTCACGATTTCAATTTTCAAATGTAAATTTTAGTTCTGAAGCGCCTATTGCATATATTTTGGTAGCTTTTATAAAGCGCCAACGCATTTATAAATGGTGCAAATTCATAAGTACAGAATATCCGCAGTGTTCGTCAAGAAACGGGTTGAATCTTGAGGTTGAAACAAAATTTCTATTGTTTTAACCCTTTAAAGCGCAGTGATCCCACTCTCGGAACACCCAACTCTGACGTTTTGACTGTTGCCAGTCGCGAAGAATAGATTTGTTTTCTATAAAAATAGTTGCGGGTGACATAGCTCCACGAGAATCCTTTACGTTTTAGCACGTCATTTCCCGTAAAAAAAATTGTCACGATTCATTTTAACAGCACTGACATCTGCTGAAAAATGGAAGAACGCGAGAACAGCTGGATAAATTGCCCAATGCTGAAAAAAGGGCAGCCGTTGCCATCGCTCGACTTAACTACCAGCAAGATGGCGGACGATCGAAACGTTCATCGAGTGCCACAGATCTAGAGACCCTTTTTTGACGACAGCTGCCATCTTGCTGGTAGTTAAGTCGAGCGATGGCAACGGCTGCCCTTTTTTCAGCATTGGGAAAGGGTTAAAGAATGCGTACATCAATGAATTCAAACGAAAGTATCAGAAACATTTACAAATGCGACTATAAAAATGCTATTCATGTAAATAGTACTAAAACGAGTTACTTAAGATTAATAAAGGCATTGATTTTAATATTTTGCTTTAACTTTCTTTGATTTTTATAAAATGACAAGCGTGGTAACCCCGCTAGCAAACTGGGACATGCAACCAGTGTTATCATATATGCCAGTCTCAAACAATATCCTGTTTCAAATCTATGCCTAATAAGTAACATGTGAAGAAAAGGCATTTACAAAATCAAACCTGAAATGAGACTGACATTAAACTAAAACCTCATGGTAAACGACATTCTTAGTAAAAACCCTATTCGACTTGGTTAATTTTCCCTGGCTTGGCGTATCGAGCGTCATAACCCGAACAGAACTTTTGGATGTTGCTCTGAAGAAAGCAAAGTACAACATCCGAAGTGAAAATACAGGCTGTGGCAAATATATCAGAACTTTACGAAGAGTCTGGCCCTGAGATTTATTTATGTTCATCAAAAAACTTAGTCTAAAGGGAAACTGTCTTCTCTTAAGTTTAAGAGGCAGATTGGTGTCGGAAGGAGAAAGAAATAAACTAGGAATAAACACACGCGTTCCCTTGGTATGGCCAGTCAAGATATTTGCGTCTATCAAATTAGGCATTAATTTGCGAATCATTAAACGCGTTCCATTAGAAAGCTCCAACGACGGGTTTATGTTCCTGAGCAGAATAAAGACAACCCAGACTTTTAAATGAACTGCAAATTCGCTTTCTCAAAATCGGCATATCAGCCATTTTATTTTTCGCCAAACTAAAAAATTTTACATACTAGTCTCGGAAATATTCAATCCTTATTATTTTGCTTATAAAACATTTCATTCCTGCTCTGATTTCCTTTGCACACGATATTATAATTAAAAAATAACCTTACAAATATAAACTTAAAAAAATTATTATCTTTCTTTTATTTTTACTTTAAGAATTTAAACATTTTATTCGGAAAAAATTGCCATACTTGGCAATCACAATGCTTATTTCACACTTTTTTCACTATAGGGGTTACAGTTACGGAATTACGGAGAGCAAAAATTAGTCTTTTTGACATGTTGTATATCTCCTAAAATAGTTCGATTTTTGAAATTCGAGCCAGCGGAAGACCAGCCTTAGGCCTGGACTCCATAATACCAGAAAACACGACAGAATCAGAAAACAGAAACTGAAAATTGACGAACTTCCGGTTTTTCAGTTTCTGTCAAGCAGAATCAAGGGCGGAAAACGGAGTTGAAAATGTTGAACTTTTCTGTTTCTGCCCGCGTTTTCTGCCATGTGCCAGCCAATAAGAATTCGCCTAGATCCAGAGCTGTCATCCAAAAACAAGATGTCGTCACATTTCGATGCTGCAGTTCTTGTATCTCAGAGATAATTCTTATTGTTTTATAAATTTGTATTCAATAAAAAAGATAGATCAGGTGAAAGGATATTTTCTTAAAACCAACGTTTTTGTATTTAAAATAGTACTTACTTTTCATCTACAGGTCGGGGATCTTCATTCAATTTTAATGCTGTGAAAATTCCATATTTTTCTCTTACTAGGAAATGTTTTAAACTCATAAACTATGTTTACGTTTTTTAATTTCATGTGTTCTAATCAAAGTCGTCCTATTCATAAAGTGCATGCTTATTTTAGCGAGAAATTATTCGGTATTCATGTATTTTTTCGCGCTGTTTCAATCATCAAATGTACCTAGCAATAAACGATTTAAAATGAAAACGATAGATGGCGCCTGCATCGTAGTATATGCTAAGGCATATTATGCTATACTCCAGTTCAACTTAACCTGACAGTGCGTGGAAAGGTACGAGTGCCTTATTGCGCCGTTTGTCAAGTATTCGTGCGCGCTTTCTGGTCTTCCTCCCTTGTACTCTTTGACTAATTTCCCTATTTGGCGATCTATTGCCCGTCCTTCGTACTAATGCTGCTCTAGTACGTACACGTGTGGGAGTATTTAGGGGTGATAAGAAAGGAAGGACATTCCTTCAATCACCCCTTCTTGACCTTCCCCTGAAAGGTACGCGGAGGTCAGAATTGTTCTGAGAAATGTCTCTTTTTTTTTTCTTTTCAAAGCAAAAATGTGACTGGGATGCGTGTGCTTACAGATTAATATACATATTCTTTTTTAAATATAAAATAGTTTAAACAATTGCTATTTTTTCGGCGTTTTCTATTGCAGTGCAAGTCCAGTCAAAAAAGAAAGTGAGAAAGAAAAACAAAGAACAAATCCTCTAATTTAAATGACTGGATTGTGAAACTCGTAATGCTTTTTCCTTTCTTTCCCCCGAATGTGGCAATATTGAAACAGAAATCGATGTGCCAGTAAAATATGCTTCTTGAGACAAATAAGGCGTTCAAAGCACTGTATTGTGCTGAGAAAAGAAAAATTAAAAGGAATTGAGAATGGTCGACCCTACCGCTATCTCACTAAGATGAAAGGCAGTGTTCTGGTAACTAAATTACGTGCATCATAAATTAGACTTTAAAATACATATGGGCAACCTCCGGCCCGCGGGCGGAAGGGGCGGGCTTTTGATCCGGCCAGCGGATCAGAAACCCAGTCGAACTTGCTCGCTCTCATCGTTATAAAAACACAACGGTATTTTTTTTTAAATTCTTTGCCAGTGTTGTTTCTCAAACCAGATCTTCACATACAAACTGACTGCATTCAAAGACAGCAGGATGAGAAATAACGCTGGGCACTGAATAAAATCTTCATCGTAGTATCTTTGCAAACGATGGGAGTGAACAGGTTAATCCTGATATCCCCTTCTCATCACTTTACATATACAACTCAGGGGCCGATCCAGAAATTTTTTCTAGGGCACCATTTTTGTGAATTTTTATGACAATTTTTAATAAGTCACTTTTTTGGTTAAAATAATTGATAAAACAGATTAAAATACAAGGTAAAATGCGAATGAAGGGCCGTTTCAATTGATTGTGTTGTGAAAGGGCCGCAAAACGGACCCAGTTTTCGTCTGCACCGACCCCTACACTGCTTGAACTTTTTTGTTCCTTTCAAAGATGGTCACAGGGATCTTACATTTTTCAAAGCCCCGAGTTTAAAGTTACCCCCGAAGTTAAAATTAACCGCGAGGAGACGTCACTGCCGGCAACGGGGGGATGGGAGTCACTGAAAGATGACAATTTTAAAAGAAGAATTATCTTCTGTAAAATGACTACGAAGGATGGGTGGGGAGGGGTAAAGAAAAGGGCCCGATTAACGCACGGGCCAACTGGGTCACGGCCCTTTTTGTTTTTTAGTTTTAATCTTTTAATTAAAAAAATTACAAATATTCCAGTAAATACCAAATATTATTTCATGAAAATCATTTAGTTTTTTGTCTTATGAACATAGTAAAACAAGCAATGAATATGTTTTAGTCCTGATTTATATGTTTATTTAATATAATGTAAGGTATCAAAATTTAAAAAAAAATTGTAATAATTAAAAGAAAGAGATAGGGCCCGAATGCAGAGCCTTATTATCGCATTGGCAAATCGGGACTCTGCCCAGGGCCCCCGGTTCGAAAGGGGCCCAAATTTCAAATGTTGTTATGAAATATTCTTTTTTATGTCAAAATTTTATGAAAAAGAAAACAAATTTCATAGATGGGGGCCCCCAAATTCATCAATGCCGGGGCCCCTGTGGTCATAATTGGGCCCTTCGGAACTTCTAAGTGGTGTTCCAGCCTTATGCGGTTGGAACGTAATATAATCATCCAATACAGGAGCAGTAGCCATTATTACCGACGTGCGAAAGCGGAGATAAGGAAGAAAAGAAGTAAAGAACGGAGAATGTGTAATGGATTTTCCCGTTCTGGCGTGGGGGAGGGTTGCTACGATCTTCGCTCCTTAAAAATTCCGCCAAAACTTGCTTTGACACTATTGGATAGCAAAGCGTTGACACAATAAACACATTTTCATTTATATAAAGGCGATATATTAAATTATTGAGCACGCTTTTATTATATAAACATGTTTTTTCCCCTTTACAGACGAATT
The DNA here is from genome assembly GCA_038373885.1 of Cheiracanthium punctorium. Classification (NCBI taxonomy): domain Eukaryota; kingdom Metazoa; phylum Arthropoda; class Arachnida; order Araneae; family Cheiracanthiidae; genus Cheiracanthium; species Cheiracanthium punctorium. The sequence goes on from JAWZYV010002352.1 coordinate 1,248,780, forward strand.
TCACATAAAAAGTAATACATATACGGACGAACTATATTGTAAGGTCGGAAGAACACAAGGCATAGCCTTCCACGTACTGTCAGGTTAAGTTGAACTGGAGTATAGAGTGGAGTCAAGTGCCGACAGAAAATAATCCCGACAGAAATTCTTTTCTGCGAGAAAATTCCGCTTTCCGGTTTATGGAGTCCAGGCCTTAGAGTTTTCCGAATCCGTGGACACCTTGGTCGAAACTCAACTACCCACCGTTTCGGAGGAGATAGGCCCACATACATACATACACGCGTTTGTTTACCTTCGGATTTTATTAGTATAGATTGTAAATAGTACTCTAAAACTGCAAGCCCACTGGTACGGTTCCTAAAGATCGTTAAAATTGGCTTTTTACTACAGGTTGTAGTTCCATAATCAAACATGTGAAACAAAATTGCCCAAAGGTTAGAACAGAAGATTATTTTTGAAGTTGATATATGCTCATTCCTTTCAAAATGCAAGTTGTCTGAAAAAAAAAAAAAAACAGTTACTTCAAAAACTCCTTCAACAATGTGGAAAAACACCGTAATCTCTCTAGTGAGATTACTTATGTATATTTGTAAACAATAACGATAAAATGAAATAATGTTTATTCACACTTTGAAAATCTTTTTGAACTAAATAGGTTATCTGTACCAACAATTAACATATTTTATCTGCAGTCATAAATTTTAAGATGCTCTTATTTTCCCGTCCTAAATTCTAGAAAATACTTAAGCCGTAAAGCGACTTGATTTCTAAAAAGCCTCACATTCGTGTTCTTCATGAATTTTTGCCATTTTGTCTGTAATGCCTTAGGCTCCCTCGAGACTTCCCATAAAGTTTTAGAAGTGCAATAAGAATTAAAGAATGGGTTTAGAAAAAACTGTTTCTTTCGTGTATAAAATTATGCAATTGCAAATAAAAGTCGTCTTTTAAATAAACGGAAAATACTGTATTTCTTAATGAACACTTTCGGAGAAAAATTTTAAAACTTTGCATTATTTTTATTTTTAACTATTTATTGAAATATATGTGCGCGAAGCAGTTCGTTTGAAAAAGTTATTAGTACGGGAAGATACAATTGATTTCTAGGTATGAAATATTTCGTTATGTAATACAATAATTAGAGCTATTCTTTTGTTATCATGTGTAAATATTACATCATAAGAGTCTTTTATCAGTTGTATAAATATTTGTGTTTCTGTTTATCTTCAGCTCTTCTGCAAACTACTATTTTTCTTCCGAAATTAAAAAAGAAATAGCTTTTACCTTCTTACGTTTTTGGAGTATGTGCTATCTGCTAATTAGAAGATGTCGTATTCTAAAACGAAAATAGTGAATATTTATTTCTAAGGGCTCAACTGTCGAACAACATATTCAATATCTAAATAATTTAGTACATAAAAAGTACCTAATGTTCTTTAGTGTAGAGTTTATTTATTTATTCATCGCAATAACAATGGCTTTAACAATGAAATCATTAACATTCTGGCTTCTCAATATCTCTGAGATGCACATATAAAACTATTAAGTACGCAGCACATGTTGATATGGTATCTGTTCATTGAGCATCGAAAATCGCAAACAGAAGCTGGCCTGGGAGTCCTTTAGTCCAAATTTAAAAAGATGAATACTAAGGCAGTTTTTTAAATTGTATTGTAGAGTAAAAATATTTGGAATTTTCAATTTAAAGAATTAAATATTTTCTTCTAAAATAGACCTGAAAGTGTAATCAAAAATAATTTGTTTAAAATGATATTTTTAACAATCTGAGGAATTGAATGTTTTCATATCTTTAAAGGCTAAATACACAGATTTCCCTAAATTAAGGGGGGGGGGGAAGCGTTACCTCGCTCAAGAATAAACCAATCTGTATGTAACTGGAATATGTTGTCTGATAAAAGTTTGCAGTTGGAGAAACATAAATTGGAAAAAATATTAAATTTGGTGTAGGTCCGTAGCTGATCCTCCAATTTTTCAAGGGGAAGTTTCAAATTTATGAATAAATACGTAATCTTTTTCACATCTTATGTTTACTTATTTGGGTGGGGGTGACTACAGCCCCATCAGTCATCCCCTGCCTACGCCCCTGTGTGGAACCAAGTAACATTTACAATATACTAAGTGAACCTGAAATTAATAATCTTGGACATTATTTCTTTAGCTAAATATTTTGGGAAATAATCCTTTTCAGTGCATCTTTTCTTGAAGTATATTAAGAACACATTGAGCTGTGTGTGTGTGTGTGTGTGTGTAACTTTTCTTTCATTCATAGCATTGACATGATTTTTATTAAAAATTTACAGGTATTTTTGTACTACCCCCATTTTTGCCCACTGTGGGGAAAATGGGTGTATCAATACTTGCCTAACTAAAAATGGCAGCGTAGAAAATTATTTAGATAACATTAAAATATAATTCCATATATTCAATCTATATAAGTACAGTGTATGTAATGTACGTCAATTATTTAATTACCATAAATTTAACAGCTTGATTTTAGGACCATTTAAAAAAATACATGATTTTCCCACCATTCCCCCCCCCCCCCCCGCAATCCTGAAACTATGGAAAAAGTACACTTTCCAATATTCTGTAGTAAAATATACCCTACATGAATTTTAAAAATGCACTAAAGTTTTGACAACAAAAAGGTTGCTTCAAGATGATTTTGTAATTACAATTACTAAAACTATCCTTATACTGCTCTTGAAGTGTCAAATACTGGTGCTCCCTCCCTAGACTAAGTTAATAAATAAATGTTCCTTTCATTACTTTTTATAAATGTCTTTTTATTGAATATTTAGTCGAAAAGAATTTGCTTATCTCGCTGATCACACAAGTTACAAAATCATCGTGCCCATCCACGCACGTGTCACTTTTCTTATTTGCTCTTTACGTTTCACAAGAGGGTACTAAACATCACTGCATCTGACGTGGCGAAATCTTTAGTACACGTTTAAGTACCTCAGCACGTTTCAGTAAACGAATAATCTGAGGCTATATATAGCAGACGCTTTTGAGAAAAAATTCCTTGTACGTCAGCACATGCAATGATTATTAGCACCTGATACGCATGTACACAATTTTATTTCAGTTTCATCATTTTATAGCTAACTAAAGTGCTTCATTCTTTTAAATAATAATTTTAGAAACTTTGATATTAAATGTAATCTTCTATATTTAGAACTCGATTTTTTTTTTATTGCGGAGAAAGAATATTTTATATTCATAAGAATAACATGGTTATGACGGTGAATGTTTTGAAAATATGAGTAGTATAGTAATTAGTAGTAGTAATATTAATTAATAGTCGTAATCTTACAGAATGGCAATTAAAAAGATTCTGAAGTTGTTTTTAGGACATTTACTTCTTATGTTCAAAATAAAATTACTGCAGAATACACATATTCAATTTAAATGTTTATGCCGGAAGTGTCAAATTGTCGGGACTAATGGGCACTATCAAACTATCGATTTTAGTACTATTTTTCCAAATTGGAAAAGCTTTCTACGCCCCAAATTTCATTTGAATTTGTTTATTTACGTAAAAAATGGAAAGATATATGTTTATGCTGACTATGTATATAAAGTAAAGTTCAACTAGGCAAGTTAAGTCTGATTATTAAGTTGTTATGAAAAGTGAACGCTTGTAAATGTAATAGTTTCTAAGTAATTCGAAGTTCAAGTTTGTTGAAATTATCACCAATGACTAAAGAACAATTTTTAAAATGCGAAAATATAAACTGTGCTAAATCGTTCAAAAATTCTTTCCAAACTTACGATAGTATGATAGCAAGAGTGAACACGAGTTCTATACTATTATAATTTGAGTGTTTTTATTATGCTCTGTTTTATATCTCTCTCATACGGGCAGGCCCTCTTACTTTCCTGTCTGTTTGGAAGTAAGCAATTTTTACATTAGAAGAAAGGTGTTCAGTTTGTACCACCTAAAATCAAACTACTCGTATTGTTATATTTTTATATACGTGCGATATTAATTTCAGTTATTATATTAGTTCCTTATTAATATTAAAGTTTTAATTTTTTATCGAGGGGAATTCTACATAAAATCATACATTTAAGGGAAAAAACATCTTTTATCCAAAATTTTATTTTACTGGAATAATTAGAAAACACAGACGCTGCTGAAAATTAATCATCCTCCACCCACTTTCATTTGAATAGTAATAATTACAAAATTAAAAGAAATCAGAGAAATCCCTGTCTGCTAAAAAACTTCATTGCTCCCAATTAAGAATGGGTATTTATAAATCACTCTATTTAAGGGGACAAGGGAGGCAGCAAAAGAGGAAAATTGACTCAAGTTATGAAAATGTATTGCCCCTCCCCTGCTAAAAAAGCTCCTTAGCTCCTTCCCAGCCTTCTATAAAAATACGAATTTAAAAAATTTCACAAATCTGTTTGTTATTTATATTTTTGTGAAACGTCATCTAAAGCATTGGCATGATTTAAAGGGACTAGTTTGTACAGGTGATGATCAGGCAAGTCAGGCAAGATTAGTAGCGTCGTTTGCAAATCACGATTGCAACTATACTGATCTACCAAAAACTTTACCTCAATTTTGAACCTAAAGCGTAGTATTCAAATCATTTGAACATACTTAATCTAACTACATAAGTAAATTTTGTAGGATTTTTTCTTTTCGTATTAATTTTTTCCATTGCAAAAAGTAATCATATTTATATGATTACTTTTTGCAACGGAATAGATTACTTTTTGCAACGGAAAAGTAATCATATTCATCATTATACCCTATCGAATAATCAAAGCAAATCAGGAGAGAGCGGGAGACCAGATCCTATTTTTTCTTACTAAAAACCCGTAAAGTATTAACTTGAATAATAATAACAAATGTTTCCGTTCTAGTAAACCAAAGTAAACTTAGAAAAATTTTGGAAACGGCAAAGTCGATTTTGTTCGATACCTACTGCAACAAAGGGTGTATCTTTTGTGTTGGTGTAGACAGAAAAATATTATCAATTCCAAAATACAGGTGAAATGCAAGAGTCTACGCTAACATACCTACGCTAACATAACTACACTATCATACGCTAAGATAAACAAGATGGTGAGGAGGGGGGGGGGTCGAAAGTCTTATTTGAAAGGGTGAATCTTTAAAAGCAATAACTAAAATATGAACGCATTTTAAAGTGAACAGAAACGGAAATTTAGTTCATTATCTCAGAAGATTCCATTTTCCCTTCCAAGTGCAATACCACAAGTGAAGAGCGACAGCACTTTCCGCTAAGTCAATGGAATGTATATTATTTGCATAAATGCGAATAATTGCATTTAGTTTACTTATTGAATGTTTTCTATAACCATTAATGCAAGTAATTATGTTTGATTTATTTACTAAGTATTCACGTGGGCATAAGAAACCATTTTTCATATTAAGTTTTCGTATTCAATGAAGGGAAACATTGGTTTTAGTGAATTTCGGATATAGTGAACAAATATGACGGTCTCCAGAGTTGAGTGTATGTTCAAATAATTTCATTGATCAGACCCTCAAAACCCTATAGAAAAATTCATGATGCTTATTAACTTATTAATTGCTTCATATGCAATCTAAAAGAAAAAGAATGATTATAAATACACATCCTCCCCTCCATGAAATAATTTCAGTCCCTCTCCCACATCTGCCAGCCTTATCCTATCTTTCCATTTCCCTGAAATTTTGCTGCATCTGTCTTCTCATTTGATGATTTTGAAGGATGCAATTAACGGAATTGGGACATCTCCCAGAAGTGGTGTCGTATCCGATACATATCATTTTGGTCTCATTACGGAAATAAATAGCCCATTAACCCCGTTTAAAGTAATCCGAGATTCCGAAAGACATAAAATTCCATTATGCAAGGGAGAAAAAAAAATATCTCTTGCTTGGCAGAGATATAAATTTGCGCCAGTGTTTTTATCATTTACATGTTTTTCTACATCGGATATTTTGATAGCATTATGTATCTACTTTTTGTACCATGATATTAAATGGTATATTTATTTAAATGTATTAATGTATTAAAAATAAGCATTGAGTAAAGGCATCTTGTTACATATCAACAGATCGTGAGATTACAATTTCGTCATCCCTGTCTCTATACGTTTGAAATGAATATAGTTCAAAAGGAAAAGTGGATGTTCTGTGTTGTATTAAAACAATCTACCCGAGATTTATCTGACTAAGGATGTAATGCCTTGGACAAAGAACTTTCTAAAGGGTTTTAACGCGTATTCACAAGAAGAAGTGGTAAATAATATTTATGCAAAATAAAAAAGTTAAATCAAAATACCTTAAAAAAGTTATGCCCTACTAAAAACAATCATAAAGTAATGTATAGTTAAAGTAATGTGTAGCAATCATAAGTAAAATGTATAGTTCAACCATTGTGAGAGCTGGCGGCTGTGAGTATGTCACGTGGTGTTTTGCGAACTTATTTCTGTATCTAAGCTGAAGGAAGTAGAAATTAAGAGGTAAGTTAGGATTAAGCATCTAGATAATCTCAATTCACATCTTAATTTCTCCTTTCTTTAGCTATAACACAGAAATAGACCCTGAAAACATCACGTGACTCTTGCGCTACGGCGCTAACTCGTGATTGTTGAACTATAACATCTAGTTGCTGCTATCCTATCAATAAAAAATGTACAAACAGAAAATTTATCGAACATTTTTTAAACAGAGTACGAACATTAAAATTAAATAGTAGAAATGTCAATTGTGAATTAAATAGAAAATATATCCATCTAAAAACGATTTTTAGATATAATTTAAAATAATGTAACGTCGTGCTGTTCAAATGGAAATTTCTAAAATCTGTATCCCAATTTGTGCTACAGATTGGGTCAGAATAACTAATTTGTAAACTTTTTACAATATTGCATTCTAGTTCAAAATGTACCCACTAAAAAGGAATATTTAAAAATAACAAATCTACATGATATGAATATTATGCCATTTAAAATCCGTGCGCTTTAGCAGCTCTTCTGGCATATTCCGCTACAATCTTAAAAAGTGCAAGAGATTCTAAGTTTTTTTTTCTTTCTTCTAAATTACATATCCTCATACTTTATCACTATTGGAACAACTGAAACATCGCACTTATTTGAAATGTCGAAAAACGGTTCTTCCCAAAGATATGGGAGGATTAAAAACCTTAAAAAGTACTTTTCCCACGATTTTTTGGATATTTCTTTCCATTTTGATGTCCTTGGTAAGATAATGACGATTCAAATACAACTTAATTTTGAATCTCGCTTAAAAGGTACGGCTCATGTGCGTTTGTACTTTCAGGTAAATATGGGCTGGCGCATTCATTGCAATTATTCAGGCTTACCCTAGTTCAGTGATTCCCAACTGGTGGCCCTTGAACAAGTTCCAAGTGCTCCGCGAAGCAATTGAATGTTTAAAAAAATTATGTTATCACTATTTCCTGAGGTAAAAAGGCGAAAAGCGCAATTGTTTGCCGTCATTTTAAGAGAATCTTTATTTCAAGAATTCATAATTCTTTGAAAGAAGGGAAAATATGGGCAGGCACATTATGAAATATAATTTGATAAAATATTGTAACATCTCAGCTAATCTTTAGTCTTCGGCTATTAGTGTATGTAAACAGGGTTGATTAACTATTATTAGCATCTCTGAGTGAGTGGACATAACATTCACTCTGAGCTTTTTTTTTTTTTTTTTTTTTTTTTCAGTTTAACATTACATTTTGTGGAACACGTTTCTTATTATTATTGATTATCTCCCCCCCCCTCCCGAAGTAGTCCGTTTGTAAACTGGAATTGGAAAAGCGGTCTGCCGGTTAAGTTGAGTTGGGAACCACTGCCCTAGTTGATCAAAGTTTTCTTCTTCAACGGTCATTTGCAGAGTACAAGGCAGGCCAGAAATGAAAGCAGTGATAGTCAGCACTATGACAGCAGACAATGATGTATGTGTCACTTTGGACTTGAAAATTCTGAAGGTGAAAGTAACAGAACGAAGTATTAATAAGTCTGTTCGAAATTGCTATTATGGAATTAAAAAGCTATTTTTTTCCAGTTTCATGTTATTATCGCACAGGTCTGAAGAAAAAAAATGATTTTAGTCAATATTTTTTATGTAATCACGTATAGCTAGTTAAAATGTTGTTTCTATATTTTGATGCCCATAAAATTTCTACGGACTACATTTTGAGCTCTACTTTATTACTTATTTGTAACACTTCTATAGTGCAGTGTCTAAAATACAATTAATTAGGAATAAATATTTGTGTAAGAGCTATTTGTTTATGATGACCCATTTTTTGCGAACTATGTCGACCGTTACATTACATATTTGAACTCTCCAGGAAAAGTAAAAAAATTATTATTATTATAAAGGCATTCTTAGATAGACCGCAGATAAGACGCGCCATAGAAAAATCATTAATTTTAAATGCCATCGATGAAGAAAAGGACAAATTCCTAGCAAGCGTATCTAAATGACAATCATTTTATATGAATTACTTCGCTTCATTTATTTCCTAACTAATGGAGTGTTGTAATACTGCTTTTGTCGTTGAATAGATGAAGACAGTTAGAGTGCACTGCAAATGGCTTTATCCTGCCCTTCTGAAGATTAACTTTCTCCATTACGCAGATAATTTAGGTCTCACAGTTTATGAAAATCCATTTAATTAAGACAAGGCTAATATTAATCTTAAAAGAGAGAAATTTTAAAAATTAAATTTTAAAAGAGAGAAAACTAAGTGGTTAATTTCAACTTTTATGTAGCATATAAATGAACTTCATTGCATTCTATATTGAACTAGTAGATAAAGCCTATTATGGGAGCTATTATTACGAACGCTATGAAAATAATTAAATTAAATTAAATAAATAAACAAATAAATAGCTAAATCCATTTATATATATTCTCCAGTTAGTTATACTCCAGCAGTCTACTCTATACTCAGCATTGTAATATTTCATTTTTAATATTATAGGTATCAAAGTAATATTGCCTCCATTTAAATTGTTAAATTTTCTATTATATAAAATTGAAAGTTTGTTTGCCCGGGAACTCTTTCCACACCGTTTGACCGATCGACTTGAAATTTTGTACAGATATGTAAAACGACGTAGAATAGTCCGTAATCAACTTTAAAATTCTGAAAATCTAATCGGTCCACGATTTGTTTTCGATTTTTCAATAATTTTCATCTAAAGAAAGCTTTTTCAAATTCCGATTGTGTAAAATAGTGATCATATGGCATACCTGCATATGGCATTTCTGCTGGCGATCTATATCATAAATGAAATGAGAGTCATTTTGATGCCACGAGTTTAAACATGCATTAGAAATCCTAATTAGGTTAACAAGCTTTGACAAACAATAACACCAGGAGGAAAAAATAAACTTCCACATTACCAGATGCTGTAGGAAAGTAAAATAACGTGAGTATATTTTTTTTCTTTCACGAATTCATGTTAGATATTGCAACTGAGAATGACGTTATTTTGACGTCATGAGTTTAAAAATGAGTTAGAAATCTATTTAGGTTGATGTCTTTGACATAAAAATTTACTAAATTCAAAGCATTTTGTTTATTGTGCAAGTTACCCTTGGCGATTTTTGAGCACTATTATTTTTCAAGCAAGGAAACGCATTATCTAAAATCGTCGGAAATTCAAAAGTCGCCCCAAGGCTGAAAATACTAATTAAAAAATTAATAAAAAGAAAGACTTAAAGTTTTAGCAAATTTTCAGAATTAGTAATTTAGCCTCTCGATTTTAAATTGAAAAAAAAAATCTAAATTTCTTTCCGATTTTATTTACACACCAGAGTGTTTTTTTATTAGTCAATTCTCCCATATAAAGGGAAGTGATAGCTGTAGGCACTCATGTAAAGTCTGTTCTAATACTTTAATTTTAAAAGACTGCATCTATTGTTGTGGGTAATAATACACAATATACTTTGAAGAAGAATGTTTCGGATTTTTCGTAATTCCAAATATATATCCTTCAGAATTGAAATCTATGTTGAAATTCCCTACCAAAACTGTTTTCCCTACCAAAACTGTTTTACTACTTCGTCTTCTATCAGCGCACTCCTGAAAAGTGATTCTGAAGTAGGGTAAAATAACCACCTAAAACGCAAGAATATAGATTGGAAACTAAAAAAAAAAACCTATACAAGTCCTTAAAAAAAACACATTTGAAAAGTGATACACCTCTCGTGTCTACACACAAAAAAAACGTATGTACAAAATAGGGTAAAAAACAACGTAAAAGGAAAAAAACCCACATAAACCGCAAGAATATAGATTGGAAACTAAGGAAAACATTGCACAAGTCCTTAAAAAAACACATTTGAAAAGTGACTCGACGCGAAAATTGTACCAAAATCGTGTCTACACAAAAAGCAAGGTTGAAATTAATAGCACTCTGGTGCTAATAATACACAATATACGTTATCAGTTTGACTACGGTCGTCGTATGTATTCCTAAAAATCGCGGGAAATATCGACAAGTTTTGATGGATTTTGGCGGTGTAAATATTAGGTATACTTTTTTTTTATGAATTCTAGTAACTTAAAAAGCTCTTTCACACCTTCATTAGCAAAACAGCTCCAAAAAATGTTTGAAATACATATTAGCTAAGAATAGCTCCAACATCTCAAATTAACTTTAATAACTCTTTGCAAGTGAGAGTAAAATGAACAAAATAACCATAAAATAAAACGGTTTTTAAGTTGTCCACATAATGTAGTGTCTAATGAATTAATGCTCTAACTTAAACCTAAAAAACCGCATGATGTAGAAATAACATATTTTGAAAGTTTTTCTCTGCAAACCGTCAAGCTTTTCTTTTCTTTCTTTTTTTTTTATTGCGAACGACACTGAAATACTTTTTTTTTATGTCACACAAGAAACATTTTCGTTTCCTACCGTGCGGAGAACGGGCACTCAACTAGTTAATTATAAATTCAAGGCAATATATAAACGAAAATCTAAATCTTTTCGAGATGCTATTGCAAACGTACTGAAATTGCAAAAATTGCTAAACTGTACATTTTTTAATGAAAGTATGAAGTAGATGCGACAGAATTTAACTTTTCTGACCAAATAGAGCAAATTCCTGGCATAAAAAAATGTAAAAAAATTACTTAAAATTAGGGAACAGGCGTACTTTGAAAATTATAACATAGCACACATATTTTTCTTTTTCTTTCCTTCCTTCTTTTTTTCTTCTTCATTAATATGTAAAACTTCAATTTAATCGCACTATTGGTATGGTTTTATTATGTTTTACGAGCATAACATTTTCCTTTTCCTTTCCCTTGTTCTTTGATTGTTTGTTTGTTTTTTCTTCTAGAGTAATGAAGATAAAAATTTATTTTTTGGAGTAGCATGAACCGAAAGCATTCCAAACTCGAGTGAGGGAAGAAATATTCAAAAGAGGCACGATCTTTTTGTTCTTTCTTTAACGCAAAACTTAACACGATCATTTAAATTTTACTACGCACAGTAAAAACTGTTAATAACCTATCAAACACTCAAGATATGTATAGATAATGTACTTGCAAGAAAAAGAAAACATTTAAAGCCTGCGTTTTGTGTTTAAAAATAGTATAATTAAAATGGTGTATAAAAGCATTAATATTTCGGATTAAGTTCTCTTATTTTCTCCCTCTGGGCTGCCATGTGTTGCTAATTTTAGCTATTTGTGCTGTCATCAGAGCCTGTTGATCTTTGGAAACGGCTATAAATTCCATTTTAATGTAATTATCTGCAATCCGTAATTATATAAAAATGAACTTTATACCAATTTTCTAAAGTTCAACAGCTTCTGAAGCTACTACAAATGGTTAAATTTAGCCATATCTGGCAGCCTTGCAAATAAGTTTAGTTATCTGCACAAAAAAAAAAAAAGATTCTTTTTTCTGTCAGCATTTTTCGTTAAAAAATAGCCAATTAGGGCCGAAAAAATTTAGGAGGTATTAAAGTAGTTTGCTTTTATCTATTTTATTTTCATTGAAATCTCAAATAGACATTAGCAGCGATTAGCTATTCGTTATACCGTAGTTAAATATTCAGTACGTAAAACAGACATGGTTTTATTTACATAGGTACGCGCTCAAAAAGAAGACTGTCATTTTGCTTCGGTAAATTTTATCCATCAATGTATGGCATAAAGATCCCAAGGTAGTTTTCTACGTATTGCAACTCAAGACAATTTTTGAAAGTTCAATGGTGACCCTCTCTTTGAGCTGATGTTTGAAATCAGCATGTTAAACACCCCAAAATAAGAATGTTCATTAATTTTGAATGAGTATTGTGTGAGTTAAAAATGATTGAAAAATAACCTCTCTAATGTTAAGAAAAATTTATTTTTTTTAGCATAGATCATAAAAAAAAATTAAACGCATTTCATTACACGGTTTTTCAAAATATGATTTATAAAATACCAAAGGCAACAATAAAGGCTTTTTCGCATGATAAATTTTCCCCTTTATGATTTTTCAAAAATTCATTTCTTATAACTATAAATTGGATCATTTATACATTTTCATTTCATGAGAATCAGTATATTTCAAGCCAGACTAATACAAATTGTGATTCTATTTCAAGGTATAGCTTTAAAAATATCAGATATAAAAAAAGTCAGTAAAAGCTGACTTTAAACCTTTTAACTGCAAAACGTCTCAGACGGCTGTAAAAATAGGCCACAGAAACGGCCAAGTGACTGCCTACTGTTCCTACACACCCTTTATTTTTCAGCACAATCCATTTGTGAATGTCAAAATGTGGGAGTTTGTTTTATGCACTATTGTTCTCCCTCTCCCACCTGTATTTCCAAACAGGTGCTTCCTAAATATTTTATTAGCTGAACTACAGTTTTTTCTCGGGCATTCCCAAGCATTTGACAAAGGGACGCTTTAGGTCCGCGCTGACTGAGACATTACTCCATCGGGAGCTTATGACTCAGCTCTCACTTTGTTTATTTGTTTGTGTAACATGTATTTCGGATTTCTGTACTTGGCCCGAAGAACCTGCTTATAAATCCACTTTAGATGGACAATACAAGGTGGGGTGCCCTTCGTGGGGGCTCTTTCTAAGGGGTCCCAATCTGTCAGCTGGATTCTCCGCTCGTCGTTAATTTTTCGCAGTCGTTAACTTTGCCCCGCCTTGAGGCGTAGTTTTAAGGAGGAGCGTCAAGGGGTTTATGTGATTGGCTAAAAGACCTCCCGTTTCCCTCCGGAGTTGTTATCGCAGTCGGTAACCAAACAACTGGTTCTGCCCAGTTGGTAGCTAACAACCGACGATTTCTTGAACCACCGGCGGAGAATTCCACCCTGTATTTGTGCTACGTTTCGGAGAAAACCACGGAAATCCCTGAACGGTTAAATCGGCGGACACGATCTAATTTTGAACCAGGCACCTTCCGTCTAGAATTTTGAGTGACTTATCCACTCGGCCATGGTGGGGAAAACTCTCACTTGTAACACCCAAAACATAACATTTTCTTAAAAACATAACAACATCCAAACCTCTAGAAACATCTGGCTACTCTCCGTTTTCACGAAATGAGGAGGCGCGATGGGGATTTTAATATTTTGAGTGTGTGTTTTTGGATTGTTCTGTACTTTAATAATTTGTATAATAACAGTAGTATAAATGTGCCTGTTTGTTACATTCATTACTTTATTGATTTCTTCCCAAATATTCCCTTGCCTGAGTTTTTTACTATATATAATTCCATGGCCCTCACAAATGGTAAGCTGGGTCCAGGGCCCGGTTCGAGGGAGGGGGATGAGTCCAGCTCTATGCAGTTTAAATTTTTAATTATTATAACCAATTCAAACTAGACAAAATATTTTGGATATATTTTTTTATCCAACGAAATTTTAGAAGACTGCAGCTAATTTTAGCTTAAAATTTAAACTACCGTTGATGATAAAAGTTTAGTCAAATTGTCATTGCGTAAGATGTAGTTGTGTGAACTTGTGTGCGTACATTCTTCATCCATTCTTCCAGCCTGGCCCGCCGAGAGAGACACGGGCGGGAGAAGCAATTGCCCCCGGGACCGGCCCGTAACTAGATAGAAATTTTATCATGCATAAGGTTTTGTTTTAAATAAGATATGTCAAATGTAACCATTACTAGTAATCCTAAATTTTAGCTCTTTTAGTATGAAACTGAATACATTCGTATGGTACTTAACTCTTGTCATTTTGTCATTTTTAAGTAACATAATTTTATTAGTTTGGACTTATAAATAGTTACTATAATTATTACCCATATTTGTAGGGTAAATTACATTCTAAAAAGAGTATGGGTAAGAAATAACAGCGCAATTTTAATGCAGCACACTGCTGGAAAAAAAAGGGGGGGGGAATGGGGCTCGTCTTTGGATCCAGAGCCCGTAATGTGGGGCCAGTGTATAGTTATTGTCTGATGGATCATATAAATATTTACAATCCCCCGCTAATAAAATTTATTTTTCAACTCGATCGCTAACTTCGGTAAAAGAAAATCCAATTAGGTAAAAAAGCAATTTCGCCAAGAATGGACAATAAAATGAAATGCCAGACTATTTTTTTTTCCGTTGTATTTGCGAAAGGCAATTAAAACACCAGCTGCTGACACCATCGGATTTCAGAAGCGGTATTCCGTGATTCGAAATCCTTTTGCTGCAAACTCTTCTAAGACAAGTGAGTGTTATTGCAATAGCAGCATGCATTCCCCCCCCCCCCCATCAATAAAATTTACTTTGGTACGATCTGGTACGATGGCATAAGCAAGCGCGGACCTTTAATGTTACACAAGAGAAACCCCTTGAGAGGGGAAGGCGTGGAACATAAATATCTGCCCCGTTTCTGAAATTTTTAGCTATCAACCCAAACATATGGCGAAGCTGTTACGCCGCATTGAAGTCACAATGTCACACAAAAGCCCTAATATGACTTCACAGTGACGTCACGTTGTGACATTGCAGATTTGACATGGCGACTCACTGTGACACATTCATGACATCAACGTCGCAGAGACTTCACTTTTAGGTCATGGTGCTTTTAGGTTAAGCTTGCGAGTTAAAAGTTTCAATACATTATCCTATCCAGTTTAATAGTTCTCGCTGTCACCCATAGGTAGGAGCCGACCATTAGAGTTCACGGTTCTGGGGGATGGAACCTCCTAATTTGGAACCGGTTCCACATGAAAGAACTGCACCACCGAGGTATCGTTCAGCATGGAGGACATTAGAGCCACGGACAGATTTTACGTGCACCAGCAGCTCCCTTTAACATACTCTGTCACGTTGGTAGTCATCTTCCAATGGAGACAACGCTGCTTCAGTTTTGCGGTTCTAATGGGAACTGGTACTTCCCCTTCTAACTGCGAGACCCAGTTGACCAGTAGTGGTACTGAAAATTGATGCAGTCCTCTTTTGAAAACATGATAAATTTTCACAGTAGCAGAATGAAGTATCATTATTAAGATAACTGTGGCTCAAGAAAAAGGTTGAAAAAACAGAAAAATAGCTGCAATGATTGGTTTTTGTTTGTTTGTTTGTTTTTTTGACTGTACAACTATGACAAACATGTTAAAAAATCATTTTATAATGAATCATCTTTATTTTTTTAAAGGAATAATACGTGGTCCATAACTCTCAATTTGAAATTTCTATTCAAATTAACATGCTTTTTATAGGAGAAGGTGATATTTCAATTAATTATACATGATTATGTATAAAATGGACACATTTATGTGTGATAAGAAAAGCCTATATCGCACAAGTTAACAATTTTATTGGTCCATTGATAACAGCTTATAGTTAATTCTGATGGATCAATAGTATAGAAGGTAAAGGAAGCAAGATAATCTGTATGAAAGCAAAGGGAAACAAAGAAGGTATCTAAGTAATATTTATCACTATAATAATATACTTATGTTTTGTGTCAAAGAACCCGGATTCTAACAACTGATAATGTAATATACATTGTTTGACTAATGTTGCATTTATTTGGAGAGTGTAGCAGCGATAATTAAATCCTTATTGACACTATTATTAACATGACAATGAGGTTATTTAAGCATTCTAGCTTTACACAACATTTGGTTTTTATTTCTTAAGATATTATTAAGAAATAACGAACTTTTAAACGCACTTAACGAATTTTCGGAAATCTAAGATTGGTATTAGTAAATGCATATTTAATGTCCGGGTCGAAATTAGATTATTCTGAAAATGGGAGTAGTTGGGAACAAACAGAAAGATTTTTCACGAACTTCTACATAAAATTTTTATGTCGTTCCTTCTGAGAAAATAGGTAAAACACGCATTTACAGCTATTTGGAACTAGATAATTTATCTATGAATTCCCACGGAAGTAACCAATCTCTATGACAAGATTCGAAATCGAATCTTTTGATAATGATAGAAAAATTTTATCTAGAAATCATTGCTTCAAGATATAGGAAACGAGAAATCGTTGTTCGTAAAAAATATAAATGAACAAATAAATAAAGATAATAGAAAAAAGAAACACGATATTTAAGTCTTGATTGTGACGTAAAAATTTCAATTACCTTATGCTGATAATTTTACTCAACACACAAACATAAAAAAACACTGAATTGTGAGAGATATCTTGATAATAACTGTAAAAGGTTCTTCACTGCATATAGAGTGTATTTGCTGAAAACAAACATTTATTGTTCCTAAATTATACATTTAAAAATCTTGTTAAAGTAGTAAAAGATAATATTTCATTAAAAAAAACACTCGTTTTTGAATTCTGTTTGATATGGATTTTAATTATATGTGGAAAAATAGGACTCTTTGGTTAGAAAAAATGACCAACTAAGAGGTTCATGAAATTTTAAACCATAGATAAAAATTCACCAAAAATATTATTAAACAGAAGATAAACTAAAACTGGCGGAAGAAATTTCTTTATTTTTATACTACTTTGCAGTAAAATTGATAAAAAAAAAACTTTGTAAAAAAAGGCACATATAAAATCGTATTAATTGACAATCTTGGACAGACGTAGAACATCTGGAACTTATATTTCCTCGGACTTCCAAGAAAATATTCCTTTTCTTTAGTTCCGGGCATTCTTTTCTTGTGGATATTTGAGCTTTTTCGCAACTGAGGAAGGGCGGACCTATTGTACAGCCCAGAATGATCATAGCGTTCATAAGTACTATTTATGTGCGTTATTTTACTAAGGCTTTATTAATTTTGCATTCTAACATTTAGATTTTGTTCAGTGCTCTTTTCAATTTGTTTACTTTACAGGGATTTTTTAAGTAGTAATAAATCAGTTATCGGACAAATAAATATCGAAGTTCTACTATTGACTTTTCAAATAGTTTTTCTCTTTCTTCAGAAGTCACGATGTGCACAACATATGACTCAGACTATTAATTTTTAGAGAAAAATATAAAATATATAATAAACTAAGGTTTTGATTTCATAGCGTTTTATTAGTGAATGGACTTGAGGGAATTTGGACTTGTGTAAAACTTTTTACTGACAAAACCTACAAACCAATCATTAAAAAATGTTGTTTAAATAAAACTTAATAAAAGAAATTAAAAGTAAATATTTATTTAACTATATAAAAGTCACTATTTTAACCTTGTTATAATCTTAACAATTTTCTTTAAAATAAACTCTACAACTCCACTGTTTATTGAAGTTTGATAGCTTTTATTAAATATTAGCGAACCGCCCCGGGTTTCTTGCCTGAATGTATGGAGCAAAATATGGATGCTCTTTTCGGGTGCCCCCCACTCTAATATTATTTCGCTCGTTGCATAATTTTTCGTGAAAGCCTGTTTACCTAATCGGGTTCCTAAACTCTTGATTTTTACAAACTGCCATTTTAAACTCGTGACATCAAAATAACGTCAGTCTCACTTGCAATACTTAGAATATCAATTTCTTGTTGTTCACTGATCTACTTTTATCGGATGTCAAAACCAATTATTACAGCTATTCCGCGATCCTTAAGCTGAAAGCATTTTTGGGAAGACGTAAATATCGCCTTTTCTTCGAGTTTATCGTGTTCAAACAGACAGATAGATGCGGCGAGGTAACTTTATTTTATATAAACCTTCCGTGAAAAATTATCTAACTGAAGTTGGAAACCGCATCAAAATCCGTTGCTTTGTTTTGGAGAAGTTAGCGGATATACAGATAGACACTGAAAAATCTTTGTTTTAGACTATGTAGAGCCTTGGTTGGTGAAAATGTCCTTTCCAGCTTTCTGCACTACAGTGTGTTATGTGACATACATTACACAAAACTAACCTTATGCTGTACACTTAGGTGCATTTAAAAGGTGACGATTTAAATTACTCTAAGAAGAAGGTACCGCAATTCGTCAATCGTGTCAAAAGCTGTACCGTTTAAGTAAGTAAACCATAAGTAAGTAAAAAGAAATTCGATATACTTTTTTTGTATCTATTTCCAAATATGAAAGTTTGCAACATAAGCAGCCAAAAAATTGCGCGGTTTATGGTGATGATGCTGCATTAGAAAGAACGATCTGTTACCCGTTCACTATAATTCTTTTCGGAAGATGCACCTCGCTGTGATCAGCTCATGGGCGAAAAATTCGATGAAACCATGCAAAAAGTGAGAGAAAAATCGGTATATGAGGCATTGAGCTGTGAAATTCATGAGGAGCTGAACACTGACGACAAAAACCTTTCCAAACTATTTGTAAAGCACTGAATCCACGAAGAAGCTAGATTTTTGGGTGCATCAAGAATTATCGAAAAATAATAAGAAGATTGGGCGAGTTTTCATGAATACGGAAGCTCCATGAAACCGGTCCAATTACTAAAAGGATTGATTATAAAGAGAAAAATGGATCACATACGACGATAATGTGGAGAAAAAAAAATATTTGCAGTAGCGTGGCCGTTGTAAAGCCCAGTTTTACTCCAAGAAAAGTTACTGCCCGTTGGTTGGTATTGTTATGGTAAAGCAGGGCATGGACTATCTTATTTTGTGGGGTTTTAAAAGGGTCGTTCATTGTGAGCTTATTGCACCTGGTCAACCGATTGATTGTGATATCTGATGTCAACAGTTAACTAGATTACAACTGAACGATTCGAAAAAGAGGTCCGAGATGATCAAAGGAAGTGTATTCTGTTCCATCATGACAACGCGACATCACACACATCGTTGATGACACGGCGAAAACTGTGAGATCTTGATGTACCCACCTTATAGCCCAGATCTTTCACCCTGTGATTGCAATTTGTTTTTGAACCCTACAGAGCTCTCCATAATGATGTAAAATCATAACTGTAAAAATCATTCTACAGCCGTGGAATAAGGACACTTCCCCGAAAATGGCAAAATGGCATTAATAACAGCAGCGTAGACAAGGAGGGTGGATATCTGGAAATGTCAATCCCCCCCCCCCCCCGAAATTTTCAGGTAAGTTAGCACAACCTTTATGTCGTGCAGATATGCGGTTTATTTATTCACCATTTATTCCATATCTCCCCCCCCCAGAAAAATTTTCCTGGCTATGCTCGTCATTAATAATAAAGCTACATATTAAAAAAATTGAAACAAAATGAAAATTTGATATAAAAATCGGCAACAACGTTATCCCCAAAGATATATTTTCGGGATAATAGATAGATTAAAAATATGGGTTTATAAGCTCGAATCTAAAAGTTTTATCCATATATGTTTCCTACTAACAATCCTTACCTAGCATTTACATTATAAAAATTTCTGAAAATTTATAGCAATGCAGATTGAAGTTTAATTATACGTATTGAAAGTTTCGAGCTAAGGGTATTTCGAATATCATGCAAGCTTTTAGTGTTTACCCAAGACTGACATATTTTCTGTATAGCATTCATACGGTAAAAAGTAATAAATTTACAGTAACTCTCTATTCGCAAGTTTAATCACATCTGAATACCCATTAGAACCCTTTAAAAGATCCTCTACCTAATGCATTCCTTAAAACAGAAAGTCCACATGTACCTTTGCCTCCACACAGCAAAGGCAAATGGTATATTTCAAATTCACACAGGAAATAAACCTTTTGCAATCAGTATAGAAAAGTACTTCACCTTGTATTATAAGCCTCAATTCGATGTTATTGAAATCGTATTTACACTGTTATTAATTCAGTAGGTCAATTATTTTTATGTTATGTTTTCCACGTATATTTATATAATTAATAAAATATTTGTGCCTCTGAATAAACAAAGTAATTTCCATGTTTCCAAGAAAACTGACACGTAGAAAATGTTCAGGAAGTTCCCACTTACTATGAATTTTAAGTTTGCTCGTTATTTGTAGGAAGGAGATGCATTTAAATGGAAGTACTATTTAGATAGCAAAATATCACGATCAATGCTTATATTGTTGTAATTTTTAGTTAACACAAAAGCTTTTGTATATGAATCCTATAGGTTTTTACAAGAAGTAACAATAGTATTTCAGCATATGCAGTAAGAAAAAAATGCTATCCTAACAGATAATTGGTGCCGTTGATAACTGATAATATATGTAATTGATAAAATACAGATAATATAGTACTACAATTTGCTTTCGTATAAATATTTATTGCAATAAAATATCACCTATTATTTTATAAATATAAATAATATGACAGAAAACGCTTCTCATTTAAAAAAAATCTAAAGAGATTTTTGAGTTTTTATATATGTCGAATTTAACTATTACAGATTAATTTCATTGAAAGAGCATTAAACTTTATCAAGAGAAAAATTATTTAAAGAAAAAAAAGAAAGAAGAAGAATTTCAAATATATCACGATGAGTGCTTATTTTGCTGTAATTTTTAGTTAACAGAAAAGATTTTGTAAGTAAATCTTATTGTTTTTCATATGAAGTAAGAATAGTCTTTCAGCATATGCTGCAATTTAAAAACACTATCTCAACAAAGGATTGATGCAATTGATAAATGATAACAAATTAATAAAATAGAGATATATGTTATATCGAGCTGCAATTTATTTTTTCTTGTAAATACACATTGCTGTAAAATATTACTTTTTATTTTATAAATATAAATAATATAACACAAAATGTTTCCTTATTACCTGTTTGATTTTTAAAAAACATAGGATTTTTCGAGCTTTATATCTTACAAATTTAACTGTTACACACTAATTGCAGAAAAAGTATTCAAACTTTATCTGTGGGGGGAAAAAAAAGAAGAAAAGAAAAGTTTCTTTGTTTGCTTTGTTTTTCTTTTAGGTTTTAATCATTCTGGCATTTTCAAATGCAATGACAGTAAAAATAGGATTGCCATATCTGCAAATTCAAGTGCTTTTATTTCAATAAGATGTACCAATACAACTTACCTTTTTCTATTTCTTCTATTCTGCAAATGTTTGTCCTTCTGCAAGTGATAGTGGTCAGTCATGGAACAGTGCTGTCAACCTGTTACAGAGCCCTCATTGATACGTAAAACAGTCTAGGCCCTCTCCGAATGCTCTCCAATCCTCAACTCATTTCTCCATCACTAGACACCTCTATGGGAAACAGGAGAGCAAAATCCAACCACTGGCTGAAACATGCCGCGCACCCTGGTGGGAACACCCGGAAGCTCGCCATTACAAGCTGACAGCAGACTTCCGATCGTTTGTATAAGTCTTTTAGAGGCTATTTGTTTGGTTAGAATCTTTTCTCGGTTTGAAGGTGACGACAAACGCGCGAGGGGGGTGTGCAGAGTTTGAAAGGGCTAATTAAATTTCCCAAGGATTAAGACCAAATAATGCGATCCCGAGGAAGTAATTGATTTTTAGCACCGCATGCGATTGTATACAATTGCGGCGGATATTTCGTTTTTCCCTAATTGGGAGATGTTTCCTCGGATACATTATTCAAAATCCCTTTATCCCTTATCGCGTTAAATAAAAATTTTCTCCGCCATGCAATTCGGAAATTTTTTGGAGTGAAAGTGGAAGTCTTTTTATTCAGCATGAAAGAAAGTGAGAACAATAATACTTCTTTAGTAAAAAACTAAACAATCATAATAATAATGGTGATGATGATACTAAAAAAAGGGGATTGCGTTTAATTCCGGAATTAAATCTCCGAAACAAAATAAATGAACAGGAAAAAATAATTTGGTTTAAAAAAATGTATAAAAAACTAAATAAGTTGAATGGAAGATAATAATGGAAATGATTAAAATTTATTTTATGGCAATTTTCATAAAGGTGTATCAGGAATGTGGTGCGGTAAATTTTAAAGACGTGATCCAATTTTATGAAGCGTTTTATATTGGAATGAGAGGAAAAAACAGTAGAATGAATACATGCCAGCGGAAATTAGAATTTAAAGTCTCCAGGGCAACTGCGTTATAGATTAAATATGAATGCAGTAACCCTAAGTTTTAAAAGAATGCAAAGTACAATTTTTTTTAATTTTAACAAAATAATGATTAATCACATTATAAATCATAACCCAGTATAAAATCAGATAGTCATTAAGTCAAAGCAAAAATTTCATAATGAAAATTTTGAGTGGACATCACAGATTTTTATTAAAAATAGTGAATACTAAATACGTTTATTATAATATAATAAATGAGTATTGAAATGGAAATATAAAATTGTTGTATTTATAATCAGGTCTTAAATTTTATTTTACAAAAAAAAGCAAAAATCACAAGTATCGAATGATAGATGCTATTCAGTTTCTAACCATATATGTTCCGCAGTGGCCTAAATGCTGTTCCTGTAAGAACACAGAAAGTGACGCAACACCGGCTTGGCCAGTGCTTGGGAGGGTGAACTCCTCTCTCGGCTTGACTGCTGAGGGACCGTGTACGCTAATGGGAACTTGAGATCGTAAAATCCGTCGTAGCTCCAATGTTCTCCATGGTCAAACGATACCTCTAAGGGCGAATTAAAGGGGGGGGGGGGCGGATGGGGCGACCTCCCCGAAAAAATAAATTAATGTAAAATATCCTATTTTACTTCCATAAAATGAATGTATATGTCAATCTTCTAACTAACCCCCCCCCCGACAAACTTGCATTAATCCGCCATTGGATACCTCTGAGATTGCCAATTTTAGGTAGTAGGTCTTCCATATTGGTTCAAAATTACAAGACCCTGAGCTAGGCCGGTCTTCCTCCCACTCGGCCTCCTTAACATGAAAGCCGCTCCCTTTCGACCATTGCTTTCCTTTGTGGAGGATCTGGCACCGTTCCGCTGTTGCCAGAGGGCATAATTAACAACAGTTTCTAACTTGATCACACGTCGTATGTATTTCCAAGTCTTGACTAATCACATTGTAGTTATCCTCCCCTCTTCTCTCTGTCATACATTTGAACTGAAACAAATATCAAGTCATTTGAATTTTAAGAATTATCAGTGGATTACTTATTACTTTTTCTTGTAATTTACATTTATATAGTATAATTTGAAAACTTTTAATGAAGCACGATGCAATTCATTGCAGGTGCTTCACTGCTTTTAATTGCAGATGGGATTCACTTATTCAACTGCATTTACATTTGTACAGAGTTTCTGTCAGTTATAATCAATTGTGGTGGAGGAAAAGTAAATTTGGATATTGTACAGTTCAGAAAATTAAAATTTTAAAACTAATGTATTATCGTATAAACTGTTCCCGAGAAAACGACTTGGCGTGACTGAAGGTGGAGGTAACTTTGCAAAAAATAGACAAAAAAGTTTCACTTGATTTTTTCTTCATAATTTCCGGTGAGAGTTAATGTGTAATTTAATAATAATATTCTAGAAAGTTAGCAGCTCATTTCAAATCCAGTAAGTAGAAAAAAAAATCAAGTAAGTGCAGTAAAATGAAGTAAGTAGAAGAAGAAAATGTATAATAGTAAGTACACTGAAGATGATTAGATGATAAAAGATGTGCGGAGAAATTTTGTCTTTCTTATAAAGATCAATGTTGTGTTCCGCTCTGTCAATGAATGTGATGTTTAAACAGCTAACGCAGCTACTTTTTTTTAGTACTGCAGAAGTTATATAAAAAAAATTACTGTATGTTTCTCGATTAACACTGCGTGCTAGCATTCTACATCTGAAAAAAATCAGGTAATAAAAAACTTGGTAACAGACAGGGCTGTAGCTAGCAGGTAACGGCGATGACCCCCACCAGAGGCTCATGGGAAAAAAGTCGGCGGTATTTTTTAAGGACAATGATTATGGGGGTAGAAGAATTATTAAGCTACAGTTCAAGGTGTAGGGGGGGGGGTCGCAGTTTGGATTGTTCTGACAGGGATCCAAAATCGCCTAACTTCACTCCTAAAGCAGTTTTATTCCAGATTCATCTTATTGTATTATTAAATCCTATCGGGACACGAGTGCGTACAATATACTATTTCATATACAGGGTGTCCGAAAGTAAACGAACCTATTTTAAAGGTGTCTACAGAGGAAACTATTGTAGAGAAAGTTATGAATTTTTGTGAAGAACATAATGAAGGCATGGGAATTTGTTTGAGAGAGTAAAAAAGTTAGTTGAAATGTTCATATTCAGGGGGCGTTTTTTAAAAATGAATTGCACATTTAGCATACATTTATGATAGTTTACAAATATCATTACAGCAAAACATGTTCCGCATGACAGCCATCATTCTGATCTACCATCTCAAATCGTAAGAGAGCATGCTCCATAGCTGACAGCAGCGTGTTCTGGGAAATGTTATGAACACGCTGTGAAATGGTGTCTTTAAGATCAGGTAAAGTTCTTGGATTATCACGATTTACCAAATGTTTCAAACTCCGACCAAAGCAAAAGTCACATAAATGAAGGTCTATGGGGAAATTAGAACTTTGGTTCCTTAACATGCATTCAGTGAAAATACAAGTATTTTATCCCATAACATATCTGTCATGAAGTAAAATTGTGTTAGTTCTAGAAATTTTCGAATCGATCGCTTTTAAACTGCAAGAAAGCAAAATATTTCAGAAGAATCTTAATTATTTAAGTAAATACTAAGCCATTAGTTCTTTTTTATTTCGTGTTTCTAGAAAAATATAGACTAGAAACTTAAACTTTTATCCTCTTAGGAATGTCTTGACATTGAAGACTTTTACTCGCTAGAATCTTGCTTCTTGAATTGTTGATGAACTTTGCAGTTTTCGTTAATCCCCAAAAACGTGTCAGAAATTTTGAAAAGTGGAAAAAGAAAATATGTACACATGTTAGTTCACTAGCGATCTGTCTTGTGAAGGAACGTTTCAGCAAGATTTACGATAAATTTTTGATTCCAGTATGCATTTTTTAGATGAAATATGCATGGCATGAAATATGATGAGACAAGCTAGGAAAACGATGCATGCGCAATACTAAGCGCATTTTGAAGAATGAGACAACGAAGAAACCATATTTTTCATCCTTTATAAATTAGAAATCGCACCTACCAACATCAGTTTCCCCTTTTTATATTTAAAATAATAATTTTTTGTTTTAATTTTAAATGAAAAGTAAACAAGAGTAGCCTAGAAAAACTGTAAAGTACTTGTTTTTGGTACTTCTATATGACAAAAGTTTGCCCGGAAGGACTATTAGGATGTAACAAATCAATTTCATTCCATGTAAACCCATTCGATGGAAATGTCGTTGACATAACTAATGCTCTTAAGTGAGAGATTATATAAGCATGTACCTATACAAGACTGGGCGGTTTGGCATTTGGGCATTTGGTGGTTGCAATCTTCATCGTCTTGCATTTCTTATTAATCTGTTTATATTTTTTTTAAATAAAGGCGGTTGTTTTCTCACAAGACATTGTATGCTACTGAGGCCGGAGGTGGACCATTCTATTACGAGGTCCCCTAAAAGGCGGCCACGCTACACCCCCCCCCCCCCACGCATATAAGGAAAACTTAATGCATGTACCACTCCTACAATTAAGTGGTGGTCTTCGGAATTAACGGCTTACGAAATAAAGTTAATGCCCTTTATAGGAAACAGAAAACGCTTTCTCTACCTCTCCTCTGACTGGATTACAAGAATGAAAAGGCTATTTACAAAAAGATGATCTCCAGAGACAAGGCTCAATCATGGTACACTTTTTGTGAACGAACTTGAAAACGTATGATCCAGCTTGTAAAATAGCTTTTAACAAATTCTTAAGATCCGAAATCGAAATTAGCTTTACCCCAATTAATGAAAACTTTAACAGGCTAACTGCAATAAAACGCATCACGGCAGAAATCTTCGGTACATATAACACTCAAACACAGTCGTCAGCAAGTTTAAATAATACCTCAAATATTCACAGAAATTTTTCAGTTTCTCCTCCCGATTTTCCCAAATCAAATAACGTAGAAAGAACTCAAATTTGCTATATACTCCTTAAATCCAAACAAGGTTCCAGGACCTGACGAAATTGACCTCTTTATAATACGAGGATTATTTACACAGAAACCTACGTTATTAATAAAACTCTAGAATATGATTCTATTGAACAACTACTTTACAAGTCCTTGGAAAACAAGAGAACTATTCTACTTCATGAAACAAGGGAAAAAATCCACAACTTCACCTTTCATATCGGCTAATAGCTCTATTGCCCGCCTTTAGCAAAATTTTTTGAAAAAATTATATTAAACAGAGTAGAGCATTATTTACACATATATCACCTATTAAATGATCAGCAGTACGGATTTAGAGAGGGTAAGTGTGCAGAATTAGATATACTAAAAGTTCTAGACACAATAAAACCAAATCAAAATAATAATAAGTACTCCTGTGCAGTGTCATTGGATTTTAGGGACGCGTTTGAAAACTTACCTTGGTCTTTAACAATCAACAATTTACCAAATCTTAAAATCCCCAATACGTACTTAATGGTATTACCTCATTCTTAAATAACAGATCTGCTATTTTCGATCGGGGATTTCCGGAAGAGAAATATATGTTTACAAAGGGTTGCACACAGGGCTCTTGCTTAGGTCCATTAGTATGGTGCATTTTATTAAACCCACTTCTAAACTTATTTCCGCTTCTCAGAATTTAACATTAATTGCATACGCTGATGACTTACTACTAATAACCGGGGGGAAAGTAGTTGAGATCTGGAGAAAGTAACAAACGATGCACTATTAAAAATCCATTCCTGGACTGTTCAATCTGGACTACAAGTACATCCAGACAAGTGCAGTTTCATAAAGTTTTCAAAACCTGGACATGGCCGCATGAGTATCATAACCTGGAACCCACACCGCAGACCTCCCTGAATCAAGAAAATAGGCATTCAAGTAAACATAGCAAAGTAATGGGCATTAATTACTTTAGACTCTGCATTAACATGGACTACAAATCTTAAAAAGCAACAAGCATTACTGTAGGCCTAGAACCTTTTACAATTTGCTTCATGCAATGGTGGTGTGAATAATGACATTCTTAAAATCTGGTATAAAACAATAATTGAAAAAATACTAGTCTACGCAAGTCCATGTTAGTATACAATTCTATCAAATACAGCCAAATTTAAATTCTTAAATGAACTACGGAACCATTCTTACTACTCATATCTAGGGCTTACAGGAAAGCACCAACCGGCGCACTAAAAGTAACTGGAATAGAACACTTCAACATATTTTAGAAGAAGAATAATCCTACGCATTAATATCAACACTAAATAAACAAATAACAATAAACAATGAAATACATGACACATTGTACGAGCTAAAACAATCTGAATGGAACATACACCCAACAATTAAGCTCTTCAACATTTCAAAAAACGGTTGCTCTCACAGACATAAATACCCTACAAGCAACAATTCCCAGTTTCTGCTCGGCCAACCACCGGCATTCATCGCAACTCATCGCTCACCGAAATTCGGTACTCGGCCCAGACACGGAATTCCATCTAAAAACGATGATTGTTTTGTGTGCGGCAGACACTGATCGGTCCGGTACCCATAAAACGATGCTCGGAACGATATCCGGCCTGAGTTATCGGGCCATATGCCTAAATTTGATCAAAATACGCCGAACTGAAAAGAAATTTCGGCCCGCATAACGGCCGAGCGGCATTCAGCCGATGAAAATTGGCGCATGCGCTCTGTTCATGCAACAGTCGAGCGATGGCAACATCCGAGTATCTACCGGCAGGCGCCATGTTTGTTTTCATAAGAATAGGAGACGAAAAAAGCTGAAGAAGATTTTTGGTGGTGATTAGTCTATATTGGTACGTATAACTATCATTTGCAACATATTTTTGACATTTTTAATATAGTATTAGTCTAATATAAGTAAAGTATAAGTTCACATCTCTGTAATTATTTTTTTCTCTCTTGATACTGTTGCATGACACTAAATGAATAACACTATTTTTTATTAGTATCTATTTCCTATCTTTACACGGCGTACAGTGTGTAATTACACTAGTTCATACAGTTAATCGCGTTTCAGTTTTAAAATATACGGGTAAATTCTTCATTGAATCTAATAAAAAAAATCATACTTCCGACCAGAACAAGCTTATTTGGTACTTATGTATTTTATAGTCAGTCAGCCAAAAAGAGCGATTTCGTGTGCATGTGGAATACGTCAGATTCATTGTTACAATGTAGTGCATGCAATCCTTTGGCGAAAAAACTTGGCGTGAATTTTCGACGGTAAAATAAGTACCGATTATTTGCATCCGTTGACCATAAAAAAAAGAGAAAAAAATCCAAACGATGCGATTACTCGCCAAGATAGTTTCCAAAGGCATAAAGCGCAGATTCTTAGGGTTATGGAAATGAGAAGCTGTACAGCATTGATTTGATATTCAAACGACTGTTTTGTTTCGCTTTATAAATTTCGGAACCCGCGTTGATGAATTTAGATTAGCTTAGAAATAGTATACGTAAATACAGTGATTTTTTTTTCTTTTTTAAAGCAGACCACGGTTTTTTTTTTGTTTTTTTTTTTGAAGCAGAACATTGGTTAATGATGATTTCAGAACCTGTGGATACTATAAACCAGACTGATACGGGGTGTCCCAAAAAGGTGGTAACGGGCTTTAATTCTTTATCTATTAGAGATAAGTGGACAGCGTAAATTGAGAAAAGTGTTCAAAATGAGGTCGGAAGTAAGACTCCGTTAAAAAAATTCCTCTCGTTAATTTTCAAAAAGTTACACTTTCTACATTTTTATATGACCCTCGTACAAAAGCATTCCCATACACTAATGAGGTGATGTACAAAATTTGAGAATTATATTTTTAAAAATTACATTTTAAGATAACCCCTCATCCTAGGATGATCGTCCACCCTTAGCATTGCCATCACAACACAAACAAACAAACTGACATGAAATAAGACTTCAGAGGGTTCAAAAGTTGAAAAAAGAAGGGATATGTAAAAATCCGTCTTTGGGGTCATTTTCTGCATCCCGCAGTCTGAATCATGGTAAATTCTGCAAACGCAGAACATGAAAATTGTTATTGTTGCTTCGAAACCCTCTGGCCAACTGCAGAGCGGGATCAGATCCTTTATATAAAACGAAAATTGCCTTAATTGGGCAGCTTCATTTTTGCTGATCCCCAGTGAGGGGAATACCAACTTATCCCGGGTCTCCCTCCTAAATTTTGAACCAATTTCAGATGACAGCTGGATGACCTAAGAGCTGGATTGGTACCCCCAAAGAGAGATATGGATTGAACATGGAAAAAATTGAAGTCAACACATTTTTTGTGCATTAATACCCTACAGCGTACACAGTTTACATCAGCCAGGCGCGTAGCCAGGAAAATTTTTCGGGGGGGATATGAACTTATATGTGTATAAATAGACGGAATTTAATCACTAATCCAAAAATTTCGGGGGGGGGATATATCCCGATATCCCCCCTCCTGTCTACGCCCCTGACATCAGCCTCAGTCAAGAAAGGAGTTTACCCTTCTAGGCACTGGCCAAGCAGGTGCTGCTTCCCCTTCGGAGTTCCAATGGGAACCGAGCTTAACCAACTGTTCTACTGCCGGACACATGAAAAATTTCTTTCACCTAATGTTTTGCTGTCTTTGTGAGTGCATTGGGAAAATTTTTCGAAATACCGATGTGTTGGGGAAATCGTAGGGGTCTATTCAGAAAAAAACGTTTTCTAGGGAGTTGAAGTAATATAAAGGTTGGAAATCCCTGATATAGAAATTATGTAAAAAAATCTGGAGTGACTCCACTCGACTTTCCGAACACTTACGATTAAGATCATTACCAAGCATTTAAATAAATTTTAATCGATGAATAATTCAAACATTTATACCAAATTGAACTCAATCGAATGCACAGTTTAAACGCTTGCGCACTTTCAAGAATTTCCCCCGATAGGCCATAATGTAAAAGAAATCTTTGTCGTAGCCCTGTAGAAAAACTATAAGTCCTATACACACCAAAATCTATACCGGTCTTGCGACAGTGGTTTATAACATATGTACCCAATTTGAGCTCAATCGAATCTACCGTTTAAATGCTACCGCACTTTCAAGAAATTCCCCCCATAGGCCATAATGTAAAAGAAATCTTTGTCGTAGCCCTGTAGGAAAACTATAAGTCCTATACACACCAAAATCAATACCGGTCTTGCGACGGTGGTTTATGACATATATATCCAATTTGAGCTCAATCGAATGCTTTGTTTAGGTGCTATCGTGTTCACTCACATACACACACACACACACACACACACACACACACACACACACACACACACACACACACACACACACACACACATACACGCATACATACATCTCGTAAAAATAGCATAAATGGATTCAGAAGCCCTCAAAACGTGTAAAAACACCAAAATCTCGAAGTCGAATTTTTTCATGATTGCAATAGATTCCTTACATGCTACATGTTCGGAAAGTAAAAACATATGAAGCAGACTTACTCTGCATTTCCTATTATTGTGTAAATTAAGTTCTAAAAATTTTCTTTTTTTCTCCTAGAAGCTGCTCATAAAATAAGATGTTTGAAGATGCTGCTGCAAAACTCAAAGAAAATACTTCTTTTGTAAATTATGTTTATGATATATTTTGTGTAGAATAATTTCAATAAAAATTTTTGGAATTTACTTTATTTTAAAAATTATTATAGCGATCTTATGTCTTATGGTCTATGCTTTTTAAATAAAACCTATTTTACAAAACTGTAAGCTAGTTCCATAGGTTCCAGTGGTCAATAATCCCTTTTAAATTGTAAGCTAATTCAAGAAAGTTCGGAAAGTCGATTTCCTATCACAAAAAAAAAAAAAAAAGTCCTGGTGTGAACTACACAATTTTCTTGTATGGCTGTTAAACTTTACGCATTCTTGATGCACGCTATTTAAATATATTGGAAACTGAAACGCGATGCTTCAGTATCTCGTTAAGCGTAAGAGATATCACCAGGATGAGATTTCAGCATTGAAAACTTATTCCTGGCTGAAAAATTGGCATTTTTCTTTTCTTCGTCAGCTTGGCGACAAACGGCGAGATTTTAAGCATGACCCTACACGCTTAAACCGAACGAGCAAAATTCGATCAGTCGGAGCGACTTTTGGGCCAGTTTTCAAAAGTGCGATTCTCTTTTAGGAGCGTTTTTCGATCACAAGAGCGGAGCGAAATATAACAATAAGCGAGGAGGGGAGTTCTCAGAAAAAAGAGGAAGCGAGGACGGGAATTCTCTGAAAAAGACCATTCAAAGAGCACTTTCGCGGAAATATCGGTAGGTTTCCATGGAAACGGATCGCTCCGCAATGTATCGTTTTTTCGCTCTTTGGGTTTAAGCGTGTAGCCTGTGGATTGTAATCAAAAATAAAAGTGCAGAACCAAATATTACGACAGTCTTAAATACAAAATTTCAATATTC
This sequence comes from Cheiracanthium punctorium, assembly GCA_038373885.1. Lineage (NCBI taxonomy): Eukaryota > Metazoa > Arthropoda > Arachnida > Araneae > Cheiracanthiidae > Cheiracanthium > Cheiracanthium punctorium. Next base: position 1,280,639 of record JAWZYV010002352.1, read on the forward strand.
TATGTCTAATAGCTTTTATTTTTATTCGAGATACGTACTTATTTTTAGTGCCAAAATTTGTAATATTGCCCCTAAATTTACCAAGCTTGGGGACAGTTGGCAATATTTTGGGCATGAGCTAAACAGAGATAGTTCAGGCATTTTTAATGTGAAAGGCATGTCCATCGACTTTAATGCATCGAAAGTCTTTCATATAACTCTGTAAATAAACTACTCAGCCAATTGGAATCAAAAAGGGACACGTACAACTATGTTTTAAGGCAATCCTAAATTTGAAATTTCTTCGGCTATTCCTCTTTGAGTTAATCGAATTACACAAGAACATGGGCACATCAATACATGCATATGAGCAGACGTCCCTCAAATTTAATCAAACTAGATCGAAAATGCAACATGCGTAAGTACAGACATTACCAAAATACTAGTTAAAGCGAGTTCTGGGATTAATGCCAATTATCTACACGAAGGATCTAGGCCTGTGGATGGGGTGCCCTCCGTGGGGGGTTTTTCTAAGGTGTCCTAACCCGTATTTACGCTAAATTTCGGTAGAAACCACGGAAAACTCCGAACGGTTAGGTCGGCGGACGCGATCTGGTTTTGAACCAGATACCTTCCGTCTTCCAGTTCAGAGCGCTATGCGCTCGGACTAGTTAAAACAAATCGAACATGTTGTTGTTGTTGTTGTTGTCGTGTCCATGATAGACGGCGCTATCCATGGAAAGAGGGGTGCCAGTGCCCCCGAGGGGGTTGGACTTCTACTTATTGGTCGCTAATTTTGAACCGATTCCAGATGAGGGACCAACCACCACCTGAAATCGGCACCCCCAGAGGTATCGTTTAATAACTTGGAGGACATTGGAGCCACGACGGATTTTACGTGTACCAGCTCCCATGAGCGTACACGGTTCCACAGTAGACGAGCCGAGAGGGAGATGACCCTCCCAAGCACTGGCCAAGCCGGATGCTGCTTCACTTACCGTGTTCTTATGGGAACGGAGTTTAGCGCCCAGACCACTGTGGGACTATCGGACATGTAACATACGTATATAATTTCATACGTAGATGGAGTATACGACTATAGTACGTTAACGTATAGTATAGTTACGTATATAGTACGACTATATATGTAAATAGATGGAGTATACGACGTACCTACATGCATGCATATGCGTCGCGTAGTAAAATTGTATTTCTTCTATACTGTATAGCTTCTGCACTGCATTATCATATTAGAAAAATGCGATTACAAATACTTTTCAAATATAAAAGAAATCTGTAAAACACTTGTGAATGTTATCATTCGGATTGCATCGTAGGGACGGAAAGGGTTAAATGCATGTCAACATCACATAAGAACTTATCGAAAAGTGATACTCACCCTGGTGATTGGCCAACCTCACGCATAAAGTGAACGGGCCAGTTCCTTAAATCCGTGTTCAACCGGATGAAAACTCATCGGTTAGACTACTTCGGACGTTTCCACGTCCGAGGGGACATGAACTGCGTGTATCCGAGCACTTTCACAGTGGACGGCCCGATTTCTTCTCATCGGCTCAAGGCTACGTGGCCGGTGAAGGCCCGAGCAAAATTGCTAGTAGGGTATACAGATGGGTCTAAATATTCAAATGGGCTGAGATCTGCTTTTTGCGCAATGCAGAATAACGAAATCATATATAAATGGTCTGCGCAACTTCACACTTTAAACACCATTTTTCAAGCTGAATTGATTGCAATTAGAAAAGCACTAAAATGGCTGTATTCAAACACATTTAATTCGATAAGTGTACTTACAGACAGTTTTTCAGCAATACAGATTTTACAAGACACTAAAACTATAAATTTATTAGCACAAGAAATACTGACTCTTTACAATAGTTTAACGTCGCAGGTTAAAATTCTTTGGGTTAAAGCATACGAAGATGTTCTGGGGAACGAACTGGCGGACTGTCTAACAAAGCAGGCAGCACTATCTTCGGTTCCACTCAACAAAATGAATTGCAAATTTTCTCTATCGACACTAAAACAGACATTAACACAAAACTCTCTTAATTACTAGCAACAGCACCGGTCTTTGAGAGCAGCACAGGTAGATATACTTTTAAATTCTTCTCCAAAGTCTCAACTGATTTATATCTTTCACACAGGAATTTACTTATATTTTTCATAATGTTCCTTTCAATGAATATCTAAACAAAATAGGCAGGTCTCCTTCCCCACTATGTGTTTTAAAGAAAAAAATCTAATTTTTTACTCTATGTATTATCATGTCCTCTTACGACATGTGACCACTTAAAAAAAATCTTCTTCCCAATCATCACCCGCTTGTACAGACTACATTCTAAGTTTTCGTAGTTTACAAAATAAGATAATAAAATGTTTATCCTTTCTTGAAAACGACCAATCACCTTTTCAAAATACACAACTTTACTTATCTTCGCAATCGGATTCGGATACAGATTCTCAGATTTGATTTTGTTCTCACCTTTATTACAAAATATTTATGTATATTGTTATTTTTTCTAACCAGCCGACCGGATTGCATGGTGGGTAAAGCACCGTACTGCGGTTTCGGGTTCAACTCCCGGCGGTCGGGGTTCGAGCCCCGACCGTTGTCGTTTGTCCGTCCCTTCATAGAGGGCGACGTTGGTCACCTACTAGGCGCCCCCATAATAAAGTGGCCAACAATCCCGGCCCGTTGTGGCTGGCCATTGGAAAAAACAAGCAAATTTTTTCTAACCTAGGTATTCATAAATAATCTTGCAACAAAAAATATTTTATTGAAAAAAAAAAAAGATATATAACAATGTGTAAAAACTATTAACTTCTCACATTGAAATGTATATTTGTAACTGCTCAGGTAGCGAAAGCATGAACTGAGAGATGTAAATTGACAAAAATTTCAAAAACCTTCTGTATTTTGTAAGCGAAAAAGGGTCTGTGAGCCGCAGAGATGCCGGGCCTGGTCCCAGTACATGGTTTCATCGGATAGTAGTATGGGGAAGCTTTCCCCAGGTTCACACCCCAGGCCGTGATGAAAGAATAAGACTTTGTATAGTGGCAATTACATTTTATTTTAACATATCAACACATAAACATCAAAATTATAAAGTCCTACGGTGGCTGAGCAGACCCCTCAAAAATCTGGTCCTCTAATCGTAGTATGGCGATGTGCTAATTCTCATACGATCAGAAGGATGATTTTGTTTTAATGTCAAGCTTATTTGTGTTTATATTTAGTCGAAATTCTCAGAGCTAAAGAAAGTTAAAGGAAGAATTTATCGCTAACTAGCTGAAGTACCCGTCCTCGACGGGTTAGTGAATGAAAATTTCCAAAAAGCAAGAACTTTCGTCAGCATTGTAGGAGTACACAGAATGGATGTAGCATGTTGCCAAAGTAAAGAAAGCGAAGTTATAATTTTCATGTATTGTTAAAATATTACAGGTTAGAGAGTAACTAAGTAATATCATTTCATTCGCTTTAGTAGTAATTATGTGATGCGCGAACGAATATTTACGCATATTGAAATATTTTCGCAAAATCTCAAAATTTAATCAACATTTTTGAAAAATTTGAAGCCTAGAATTTAAGTTGAGTGACAACGTATCATGTCACCCAAATTCGTTTCATTCCCTGCAGTCTTTATTTCGTGATGCCGGAAAAAATTTTCAGCATTTTAAAACGATTTTCGAAAAATCTCAAAATGTAAGCAAAATATTCTTAAAATTCAACGCCTATAAATTAAGATTACCAACTACCTATCATATCACTCAATTTCGTATCATTCGTATTAGTCGTTATTACGTGATGTTTGAAGAAATATAAACGTATTTTGAGAGAATTTTCACAAAATCTCAAAATCTAATAAAAATGTTTAAAAAATTGGACTCCTATAGTTTATGTTGAGCAACCATCTATCCTGTGACCAAATTTCATATCATTCGCTTTAGTCGTTATTACGTAATACGGGAACAAATATTCACTGAGTTTTAAACGATTTTCACAAAATCTCGAAATCTGATGGATTTTTTTTAATTAGATGCTTATAGTTTAAGGTGAGTGACCACCTATCATTTCACCAAATATCATTTTTTCACCTTTGCACTTATTACGTGATGTGCGAACACAAATTTACGCAGTTTGAAATGATTTTCGCAAAATTTCAAAATCTAATCCAGATTTTTTTTTAATTCGACGCCTATATTTTAAGTTGAGTGACCACCTATCATGTCACGGAATTTCATATCATTCGCTTCAGTCGTTTTTACGTGATGCTTGAACACAAATTTACGCAGTTTGAAAGGATTTTCGCAAAATCTCAAAATCCAATCAGAGTTTTTTAAAAATTGGACGCCTATGTTTTAAGTTGAGGGACCACTTATCATGACACCCAATTTCATATCATTCGCTTCAGTCGTTTTTGCGTGATGCTTGAACACAAATTTACGCAGTTTGAAACGATTTTCGCAAAATCTGAAAATCCAATCAGAATTTTTTAAAAATTGGACGCCTATGTTTTAAGTTGAGTGACCACCTATCATGACACCAAATTTCATATCATTCGCTTCAGTCGTTTTTACGTGATGCTTAAACAAAAAAAGCGTCACGGACAGAATGGCAGAATGACAGACAGACAAACTTTTATTTGAAGGTGGCATCGGATCGGGTGCTTGAAACAGATAGAAATCGCAAAATTTTTGAATTCCAAGAAATGTACAGACAAAAGTCTAATTTTATTTATATAGATGGAATACACCAGAAAGATATTTCTAAGATTTTACGATAATCTATATAAATAAAATTAGACTTTTTTCTGTACATTTCTTGGAATTCAAAAATTTTGCGATTCCGTTTCAAGCACCCGGGATTCCGATGCGACCCTCAAAAAAAAGTTTGTCTGTCTGTCATTCTGTCATTCTGTCATTCTGTCCGTGACGCTTTTTTTGTTTAAGCATCACGTAAAAACGACTGAAGCGAATGATATGAAATTGGGTGTCATGATAGGTGGTCACTCAACTTAAAACATAGGCGCCCAATTGAAAAAAAATCTCGATTAGATTTTCCGATTTTGCGAAAATCGTTTCAAACTGCGTAAATTTGTGTTCAAGCATCACGCAAAAACGACTGAAGCGAATGATATGAAATTGGGTGTCATGAGGTGGTCACTCAACTTAAACATAGGCATCCAATTTTTAAAAAATCCTCATTGGATTTTGAGATTTTGCGAAAATCGTTTAAAACTGCGTAAATTTGTGTTCAAGCATCACGTAAAAACGACTGAAGCGAATGATATGAAATTGGGTGTCATGATAGGTGGTCACTCAACTTAAAACATACGCGTCGAATTTTTAAAAAATCTTGATTGGATTTTCCGATTTTGCGAAAATCGTTTCAAACTACGTAAATTTGTGCTCAAGCATCACGCAAAAACGACTGAAGGGAATGATATGAAATTGGGTGTCATGATAGGTGGTCATTCAACTTAAACTATAAGCATCTAATTAAAAAAGAATCTATCAGATTTCGAGATTTTGTGAAAATCGTTTAAAATTGAGTGAATCTTTGTTCCCGCATTACGTAATAACGACTAAAGCAAATCATATGAAATTTGGTCACATGATAGATGGTTGCTCAACATAAACTATAGGAGTCCAATTTTTAAAACATTTTTATTAGATTTTGAGATTTTGTGAAAATTCTCTCAAAATGCGTTTATATTTCTTTAAACATCACGCAATAACGACTAATACGAATGATACGAAATTTAGTGATATGATAGGTAGTTGCTAATCTTAATTTATAGGCGTTGAATTTTAAAAATATTTTGATTACATTTTGAGATTTTGCGGAAATCGTTTTAAAATGCTGAAAATTTGTTCCAGCATCACGAAATAAAGACTGCAGGGAATGAAACGAATTTGGGTGACAGGATAGGTTGTCACTCAACTTAAATTCTAGGCTTCCATTTTTTCAAAAATGTTGATTAAATTTTTAGATTTTGCGAAAATTATTTCAATATGCGTAAATATTCGTTCGCGCATCATATAATTACGACTAATGCGAATGAAATGATATTACTTAGTTACTCTCTAACCTGTAATATTTTAACAATACATAAAAATTATAACTTCACTTTCTTTACTTTGGCAACATACTACATCCATTCTGTGTACTCCTACAATGCTGAGGAAAGATCTTGCTTTTTCGGAAATTTGCATTCACTAACCCGTCGAGGACAGGTACTTAAGCTAGTCGTTAATATTTATGGAGATTTTAAAAAGAGACACTCACCACTCACATGCACACACACACAGAGGGAGTAACAAGAAAAAAATTTCTGGGGGTGCCCTAAAAAGTAAAAAAGATTAAATTTCTCACAAAAATGCTTGATTAATCGACATTCAATTATGAAATCCAAAATTTCGGTATATATCCAGGCAACGTGTGTGTGTGTTTGCGCATAAACACATGAAATTTAAATTTTGCATGCATTATAGATTCTCTTAAAGGATGCAGTGTTAAGAATGAGACACGATGCTTTAGCGTGACAACTCACACCCTGCATTAATCTTCGAAAGGCGTCATGATTTTTGCACTGTTCAAAAAACTCGTTATAACTCATCACATTTTCTGTCGGATATGTCAGTTGTTTGAGAAAGACGAGGGGGGAAGTACTTAGAAAGTCTCCTCACATTTATTTTTACAAAAAGAAGGCGTGAATAAATTAAAAGAACATACACGCAATGTAGTAAATTAAATCTCCTCATGGAATTTGCAAAAATATATTCCCCTCTTAATTTGTTTTACTTCTTTTTACATAAGACCGTATAATGCACGCCTTCTGACTTTCAATTTAATTTATGTAGTTTAAACGCGTTAAAAGGTTCCATATGTAAAAATAATATGTTGTACAACCTGTCACATTATGCTCATCTTTTATTCTCTAACGAAGTAAAATCCGTTCATTATTATAAAAACGCATGGAAAGTATGAGGTTACACGTTTTCATAATGCAAAGAAAGTAGAATAGGCAGATTGAGAACATGTTATACTAAGCATGGTTTCCTCTATTTAGGATTCAGTTCTGGTGCAAAAATATAAAATTTTAGCTCTCCGTTATGGTCTTCATTCAATTAAAATTATCTTAGTATTAATTTGAATGGTAATCATTATAAATAAGAAATTTCTTTCAAAAAATGTAAAGTTAATTAAATATGAAGGATTATTGACTGCGCAAAACTGATAAATGATCCGGATAAATGTATTCATAACATATCGTTCATGAGAATTATGTGTACATGGAAAATCATCATTAGTTTTCTTCGTTCATTTATGAGTGCTTTAAATTTCTTATTCAAAATATTTTAAAATTCAATGCATTTTAATTTTTACATATTTTCTTATAATGAACATAGTATAATCCTGCAATATATTTTATGCTGAGCCCAGACTCACTGATTCGCTGACTCTAAAAATTCCGGTTCAACCACTACAAGATAAAACTTTTACTACCATAACTCCAAATAGTTAAAAAGAAGGCATGGACAAGAGACAATTTTTTGAGAGACGAGAAAGAGATTCACAGCTTTTTTTTTGCGAGACGTTACAAGCATTTTTAACATTACGGTATAGGGATTTTGCGAGACCAGACAAGGCTTTTAGGCTGTTTTGCGAGTCGCGAGTAAACGATTTCTCGTCTCGCGTCCATCCGTATTAACCCTGTAACGCGCAGTGTTCCCGCTCTGGGAACACCAAACTCTGACGTTTTGACTGTTGCCAGTCACGAAGAATAGATTTGATTTCTATAAAAATAGTTTCGGGTGACATAGCTCCACGAGAATTCTTTACTTTTTAGCACGTCATTTCCCATAAGAAAATCGTCACGATTATTTTTAACAGCACTGACATCTGCTGAAAAATGGAAGGATGCGAGAACGGCTAGATAGATTGCCCAATGCTGAAAAAAGGGCAGCCGTTGCCATCGCTAGACTTAACCCTTTTTTGACGACAGCTGGCTGTGCACGAGCACAGCCAGCTGTCGTCAAAAAAGGGTCTCTAGATCTGTGGCACGCGATGAACATTTAGATCGTCCGCCATCTTGGTGGTAGTTAAGTCGAGCGATGGCAACGGCTGCCCTTTTTTCAGCATTGGGAAAGGGTTGCGCCTCAAAGGGTTAAAAAGTTAAGCACAAAAACGTAATAAAATCCACACCGTTTGCACGATAGTTTTGAAATTCTGTAATAATTATGTAAACAAATATAGATAACAATTTGCACTACTTTAAAAATTTGAAAATCCACCTGTTTCCTAATTTTTAAGCAATTTTTCGTTATTTTTTGGGTCTATTTTATTATAGATTAAAAAAAAGTTAATCATTTGCGGTCACAATTAGCTGTCGCATCCGACACTGATGTCAAACTGAAATCATGATTGTCAGGCTTTGAAGGGAAAATTGCGATTTCAATTCGCTTAAAATAGTTTTTCCAAACTACACAGATTACTTTTCATTTTCACAGATAAATTATTTTCTGTGCATGAAGCATTGATATGAGAAGGGATCTTCCCACAAAACGAAATCGTTCGATGGCAAAAAGTTTCCGCACGTTTCCAGAAGTGTATAAAATTCGATATCGGTATATAATAAAAATTTAATCAAGTTATTTATTTTAGTAGGACGAAGATTAAAAAAATTTAGGGTACACATATTTTTTGAAATGATTTTACTGGTGCCCATTGAAATTGCCTCCACAACGCACTTTATCTTCTAGTACTAAATAAATGTTTGGAAGAAAATCCCATTTTGGCACTAATAAGTTTACGCCTCACGCTTTCTCACGTTGAGGAAATTATAACTTTTTTTTCGGGTAAATGTGCACAAAAGTTAATCTATTTACAAAAATATTGAATTGGTTACATAAGCCTACTAAAATAAATAATACTTTTATTGGATATAAGGAAAGTCATACAGATAGTATATTTTTTAACTACATAAAAAATATTGTAAGAAATTACACACAGTTAAACTTGCAACAAAATTATAAAATCGCTTTATTATTTATTCTTAAAGAAATGATGTGCGGGCATACTTTTAATGTTGTTTTATTAGTTGTCGAATCGTAGCAGCTGTCGAATATATTGGAAGGGTTGCAATTGAATGTTACCACGGCAATTTTTTATATACGATTTTATTTTAGGTTTGCTTCTGCATTATAGCCTGTTATGGACCTCAAACTAGAATAATCGAAAACGATTTTGTTTAACGTCGAATTAAGTTCCTCCATAACGATTCTATGAGAAGAAAGGTAGCTTGAAGTCGTCATTAGTTTCAATAGGATTCCGTTCTAACACTAACCGTGTGAAATAACCAGATGAACTAACTCAACTACGAGGCTTTTTTTTTCATTAATCAAAAATGTGACTTCATATATAAAGATTTTCTGTAAATTCATAAACTTTACGTCATATTCACAATTTTTACTCTTCAAAATAGCTTCTCTTGGTGATACAGTTTCATACTTTTCACGATTTTGAACCATGAAGTACTTAACTTGAACATATATGGATATTTTTATAAGTAAAATGAATTTTTAGTAGATTTGTTACAGTGCTGTGGATTAAAGCGAAGTAACGGTATTAATAAATATTTCGCAAAATATTTATTAACACGGTTTGTTATATTTATCATTTTCGAGTGTTTGTTATATTTAAAATGTTGCAACGGGGACCTTATAAATAACTAACTAATAAATAGGAATACGCAAATATGTTCGGGAGTAATTTCAGTAGGCAAGATTACCTGAATTTTTTTTTTGTGTTTTCCATGTAGGGAAAGGGTACTTAAAATCATCCCCTAAAGGAAAAACTTGCATAAAATAATAGACGCTTAAATAAAACTTTCGCTCTTTCCTATCATATTTTACATTATAATTTGCATCATAAACATCTAATATATAAAATTCTCCTGTCCCAGTGTTAGTCACCTAACTCCTCCGAAACCACTCGACCAATTTTACTGAAATTTTCTATGTATATTCGTTAGGTCATAGAATAGGTTTTTAACTATGTCTCATACTCCTAAGTCATAAGGGCGGTCCACCCCAAAATGTTTAGCCCCCGAGTGCTATTCATTTCAATCAGGATTTCTGTGTAGACATTAGCGTGTCGAATCACTTTTCAAATGTGTTTGCAGATAATGTGGAGAGGGGGGGGGGGAAGTTAATAAAATGTTGAAAGTCGCACAAGGTTTGCAATTTTTGATAATTGATCGCTAAATGTGGTGCCAAAACGCGAAAATTTATTATAAATATATTTCGCGTATAGTTAGAAAACGCCTGGCGTATATTGTAAAAGAGTTTTATTAGGCGATTTTAATATAGATTTCTATTCCGAAGAAGTTCTCTGTGGAACAAGAAAGGAAAGCACGGTACACTCGTGGATTATGATGCCCATTCCAAACAGCCTTTAAAATGTCTTTGCGGTATAGTTGGAATATGTCTACAGGAAGAATATGCCTGGCGAAGATTGTAAAACAATTTCAGTAGGCGATTTTAAGATAGATTTCGATTCCAAAGATGCGTTTTATGGTACAAGAAAGAGTTGATTCCTATTTTAACATCCCCACTCTCGCCAACCTAAAAAATCCCCGTACTTTGGCGAGCTTTGCAGTCATGGGTCTCTGGGAGTTATGCACAAGTTTTAACGGTACTTACGTATTATCCCGGTGGTCCGGCAAGACAAGCAATTTTTCACCAAGATAAATGCCGGGCACATGAAATTGTTGATGGTTTGGAATACGATTGTACGATACGGTAAGTACCGTTTCAACGCTCCCAAAAGAACCAGATGAAAACTATAGTTAACAAACTAGCGATAAACGCACCAGTTAAGGAATCTGAAGACAATTATTAAAACTACATTAATTGGCAATTCAAAATAAATAAAAATGTAACGGCATGCTTTACTTACATGTTGTTCCAAATCGTCATTTTATTTCTAAACTAGCTGCGTACCCGTTCTCCGCACGGTAGGGAACGAAACTTTTTCTTACATATATAATTTGAATTGATTCCAGTGATTTGGAATCTCAAAATAAGCAAAATGATTTGACTCTTGGCGTAAAGTTTCTCATTTGTTATTCGTAAAGTTAGTATAAGTACTGACCTGAGACCATTGTTAATATTATGACAAAAACTATGTCGGTGTCATTGCCGATCAGAAAAAGAAAAGCGTGACGGTTTGCAGCGAAAATTCCTAACTTTCAAAATGTCTCATTTCTACATCATACTCTTTTTTAGATTTAAGTTATACCACCTTAGATACTACATGATGTGGCGAACCGTTTTATTTTATAGTTAAATAGTTGTGTACCCGCTCTTCGCAAGGCAAGAAGAGAACATTTTCCCAAAATGTGATCATGACTACTTGTGACAAAACAGAATCTCCAAGAAAAAAAAGTTCAGTTACAGTCTTTTCTGTTGAAACTACCGCGGGATATATTAACGTGACGTAGAATTACTTAATGCTTAGTTAGCTGTGATGTAAGATGGTTGTTGTAAAAGGAATAGAACACTTAGTTTCACGAAATATTTATTAATGCGGTATATTGTGCTTTGATCAATATTGCCCAAGCATATCTACTAACTATTACTTATACTATCTTTTATTGATACCAATACAATATATTTTCGTTTTCCAGTCGTTAATACTTAATTTAAAGAAACGGCTTAGATATTTGCCACGAATGTAGTCTTTTATTCTTTGGTGACTTTTGCAATTTACGCATTAGTATAAACGATAATCATTTCACTTTATGGTTGCCACTAAAACAGCTCTCCATACATTTGTATGCTTAATTATTGTCAGATTGGCCTATTTAGCACCAGGGCCCTATTATCTCACTGGCAAATCTGGACTTTGCCCAGTGCCTCCGGCTCGAAATGGCCCCCAATTTCAAATGTTGTTCTGAAATATTCTTTTTTATAAGCATATTTTATGAAAAATAAAACAAATTTCATAGATGGAGGCCCCAAAATTCATCAATGCGCGGGGTCCCCGTTTGCCATAATCAGGCCCTGTTTAGCACCGCAAAATATTTCTTGCGATTCGAAAACGTGTCCCGTTTAAAATCTCAATTGAAAATAATGCTGGATAATTCACTGGTGAAAAAACAGCATTCAATTCTTTTTCTGGCAACGTAAAATAAAATATGGAATTATTTCATGCGTGGTGTATGTTTTGCTTGTGAGTCCGTTATTCTGATTGAGTTTCGAAAGGGGTTTTAAACTCGTGACGTCAAAGTGACTCGTGACGTCATTTCACATGTGAAAACTCTGTTATTTTAAAGTAATTTTATTTATTTTTTCAGCTGGCAATTTTAATCATTGTTACTGTTTCCAAGACAACCAAACCGCAAGATATCATACCGAAATTCTTAAGCATATAAGCAGCTGCGATTGAAATGAGAATCCTTCTTTACTTAAAAATTCGTAAAAATTCTCCTAATTCATATTTTTCCTCCGTTCTTCTTTTAAAAGTGGGCGAATTGTGTGCTCCGTCTTTTGCCCAAATATAAAAAAGTTATGACAGATAGAATTCAAGATGCAGCAGTTTTAAAAATATTTTACGAAAGTCAGCGTCAAATTTAATTTTATTTGAAAAATTCCCAAAAATCTGCAAATTATGTTACACAGTCCGAACAAACAGTTTTTAAAAGAAAATTTTCTCCTCTATACGATGATGTAAATATAGTTTTCTTGCGAGTGCAATTACCGGCGTTATTATGTATTACGCAAGAAAAATCGCTAAAAATCGGACAAAACATAAAATAAAACATTTTCTAATTCGATTTTCGAAAAAATCGCTTCGAGGTGTGTCGAGACCCGTCTTGGAGAATTTCCGTACAAAATTTGGTAGGTCTACGATCACCCGTTTCGGAGCTACGCGAGACACAGACAGACAGACAGACAGACAAACGGACAGTTTACACTCTGTTTTATTTATATAGATACCCAATATGAGTTCAATCGAATGTACCGTTTAAACGCTAGAGCACTTTCAAGAATTTCCCCCCCATAAGCCATAATGTAAAAGAAATCTTTGTAGTAGCCCAGTAGAAAAACTATAAGTTCTATACACATCAAAATCATTGTCGGTCTTACGATGGTGGTTTATAACATATATACCCAATTTGAGCACAATCGAATGCCCCGTTTAGGAGTTATCGTGTTCACTCACATACACACACACACACACACACACACACACACACACACACACACACACAAACATACATCTCGTAAAAATAGCATAAATGAATTCAGAAGACCTTAAAACGTGTTAATACATCAAAATCTCGAAGTCGAATTTTTTCATGATTACAATACTTTCCTTACAGGGTACATGTTCGGAAAGAAAAAAGCATGAAAATCTGAAACACTTTCAGGTTTTAAATACACACTATAGTTCTATATATTAAAATCGTATCATTAGTTATACGTTGTCCCTATTTTTCTTACTTATTCCATTAAGTTTCAAAAGTGTATCATTATTCATGACTGTGCTGTATTTTTCTTGCTTGTTTCGTAAAACCCATCTTTGGAATAAAAATCTATCTTAAAATCGCCTACTACAACTATTTTACAATCTTCGCCAAGTAAATTACAAATATACTCCACCGTTTTATATATTGTTTCGAATGTGCATCATAATCCATGAATGTACCGGTTTGTATTTCTTGGGTTGATTCCTACTTTAACGCCTCGACTCTCGCCAAGGTGGCGATCATTAAACATATGCAGTTACCATGACGATTTTTTGCATTAATGGGGCAATCGTAATTTAGAAATAAAATGGCGATTTGGAACAACATGTAAGTAAAGCATGCCGTTACATTTTTATTTATTTTGAATTGCCAATTAATGTAGTTTTAATAATTAAGTGTCTTCAGATTCCTTAACTGGTGCGTTTATCGCTAGTTTGTTTATTTTAGTTTTCATCTGGTTCTTTTGGGAGCGTTGAAACGGTACTTACCGTATCGTACAATCGTATTCCAAACCATCAACAATTTCATGTGCCCGGCATTTATCTTGGTGAAAAATTGCTTGTCTTGCCGGACAGCCGGGATAATACGTAAGTACCGTTAAAACTTGTGCATAACTCCCAGAGACCCATGACTGCAAAGCTCGCCAAAGTACGGGGATTTTTTAGGTTGGCGAGAGTGGGGATGTTAAAATAGGAATCAACTCTTTCTTGTACCATAAAACGCATCTTTGGAATCGAAATCTATCTTAAAATCGCCTACTGAAATTGTTTTACAATCTTCGCCAGGCATATTCTTCCTGTAGGCATATTCCAACTATACCGCAAAAACATTTTAAATGCTGTTTGGAATGGGCATCATAATCCACGAGTGTACCGTGTTTTCCTTTCTTGTTCCACAGAGAACTTCTTCGGAATAGAAATCTATATTAAAATCGCCTAATAAAACTCTTCTACAATATACGCCAGGCGTTTTCTAACTATACGCGAAATATATTTATAATAAATTGTCGCGTTTTGGCACCACATTTAGCGATCCATTATCAAAAATTGCAAACCTTGTGCGACTTTCAACATTTTATTAACTTCCCCCCCCCCTCTCCACATTATCTGGCAAACACATTTGAAAAGTGATTCGACACGCTAATGTCTACACAGAAATCCTGATTGAAATGAATAGCACTCGGGGGCTAAACATTTTGGTGTGGACCGCCCTTATGACTTAGGGGTATGAGACATAGTTAAAAACCTATTCTATGACCTAACGAATATACATAGAAAATTTCATTAAAATTGGTCGAGTGGTTTCGGAGGAGTTAGGTGACTAACACTGGGACAGGAGAATTTTATATATTAGATTACGATTGCCACATTAATGCAAAAAATCGTCTTGGTAACTGCATATGTTTAATGATCGCCACCTTGGCGAGAGTCGAGGCGTTAAAGTAGGAATCAACCATAGAAAGACAAACAGGTACATTCATGGATTATTATGCACATTCGAAACAATATATAAAACGATGAAGTATATTTGTAATATACTTGGCGAAGATTGTAAAATAGTTTTAGTAGGAGATTTTAAGATAGATTTCGATTCCAAAGATGGGTTTTACGAAACAAGCAAGAAAAATACAGCACAGTCATGAATAATGATACACTTTTGAAACTTAATGGAATAAGTAAGAAAAATAGGGACAACGTATAACTAATGATACGATTTTAATATATAGCACTATAGTGTGTATTTAAAACCTGAAAGTGTTTCAGATTTTCATCCTTTTTTCTTTCTGAACATGTACCCTGTAAGGAAAGTATTGTAATCATGAAAAAATTCGACTTCGAGATTTTGATGTATTAACACGTTTTGAGGTCTTCTGAATTCTATTATGCTATTTTTACGAGATGTATGTTTGTGTGTGTGTGTGTGTGTGTGTGTGTGTGTGTGTGTGTGTTTGTGTGTATGTGAGTGAACACGATAGCTCCTAAACGGGGCATTCGTTTGAGCTCAAATTGGGTATATATGTTATAAACCACCATCGTAAGACCGACATTGATTTTGATGTTTATAGAACTTATAGTTTTTCTACTGGGCTACTACAAAGATTTCTTTTACATTATGGCTTATGGGGGGGGGAATTCTTGAAAGTGCTCTAGCGTTTGAACGGTACATTCGATTGAACTCATATTGGGTATATCTAATAAATAAAATTCTCATGTCACAGTGTTAGTTACCATACTCCTCCAAAACGGCTCGACCGATTTTAAAGAAATTTTATATGTATATTCGTTAGGTCTGCGAATATGATTTTGTCTCATACCACTAAGTCACAAGGGCGGTCCACCTCAAAATTTTTAGCACCAGAGTGCTAATAAGTTCAATCAGGATTTTTGTCTAGGCATTAGCGCATCGAGTCCCTTTTCAAATGTGTTTGCCAGATAACGTGGAGGGGGGGGGCGTTAATAAAATGTTGAAAGTCGCACAAGGATTTGCAATTTTTGATAATGGATCGCTAAATGGGGAGCCAAAACGTGACAATTTATTATAAATATATTTCGAGTATAGTTAGAAAACGCCTGGCGTATATTGTAACACAGTTTTATTAGGCGATTTTAATATTCATTTCTATTCTGAAGAAGTGCTTTGTGGAACAAGAAAGGAAAACACTGTACACTCATGGATTATGATTCCCATTTCATGTCTTTGCGGCATAGTTGGAATATGCCTATAGGACGAATATGCCTGGCGAAGATTGTAAAACAGTTTCAGTAGGCGATTTTAAGATAGATTTCGATTCCAAAGACGTGTTTTATGGTACAAGAAAGAGTTGATTCCTATTTTAACGCCCACCACTCTCGCCAACCTAAAAAATCCCCGTACTTTGGCGAGCTTTGCAGTCATGGGTCTCTGGGAGTAATGCACAAGTTTCAACGGTACTTACGTATTATCCCGGCGGTCCTCCAAGACAAGCAATTTTCACCAAGATAAATGCCGGGCACATGAAATTGTTGATGGTTTGGAATACGATTGGCAATAGTTTGCCAGCAAATTTGACGAAAAAGTAGTTTGGCGGAAGTGACCGCCGGCATAATACGTACGTACCGTTTCGGCGCTCCCAAAAGAACTAGATGAAAACTAAAGTAAACAAATTAGCGATAAACGCACCAGTTAAGGAATTTGAAGACACTTTATTATTACAACTACATTAATTGGCAATCCAAAATAAATAAAAATGTAACGGCATGCTGTGCTTACATGTTGTTCCAAATCGCCATTTTAATTCTAAATTATGATTGCCACATAAATGCAAAAAATTGTCATTGTAACTGCATATGTTTAATGATCGCCACCTTGGCGAGAGTCGAGGCGTTAAAGTAGGAATCAACCCAAGAAAGACATACATGGTATACGCATGTATTATGATGCGCATTCGAAACAATATATAGAACGATGAAGTGTAGTTGTAATATACTTGGCGAATATTGTAAAATAGTTTTAGTAGACGATTTTAAGATAGATTTCGATTCCAAAGATGGGTTTTACGAAACAAGAAAAAAAAATACAGCACAGTCATGAATAATATACACTTTCCAACATAATGGAATATGAGAGAAAAATAGGGACGACGCATAAATTATGATACGATTTTAATATATAGCGCTATAGTGCGTATTTAAAATCTGAAAATGTTTCAGATTTTCATCCTTTTATTATTATTTTTTTTTTGGACAAAATTTTTTATGGAATGACTATGAATAAGTCTCAAGGCCAAACTATGTTTGTTTGTGGCTTAGATTTGAGCACGCCATGTTTTTCACACGGACAATTATACGTGGCATGATCTCGAGTGGGCAAACCATGCAGTTTGTTTGTGTTAGCTAAAAATATTGTTCACTCTATTCCGTTAAGGGATTGATATTATTTTTTAGTAACATTATTGTAATTAGCGATATATATAAATGTAAAGAATAAATTACAATGAATTAAAAATATAAATGTTTGGTATTGTGTTATTTTTATATTCCAGCATGGTTCACAGCGCTCCATGCCTCTTCCACGCATATACCACATCCTCACATACTTACAATAAGTTAGTCATTTCTTTCTACTTAAAATAATCCTAGGAATAATTTATATGGCAAAACAACGTTTGCCGGGTCAGCTAGTATTTTAATAATATTTTAAAGGCATTTTGAGTAATCAAAGAAATGGAATTTTGAGATTGTGTCGAAAGGATCATTTTACCCTCAACCATAGGGCAAAATGATCTTTCATTTGAAATTAATTGTAAATTGTTTTTACATAATAAAATAAAATAAGTTTTACAATCATATGGTATGTATAGTATATTTTATGAAATAAAAAAAAAAACGCCACAAACAATAAAATGGAATATTTAAATTATAATTCAAACATTATGGCCTACAATACACTCAGAAATAAATTAAATAATGTAATGGGGAATCGCTCATTTTCAGAACTGTTGAAGGAAGTCATGAAGGATAAGACCCGGTTCTGGAGATTTTTCAGTCGATGGATCATTTTACCCGGCAGTATGGCTGCACACTTTAGGTCATATTACTGGATGACGCCGAGAAGCATAACAAACTTAGCAAGTGTATTGCCATCTAATCATAAACCATTCAGTAAACTAAGTCATATTTCTATACATGAAGGACTGTATATCTGAGTAAATAGGAGAAGTAGTACTTTCTTTATAGCAGATATCGTAAAACACAATTTTCCGAAGATTTTTTTTTTTTTTTTTTATGCGCAGTATTGTGATCACTTGAATATTGCCTTTTCTTCTTCTTCATTTAGCACAATTAGTTTATGTATTACCAGCGCTGCCTGTATCTTAAAAAAAACATACGTGAATCGTTTTACCCGCTAGGATCGATGAATGCTTTGTTGAAATAATTTGTCCACAGTAGGTAATTCCAGTAGAGTCACTTTATCTGGGATAGATGCCGCACCCATTGTATTTCTTGTAATTGTTGATAGATAGCAGTCAAACGCATAGTATACATGTACATCGAGATTTCCTTAACGAGTGTATAGCTTGAATTCTTTTTTATGTTTTACCTGTAATTATTCAATCCTTATTTTGAGATAATTGCATGATTTCACTATAAAAACTTTTAAAAACGTTAATCTTAAGTACTTTTTTTGCACTAATTACTGAATGCATGCATCATTTCGATGTAAAAAAAAAGGTGTAGCACCTGTATAGAGTACTGTGTGTATGGTTACGCCATTTTCCGTTGGAAGGATGGACAAGTGTGATGTGTTTCGTCTGTACCGTACAAAATAGGATAGATGCCACACTGCCATTCCGGTATACATGCCGCAGTTTCTTTAGTACGGGACGTCGCAATTAGGAAAATGTATAATTTATCTCTAGGTCTTATTTTTTATATTGCTGAGTTTATGTTACTGGAGTATATTTGCTGGTTTGATTAAGTGCTATTAACTTTTTTTTTTTCTTTTCATATTACATAAACTGGCCAAGTTGGACATGTTATTAGTCGTTAATTGTAATTGTACTAATTCTGCATTTTAACGTTCTGGGTTAAATGAAATATTGTTTTTAAAAACCGGATAAATTGTTAATTTGTTTACATATTTTATTATAAACGCCCGCATTAAAAAAAATAAATAAAACAATGTTAAAACCACAAAAAAAACATGTAAACACTATTTTACTCTTTTTTCCCTCCCAAATACACTGATGTTGATGAAACAACAATTTAAAAATATGAGAATTTAATTTTAGTAGTAAAATAAGTTGGCAGACTAATATTGATTTAAAACTAATAGTACATCTCTTATACTAATTTAGTGTCTTTTTGTTATTAAATAGGTAATTATAGTGCAAATATGAATAATTTTTGAATATTTTTTTATTTAATTTTCCATTTTGTTCTTATGACAGGCACGGCATAACTCCCGCACAAGATCGAAAGGGTTTCAACCTCTAGAGCGGCGTCTCACCCGAAATGGAATACTTTAGAAAAAAAAATTGCTAAAAAATATTAATTATTTTTTTTAGATTTTTTTTTGTCGCAGTACACATGTTCTAAATTCTGCAGCAAATAGCACAGCATAATTTATTTTAGCGTAAGTGCATCCTGGTATTTTTCACTTAAATTAAAAAAAAATATGAGGTATAAGTACCGGAATTACCCTATCTCTGACAGTTGATTAAAAAAAATCAAATACAAAAGCATCCAGGCGATGCTCAATAGGAAACACATCATTTCTGCATGGGATAGTACTTGCCGACAAGCTACTTTCGCGAAATGTGAGAAAATCACAAAGTTAGCTTGGAAAGTTCTGTTGGACTCATCAGATTCCCTTAACCATTGCACCCGCTGATTATCACTTGTTTTTCTCCTGGCGGTGCAACTTGACTTCTTCACCTCAATAATCGAGGGGTTTTTCATAAATACTATTGAAAAACTACCCTTTCACAGGCAAGAAGTTAGTACTATAATTATGTTGTACAGTAAGCATTTTTCGATGTATGAAAAAATGTTATTTTCATTCATCTCACAGAAAAAACTTTCCGATTGAACCATATATTTTGCAATCTCCAGTTTCCTGACGTAGGCTCATTATGTCCTAATGTAGCACAGAATTCGTATAGTTTCCGAGACAGTCAGTTTCAAAATATGGACCAGTTAAAGACAAATATTATTGGTGTAAGATAGTACCACTGGTACTACTCTGATTTGCCATTTTGAAAAACAAAATGTTGCTGATTTTATATACAGATCATACTAGTGCAAAGATATACAAAGTTAAAACTGTACATTCAACCTATTAAAAACTTTTTTCTTTTAGAAAAGCATCATTCCAGTTGATGCCATTCGTGAAATTGTGGTTACTAGGAATTTCCTGGTATTCAATATCTTATCGTTTAACTGGTACAAGACAACTGCACATCGCCTTTAACCCATTTATGCCTAGCGTCCCTTTTTTGGGACCTCATTTTCGCTATTAGTCGAAAACGTTATTTATTTTTCCTAGCCTTTATTCATGAGTATTGAGCCTCAACTCTACAAAATATTTTAACATGACCAAGTAGTATGTTGATATTTCTAATTTTTATGTATAATTATTTTAAAAGAAATCATCCCTTGTTCAAGAAGTTGACATCAGAAAATTATCTATTATTTCTGTTATCAGTAAAAATCGAAGAAAGTCGCAAAAATATCCAGGCACAAATGGGTTAATTCGAAAGGCTTTTTTGTTCATATGAGCTTTTGGATTAGCTTATCTTAGCTTCTAGATTAGCTTACCTTACCATGCAGATATTACCTTTCACTTTTCTGTTTGCTGTTTTGTACACCCTCCAAAAAAAGTATTCGAGGAAGAGAGAAATTTCCTACGTTGGTTTCGTATATTAAAAATTATTTATCATAGAATATGAATTGGGCTATGCATAAATATGACTTTCTATATTTCTATCAAGTTGTGCGTTTTTCAAAAACTCAATTATTATTCGCAAATCTAAAATAGGAAATTTCTCTCTTGCTCGAATACTTTTTTTGGAGGGTGTACCATTGTTCACAGAATTGAAGAAAAAGTGATCACAGTTACAGCCTTCAAAAAACCAATTTTTAGGGTAATTTCAGCACCACTATAATAATATATCAGTTTGTAAAAAGGCGTTTAAAGTACAGGGGAGAAAAAAATTTATATCTACAAACGTGCATTTGCATCTGCCAGTTTTGATAAAATTCAAAAATTAAGAACATGTAAGGACGATTTCACAAATATATTTAAATCTTCTATTTTGTAAAATTAATTTAAATTATTAAAAAGTTTTATAATTTGAAATAACAGCAGTTTGTTCCCATTCAGCATTTTTTTTTTCTCCAGACGTAATATATTTTCCGCGGCTGCATATAAAATTAATGGTGGTATTACGCACTTTTCCTGGTTCTGGAGACTTGCAGTAAAAAAAAAAAGAAAGAAAAATTATATTCTCAGCAGAGCAATTTAAACTTTACTTGAAGCATATAGTATTTCAGTGAAACTCCAAGCAAAGGCATTTCTAAGAAACCGTTTTGTTGTAAATCTTTTTGCCCAGAATATCCCATAAATATACGTACAAACAAGCTTCATTTAAAACACATGCAAATTCTTTATGCGAAATTTAAAAGCATGTTAAAAAAAAAAAAAAAGAATTCGCATACGGAAACATTTCTTAATTTGTTCCGAAGGATTCCGTGATATTTAAGAAACCTGAACGCAGTCACGCTCCGCCTTGGGAAGTAGCCAAGTTTTCGCAACGTTTTGTTGTCAGTGCATTGCATCAGACTTCTGGTATAACAAATAGAATTCGTGTAAAACTCTAGATTTTTCTGTTAAAATGATTGGACCTTTTAAACTGTGAAACAAGATAATCCAGAATTCAATAAAATTGTCTGCAAAAGAAAATACAAATTGATGCTGAATTTTCTTTGATCTTTTGGTGGTATTATTCCGTTTTCGAAAATTCTCGTTACATTTCATTTTACGGTTTTAAAATTGAAGAAATATTTGAAGTTCTCCAGTAATGATATTAGTTTGGTCTGCAAAAGTCTATTAATGGTTACCATTGCTATAAAAACAAAAGGATATTATTATCGGCAGGATTTTAAAAAGAAAATGTCATCGTTAAAATTTGTGAACTGATTGTGGGGAAAATAAAAATATTTTTTTAGTTAGTTGCGAAGATTTAAAAACATTATATTTATAAAAAATTAAATATATTAATTTAAAAAAAAACTTTAAATTTTAAAGTATTTCGCTATTCAACTTTTCATTTTCTTCCATAGATAGCGTATTATGTTATTAAAGTAAAAAAAATAAAATAAGTACTTAACACTAAGGCTACACCAGTGACTGAACTGCGCATGCGCACTGACGGTATTAAACGATAGCAGCATTAGAAAGGTGTACATCTTCATTGTTTCTAAGTCATGCCAGCAGATGCTAATCAGGTGACAATTGTGGGACTTACAATTTTTAATGACTCTGCTTATGTCTTTAAGTCACAGCGGTTGTAGTATGGTTGGAAACGGTTCATCCATTCGAGCAGCTAAGACACAGATATTAAATAATATTCTGAAAAATCAGATTAAAATATATAGGCATGGAATAGTTAACCATTAGTATATCTTTGAAAAAAAAATAAATAAAGTACAAAGCTTCTTAATAATATTAAACTCAATCTGGCAGCATACCGACGTTATCCGTGTACAAGAATGACAAAACTTTTATTTGATATATGTATAAATTTTATTAAGGCAGTAAAAATATTTCTTCAAAGTTCAAAGCAATCTAGTTTCGTTCACACTCGGCATAATATAGTTTTATTTAGGCCAATTTCAGTCAATTGAGAGAAACAACTGTTCACAAGAATTGTCAGATTTCATTCCTCATTTTGAGTACCCTACAATGAAGATGCATTAGTTTCAATGTAGTTTCTGACAGTGGCAAAATAAAAAAAGACTTGGTTTGTTCATACATTTTTTTTCTCTGTTTTGAGTATTTTAACAGTTGAACATCTTTGGCGAATATTTCCTTCTTAAATATGAATGCATTAACAAGTTTTATCGGTTTTAGTAGTTATATTTTGTATATATATATATATATATATATACATAAGAATAATCTTCTCTATGTGTCTGTTTGTTCGCTATAGGCGTCGAGACAGTTCGTCGGATGTGGACCAAATTTGGCACACTGATTAAGGACAAGAGAAAGCTAATGCCGAAATTAACTTTTAGTTAATAGTTTTTTAGTTATTTTATGTTTTGTCCAGTTTTCTGACATTTTTCGTGCTAGACAGTCAGGTGGGGGGAAACTCGAGTTCTTAATTCTCAAGAACATTTCGGCGCGCTTCAACTATGCCGTGCGCCGTACAACATGCGTTTCCCCATTGGCTGAAGCGCGTTTCCAAGACACTAGGAAGGTATTCTTTTTTAAAGTGTGAGCTTGAAAGGGCGGGGGACACTGGCGGAATTTCTGACATCAGGCTGGGTGTAACTTTTATGATGGATTGTGAGCCTGAGGGTATATATATATATATTTGTGTTTTTAAAATATATAGTTATTATCTTCTGTAGTTGTTTTTGTTAAAACCAAAATAAAACAAATCTTTGAGTTAAATTTCATGTAATGATTGACTTTATTGAGCTATAAAGTTATAAATTTATTAGAATCAGACTACGTTATAAAGATTATAATGAAATTCCTCATCGTAGCTTAATATCTATGATAATTGTAGTTGCTGATATTTGCTACTCTCCTCATTATTAGATAATTAACAACGATAATTAAAAAATACTAAAATGTAACCTCTGTACGCTGGCAAGTCCCTGTTCATTTCCTTTTTTTAATTTTATTTTTTGTCAGCTCGAAGTCCTAGTCCTTTTTTATCACTGCAGTGGGGGATTTACATTCCTTCCCTTTACAATCTTATACTGACGACTAGACTCTATTTGTTTTTAGTAGTTGCGTAGGTATTAGCGATAAATGACTGTTTGCACACAGACACGTAAGCTTAACCATGCCTAATCCCGGTGAACTCTGTATGCTATCAGGTGCCGTATTTTACTTTTTTTTCAGCGAAAAGTACCAGGTTCTTTTTTATCATTGCAGCGGGAGGATTCATATTCCAGACTAGCCACGTCCAATTCTCGGTAACATCTGTACGCCATCAGGTGTTGTGCTCATTTTTTTTCGCTGCAGCGGGAAGTCCCATGTCCTTTTTTATCTATCATTGAAGCTCGAGATTCACATTAATCCATTTACAATCTATGTTTAAGGCCGATGGACATTTCTCTTCCTTTGCACGGGCAACGCAGACCACACTGCTAGTAGCACATAAAATTTAACATCTTCTCAAAATTCAAAATGTACAAATGTTCAAAATCTACAACTGTAGGCCCCTTGATGTGGATGGAAAACTAATGCAAAATATCTGGAAAAGCAAAGGAGGATCACCTACTAGGAATAGTATCAGGACCAAACATTGATCATCAACTGTTGGATGTGCCTAAATTACAGTCAGTGACAGATATTGCCATGGCAAATGCTGTTGCAGAACTGTTAGATAAATGGGCACTTACTGAACTCGTACGAGGTATGTGATTCGATATGACATCCAGTAATATTGGTATTAAAAATTGATGCATGTTTGACATTGGAACAAAAGCCAGGAAGACAACTTTTGTATTGTACTTGGCTGCACCACATTCTAGAAATTGTGCTTTCTGCCGTATTCATGCAATGCATGAGATCATCCACATCTAGTGAACCTACTGTACTGCTCTTTAAACGATAATTTTGGACCTGGAGTAAGAAACGCTGAGGTGCTGGCAGACATTGAGAGCGATATGCAATCAATAATGGAATTTGTGCAAAACGAACTTCTGATTCCCCATGTTAAAATTACAGGGAGATACTGGAGCTTGTAATTTTTCCTGAAGGAACACATCGTAGTGTCCGTTTTCTTGCTCCAGGAGTTGTACATCATTCTAGATCGATGTTGAAGATTCTTTATAGCTTGTGGATGTTTCGTAGCCAGCTCAAGCATGCAGAAAGAGAAAGAAAAGGTTTGTAAAAGAATAACTGCGGAGTTTTGTTTACAGCACCTTTCGTCTGCAAGCGCAGGTAAATGATTTGAAGTTCCTTTAGTCTCTTGTAGTAGACAAAGAGGATAACCCCGAAACACATCACCTGCGGCTGCCAATAAACTGTCACATCTTTAATGTCTCGGGAAGCATCTCATACCACTAGCTTTCTTCGATTCTGATGTTTCAGAGGAGGATGTGATGGAGATCACATATCTAATTTAATAATCATTTACTTTGGCTTTCTTTAATGTAATCTATCCAAAATTAAGAATTCTAAATCTTTTCTGTTCTCATTTTTCTGCCATTTCGGCTTTTAAATCTATATATTCGCTTTTCCCGTATGCATTTTTCTTAATTGTTTTTTTCTCTAAATCAGATCTGGTGGCGTCGTTCTGAGCTAAAAATAGAGTACATTAAGTTCGTTGCGAAAGATGCAAGCCGAAAGATGCTGATAGCCATTCATAAACGTGATGGAGAGAATGAACTACTGAAGAGCGCAAGACTGAAAAAGCAGAGATTAAAGAAGTAAAGACCAAGACACTATCCAGTTTTGGGACGAAAAACAGAGACATGCACCTAGTATGCATCTAGAAGGAGTTCCTGTAAGTAGATCTTGAGCATTGGGAACTTCAATATAGCTACTAGAATGACTTCGATATAGCAAAGAAACTGAGCGTTGTGAACGGCAATGTAGAACGTGGCGTGGACCTTATCGAATCATTTGCTAAGACTACCGCAAAGAACGAAGATTAGAAACCGCCTTGTCTAGGAGATATTGTGTGCTATTCACAACAGTTTTTAATGTTACATTTGTGACCACCAGAAAATTTTATGAAATTCAGTCATAAAAATGTTACTTCCAGTGGCCGTTCGCGACCTATTTCAGTGAGGCCCGAAATTCTTTTTAGCTTGAAACGGTTAAATATGAGCCTAGCTTTTCTAAACAACAAAATACTTTAACGTTTTCGAGTTATGAAAGGTACAATAATTGTTCAAGGGGATTAATTTTCCAAAAGGGTTTCGTGACTTCTGTAGCACACAAATCTGTGTCAAATGCAGCTCAAATAAAAATATATTCTAAACCAGGAGTGGTTATTTTAATACATACGGCAGCCCCAGCCACGCGGACCGGGCTGCTCCAACGCCCCGTGGATTATCAGCAAGCAGCGGGCACGTCTGCAATACCAACGAGCGGCGGCGGGTCATATTTCAACAAGCCCAGCTCAGGGCTCCAGAGCAAGCGACCGACCGAATGCCCCAGTTCCCCAGTCTTGCATGGACACATATATTGTTAAATTTAAAATATACAGTATTAATATAAACGCATGCAACAAAGTTCAATAAGTACACAATAAAGTAACTCTTTTGCATAGAGATTATCATTGCAAACTTTAATACTGAATCAAAAGAAAACAATCGCTTGGAAGAAGTTTTTGAAGTTTTAATTTCCTCACTGTATTTTATAAACAATCTGTTTATTCTTTCATGTTATGATTCAAAATGGAGTACCGCATATCAGTTTTGGATATGATTATCACTCCATAAGTCTTTTTTCTTCTTCTTTTATTTAAGAAAAGAAAAGAAATCATGGCTAGAAATATGACTAATATTTCAAGACGTATTTCAATGTAATTATTGAAATGCATCTTGAAATATTAGTCGCATTTCTTGCCATGATGACTAACTTAACTATTCTTTGGGAGAGTACTTTGTTTGCTTTCCAGGAAAGGATAGTCATCGAATATGTCATTTAGAGCTCTTTCTGAAGTTTTACACCACAGTTTGGTGCCTCATCAGAAGGAGAAGACTTCTGAATACTGACACTCCCTGGAAACAACTAGCCACCCCCCCGACGAGACTTCCAGAATCACGGATTTTGTGTGTACTACACCGCATGCACACGGTTGCCTTCAGCAGTGTGTCGGAATCGAATCTACAACTTTCCCTTTTTCACTTCAACGTCTTGATCACTGGATACCACGGCCTCAGCACACTTTGCGAAAACGTATATGTTTCGTTGTCTTTCATTTATCTCTGAAACATATCGCGGTATATTAGAATTGTCTTGTATATTTAACATGAGTCTGCAGCTTAAAACATTTTAGATGAAAACTGGATTTCTGGTTATTACTGGAATTTAGATTTACTGGAAATTCGGATTACTGGAATTTAGATTACTGGAAATTCTATTTAAATCCTGTTCTTTCTAATATAGTAAGAGAGAGATACAGACCAGGGGCGTAGCCAGGGGGGGGATATCGGGATATATCCCCCCCTAAATTTTTGGATTAGTGATGAAATTCCGTCTATTTATACACATATAAGTTCATATCCCCCCCCTCGAAAAATTTTCCTGGCTACGCGCCTGATACACACTATACCAGAAACTCTTTAATTTAGGCTTATGTTCCTTAAATACTGATCCTAGATATACACAATAAATTATACAAAGTTACGTAAGACGATATACAGAATTTAAAATCTTTCCGGAATTAAAATTAAAATACAAAACTTAAATTCTAATACTGCCCAAATCAAAATATCAAATACGAATAAATTATATAATTAGACATGAATAATGAAAGCTAAATTAAAACATGACTCTTGTAATTTAGGAGTTTCTTCTACCACTGACCTATGTTCAAACTTCGTCGGCAGTACGATTTAGTTAGATGACGTTACGATTATGACACATAATTCCACACCTTCTGCTAGAATTCCTTGTTGTATTATTCATCTTTTCTGTGATTTTGTGGGAAACATGAAGTAGCTTCTCATAAAAGTGTACTGCGAAATAATTTATACCCCCATCTCCCACCGACAATGCCCAAAATATAAGGTTTTAAGCAAATTTTGAGTTGTCAGCTGTTCTGGTATGCAAGTCTTATAAAAGTGACTAAACATGAATTTTTATCTAGCAGCCTAGGTTCATTATAAAAAAGTCAATGCGGATAGCGGAAAAACAAATAAAAAATGAAAAAAAAATATTCTTGCTATTTGCTAATGTTTCAAGAAAACTTAGTAATTTCGTTAAATGTAAATCAATTTATTTTCTGATTAGTCATAATGTGTTTATGACGGACTCCAAAGAAAATCATTTTGTCATTTCTCTTAAAAAGATGGGTTATCCAGCAATTCACGGCGAGAAAAAAAAATGGTATTCTATTATACTATGGATTACCAATAGAAAGTGTATTAAGATAGATAAATTATGAGCAACAAACTTTTCTTCTGAATTACCTTCTCTATTAATGACTTGCCATTAGTCGTTATCTGAATTATGTCTTTCAATATTCCCTTCTACCGATAAAGAGTTTTACAAACTTGTGTATTATTTTGTTTATTTATCATTTTGTTCAAGGTATTTCGTTTTTATCATTAAGTACACATTAAATTATATAAAAGCTCTTAATTTACTCATTACTTCAATTTGTAATTAAATACTGTAATACTAATATCATTAATTAGTTATTTATAAATGTATGGAAGTATTTTTAGAAAAATTATGAAAATGGCAAATACGAGTACGAATCTATATGGCATAGTATCCCTACAAGCCTTTATCTTACCTTTTTTGTAAAATTATTTAACTACACATTAAAATAATGTATAAATGTTCTCTCTTCAAGAGAAGTAATTAAAGTAATCTGGATATACTACGCTTACGGGATACTGAGGGGGCTCAAAATTATAAGACCCTGTTTCAAAACTGTCCAGAACCGAAACCACTCATTAGAAAATTTTCTGAATGTCTCAATAAAGCATAAGAATATAAAAGAGCCAACAAATAGTTCGAAAAATTAATAACAGATCTCGTTATAAAAATTAAAACCTGCAGTAAACTAAACATTTTTTTTTTTCGAAGGCAAGTATAAGTTGCTATAAAACCTTGCAAAATATCGGATATATTATTTCCACAGTGTTTGATTCTGCAGTTTGGCTGGCTATGTATGCCGTCTGGTGGCAAAACTTGTAACTAATTTTCCTTTTCGGCAAGGGCAAGTAATAGAAACATATTTCCATGTCTTTATTAAATGGTACTGTATCTTTAAAAGTGTCTCTTTAAAAGTAGAACTTTTTAAAAAATAAATATTTAAAAATCTGCGTTCTTACTGCCATTTTCCTGCTCAGCAAAATCAATAAATAACGATTAGCTGTTTTCACCGATCACAGAAACAAGTTTAAATTTTATCAATTAGTATTGTGGACAACAGACAAATTGACATTATATTTACATCTATCTAGTACTATATTATTGCATGAATTAAATGGGTAATGAATTATAGGAAAATATCCCTTTAATTTTTTTTTAGTCTCAGTGATAAAAAAATGTCTTTCTGTGCAAAGATTAGCATGAAAATCTGTTAGTGCACTTTTTGTGATTATTCATGAGAGTTAATGAGACCAAATAAAAATAATAAAAAATGCTAATTTTTATTTCTTGATCAAGCTAATAATTGATAATGTTCTACTGATAAACAATGTTTAAACTATAAACCTAATGAACAATATTAGCATTATAACAATTAAATGTTGTCTAACCTTTAGTAGAAAATAGCGGAATTTTACAAAATATTATTATTGTTTAATGTGTACGTGCACAAGTATTGTTAATATATATGCAGTTTTCCAGTTAGTGTATGCACGTACAAACACAAAAAATAGGATACACTGATTTTGTCGAAATAGTAGTACAAAAAGTATAATCCGAAGCCATTCCTCTCTCAATCAATGACATTATTCACGTTCTTGTGCTACTAATTGTTTCAGTTAAAAATGATATAAAATGTGTAACATGAATATGTAATTATTATGTGTAATAATAATGTGTTACGCATAAATGTGTAATTATAATGTTGGATTTTTATTTTGTTTTATGACAAAAGGCGTTGTGTAACATACAAGTGTTTCTATGACAGTTTTATACGTCAGTAATTCAGCCACGCAAAAACGCATTACTTTAGAAACCTTTTTCAGTTGTGTATGATACCTTAGATTTATCTATTTATTAACTTATTTATAATTAAAATTGCTTTATGGAGTTTCGGTAGAGTAAATTTCGTATTAAAAATCTTATGCACCAAGGAAATTATGATTTGAATAGTACAGAGTTATGGCAATAAACATGTTTATTTCTTGTCCTATTCCCCTGCTACCTGGGCAAGAATTAAAAAAAAAATAGAAGGAACAAGAACAAAAACGCATTTTCAAGCGCAGATTTTACTCATATGTGCCTTCTATGCACAGTTATTTACTTTAATTCATTTTAAAGACATTTTTTAGTATTTTTTAAATTATAAATAAATTTGCTAGTTAACACACTTTTGTCATTCCTCATCATAAGCATTAAACAATAATTGATTTTTTAAATTCCTTATTTAGGTAGGAAACAGAATTGATTAAACGTTCGAATTCAGCTAAGTCACGAATACAGACTTTTATGTGTTCAGCGAAACTGGGCCTTAGCATTAGTATTATATGAAGCAATCTCATAAAAAAGAGATTCACTAAAAATATGTATCGACGTGAATAGTAAACAATATTCCCATCTATATTCCTAGTTAATGATAGTATTGAGTACCAGTTGAACTCGTTATATGTATCATAGAAGTGGGACGTGACTATGGCAGGAAATAGAGGAACATGAAATTGCGACACTTGTATCAAAGAGGATTACGCATGAGAGCAATTGTTGGAATAAGATAATTTACAACGGAACTTGTGTATATCCGGCAGTTGTGCTGGGAATAATAACTGAAGACTAACGAGATCATACGTATACATTCACGTTTACATATCTATATATCTGTATCTATATATCGGAATAAATCTCAAAATTTAAATCTATACAATAAAATTATATACCCCCTGTTATACGTAACTTACTTTGTAATTTATTGTATATGTCTTACCTCAATGTGTAAGGGAAAAAAGCACAATTCTGGCACACCCTGTATATATGTACTATCCCCTGTATCTATTATCGACAAAAGACCGCCAAACTGGGCACCAAATTTAAGACCCCAAAACTAAAGTCAGCTAAGTGACATCGCCAATATTTCGCGAGAATACGAGAAATCCTGTGTTAAATAATATTATAAATATTCACCTGTGCTGTTCACCCGGCGTAA
This sequence comes from Cheiracanthium punctorium, assembly GCA_038373885.1. Taxonomy (NCBI): domain Eukaryota; kingdom Metazoa; phylum Arthropoda; class Arachnida; order Araneae; family Cheiracanthiidae; genus Cheiracanthium; species Cheiracanthium punctorium. The sequence continues at coordinate 1,311,935 of JAWZYV010002352.1, forward strand.
GAACTGTGTAAAAAAGAAATGAAGACAAAGGAAGAGAAGAGAGAGACCGGAAAGAAATAACGGGATGAAGAAAACATTTGAATTACGCCTTAGAGACCATGGTCAGCGATAACAAAATAATATTAAAATAATAACTAATTACATCTGCGGTTAAGTGGACAGCCAAACTTAGACTCGTCGGTTTAGTTTAAGTGACTTCCGAACACACGACGATATCCTTCAGTCTGTTTAGGACTCTGTAAAGGACCTTCACAGCTTCCTTTAAAGGACCTCTGTAAGGACCTTCCTTTAAAGGCCTCAGTAAAGGACCTTCCTTTCCGTAGGGTAGGATTTCATAGCCAAACCTTTTCAACTTCGTTTAACTCATGTCATGTAGTCTTCGTATCGTACCAAGTCTTCATCTTCTCCGAGTTCAGGTAGACTCGCTGTCGTGCAAAATGATGTACGTTATCAAACCGTGCTGGAAGACATTTCATGTACTCCTGTGGCGATGAAGGCGTCGTATCTGGAGGGCGACCAAATAATACGCGAGCAAGAAGACGCCGAATAGCATGTGGGAGGGCGTAAGCCGGTGGTCTCAAGGACGGCACACCTATAAACCAGCAGGAAGAGGGAGAGTTTCATGCCAAGTCCTTCTGATTCCTAAATACTAGGAGAGAGACATTGTTCAAAATAGTGCGATTAAATCTCTATATCACACTGTTAGACTGTTATTTAAAGGTATAGTCTGGATTTCGTCGATTCCGAGAGATTGACATAGTTCTTTAAAAATGGAATACGGAATGCATCCTTATTGGAAAATATCCTCTGTGAAGAGGTCTCAAAACAGGGTTGCACTAAATCAACGATTTTGGCGTCACCGATGCTCAGCGTTGATTGACCTAAAGAACAAACACTGCAATTATGAGGTTCCAACACACCTAATTCCACAAATTGGAACTTTTTGCTGGAAGCCGGAGTGCGCAAAAAAAATATTTCATGTCTTTGGAAAGACTCTATATTAGAAACGAACTTACTTCGGTGACCACCTAGTTCGACATTTCAATAATTCTTGTGAGTAAATGTATTTTTGGGTGACTTGATAGCATCGCCACTGTATTTGGTATCCGCTTTACTCGGTCATGAATGATCAGGAATACGGTATCATTTTCAAATAACAAAAGATCAATTTTCCTAAACAATAATTAATAATTTAAAAATTTACGAATGATTTCAAATCTATCAAACGTTCATTTTCAAGAGCAACCGTGCATTTATGATGTAAATGCGATAAAACATGAGATCATCAAATCCGGTTCGAAAAAGTGTCAAGAAGTTTTAAAAAAAAGTTTCCGTGTTTCTTAATGTACCATGGGTTTTTAAAAGTGTAATGTTACCCATCTCACTTCGTCAAATTTGTGATGCAGTTTTCCACTTGTATTTTCCCACAGGGGTTCAGTAAAACTTTTACGGTTGCAAGTTCTCCTAAAAAACCCCTGTTGGCGAGCCAACATTTAAATTTTATTACTGTGTTGTATTATCTTTAACTTCTAACTGAAATTTTACAATCTGGCGATACTTTCCGATCGTTTTTTATTGCTCCTAGTACTGTCGCCAAGCTGGCTTGCTGTGTTCCTATCTCTTTTTGCGTCTCTCAACAATTTTTCTTCTGCCCGTAAAGGTACGTATTTTTTGGTGCTATATTGCCAGCCAGCGTACTATTTTATGTTTCTTTTTCGCTATACTTTTAAAAGTGGGAAAATGAATGTTTCATCATTTGACAAAATATCAGAACAGTATGACGATTAGAACTACGGGTGCGGCAGTTATAAAATTATTTGACCAAACTTTTCTAAAAAATTATCTTTACTTTAGAATTTCTTTAAAATCTGCAAATTGCATTAAGCATTCAGAACAAAGAGTTTTTAAAAAGGAAACTATCTCCTCTATCCGATGATGCAATTATCATTTTACTGGAAAATAATTATCTTTGTTATTTTGTGCAAAAACTGGCTGAAAATAGCATAAAACTAAAAAAATTCTGTTTCAAATACTGAAAAAATTCTCACCAGGGTGAGCTAGGATTTGCCCTTGTTATCTCGTGCTAAACGTAGTAGGCCATCAATCTTGCGCTATGAGGCAAACAAACATTCCTACACATTTCACACTTGGCTTTGTAAATTGGCTGATTGTTTTTTTCATCACTCCAAAAATATTCATTTTCAAATTAATTGAACTAATGAAGAAGTAGATTAAAGCAATTTTTTTATGAATCTCACAGATTACTTTTATGTAACTTGTTCAATATTTAATTCATTATCCAACCCACTCTGTTAACATTGTAGGAATCCAAAGTCTACTATTGTTATCCAAATACCTATATGAATGTTTTATAAATCTTTTCTATGCATTACACAGAAGCGTATTAAAATTTATATTTTGGGATGAACTGGCATTCACTATAGATTATGGAGATTTTATAGTTCCAAAAACTCATTACACGCATATATTTACTTGTTGCTTGTTTATTATATACTCTTACAAATATTCATGCGCTTTATTTATACATTTTTTATTTATGGCCTTCCAGCTTATCGTCTGAGAAGAGCAAACAAGTATCTATTTTTGAAGAAACTTCTTGAAATCTAATGTGGAATATACTCAGATTCAAAAATTCAATTTTCTATTTCAGATATTCCAAGAAATATACTTTTTAACATCAAATAAATTTTTCTTCAAAATGTTGATATCTTTCACAAATGTTGCAAGCATCATTTCCACCACGGCTAAAATGATTTTTTAGAAATTTCTTCTTCTCCAGCCACTAACTTAGACTTCGATCGTATTTTATATTCCATCCTTTCCCTTCAAAATATTTAAGCAGTTAAGTAAAAAAAAAAAAAAAACCTCGAGAGTAGATTTTTATGCTGCATCTGCATTCGCTTCAAAAGTGGCTTTAACCGTATTTTGAGAAAAAAAAAATTCAATTTTTTTAAACGAGAAAACAGAAATTTCATGCGTATCCGCTGAATGAGAAGCTTTTTTGTTATTTCCTGTGAAGAGTATTTTTGAAATTATGGTGCATTATTAATTACACAATCAAAAATTTTTACTTTTGTTAATTTATATGGTAATTTTACACCCTAAAGTGGTATGGTAACCACTTTTAGGGTGTTGGTAAGGCTCAAAAATGCAATTGTTCTCTCCCTCCATGAAATTCGGACAGTTTTGTAAGTGAAGGTAGGGATCAATGATTTAACCTTGGCCTTTAGTTTAATATCCTTAATGAATCCAGGTTGAAACTGTTGTTTCCCACACAGGAAAAAAAAATGTTTTGTCAAATTAAAAATTTGATTGGCGATCATCAAAAATTTTATAAGATAAACAATATTATTTTTCTGATTACTTTTCTACGCACTAAACGTCACAACTCTTTTTTCAATATTGCTCACTAGGACTTAGCGAACATTCGAAGACTTATGTAAACTAGAAAGCGCCATTAGCGACAGAAGGGAAACAACATTGTTGCCCCTTTGCAACGATGATAGCGACAAGTTCAACCAGGGCACAAGAATAAAATTGAAAGAAACTCACCTCTTGAAAAAGAGTTTAAATAGCTTTAAAACTTAAAAAATATTAATAAATTTTGATGGGATGAACTACTTTTAGATTAAACTTGCTCTCCATGATATTCCAATTTGAAGTTAAAAAATGATACATGATGGCGGTAGTTTAGTTACCACAATAAAAATATGCGTAGAATATGTAATGAAAACCATAAATCTCTGTAACTGAAATTTTACGTCTCAGACTGTTAAAAATTGAACATAAATATAACATACATTGTGAAACAATACTTCTCATTGAACTTCTTAAAGATGTACTGGACTACAAAACACACACAAACATTCCGTATCATCGTATGAAGATTATGTTATAAGATTTTTGGAATAAAAGATATATTTTTTCCTGTGCTCGTTATTATTTTTTAAGGATTAATTGTCCCGCAGTGGTCTGGGCGCTAACTCTGTTCCCATTAGAACACGGCAAATGAAGCAGCATCCGGCTTGGCCAGTGCTTGGGAAGGTCAACTTCCTCTCGGCTCGACTACTGTGGGACTGTGTACATTAATGTGAGCTGTTCCATGTAAAATCTGTCTTGGCTCCAATGTCCTCCAAGTTGTTAAACGATACCTCTGGGGAAGCCGATTTCAGGGGGTTTGGTCCCCCCTCTGGAATTGGTTCAAAATTGGAGGACCACGGGCTAAATCGTACTTCCTCCCACTGGGGCCCTCAAAACGGAAGGCGCACCCCCTCTGCCCATTGCCTCGGAGGGGATCTGACGCCGCCGGTTGCGGTTGTTAGGGGGCATCAGAAACAACAGCAAACAAAAAGGATAAATTTTCCTAAACCACAGAGGAAATTACGATGTACCTTGAAAATACAGAGAAATGTAAATTAAACTTCTCCAACTAATAGGGTTTTGTAGTGAAATGCGTGGGTCATAATGGCAAGAAATCTGCAAAGGAAGAGCTTCAGATTCTCGTTTATTCATTAATACCTCGTTATTTAGAAACACTATTTTAAATTGTTCCATACTACAGCTTTAGTGAATTTGTAACGATTTCGAGACTATGTTAAAATATGGAATGGATAAATCAAGGAAAGTTAAGCATCATTTTGGAGTTCCCTATGGCAAACCTCCGGAACAGAAAATATGTTTGTCATAAGGTCGGCATGGTGCGATCGTATAACACTTATCGTAAAATGAGAATTTGGACAATTGTCTAATCAAGAAGTAAGTGCATTATTGACGTTAAAATGACTAATTCAACGAAAGTTTTCAATGTAAAAATTGTAGTAGCTCTAACACTGAAGCGGAGACAATCGCGTCTATAATGACATATTTAAAGTCATAAATATCCAATGTCACAGCTAGCGTCGAGTTTTGGCATAGATTTTGCCTTAAATTATTTTTTTTTTAATGGCCGGCCTCTGCCTTGCAGAATTTGGCCACAACAGGCTTGAATTGTTGGTCTCTTTATTATGGGGGCACCTTGTAGGTAGACCAACGTCGCCCCCTATGAAGGGACGGACATGACAGCCACGCCCAGTCGGGGATCGAATCCCGGCCGCCGAATCCGAAACCGGAGTATGGTGCTTTACCCACCATACAACTCGGTCGGCGCCTTAAATTATATATCTGGAGCTTTCTGACACCTGATGTTTCACTAAACAATAAAGTAACGAAATTTTTGCCTTTATCCTATATTTAATGTGTCTTCCTATCAACTTTCAAACGGCTGGCATGTACCAAAAATGTGCTTGTTGTGCCGAGTACTTTTGATGCGGCTATACAGAGGGTGGTGGACTCTATTGACCTTGCAGCCATGTTCATCACTTCTCTTGCAAGTTTCTAATGTCTTGTCACTGAATGTAGAAAAAACTGGCATGCTGCTTGTTGCCGGGGATTGTAAACTGCTTCATTCATAATTAGTATTTCAAAACGCTAAAAACATTAATTATTATCATGATTTTTTTTCTTTTTGATGCTACATTTTTAGTGATTAATCTGCAGTCACTTGATTTTTTAAAATAAATTAATCAGAAAAATTCTCCTTGAAACATTCCTTTTTATCAAAATTGTGCACTAACACCCCTTTCTCATCATATCAGAAATAGCATTTTATTTTCTCATTATGGTGTATTAATAAAAAGTCACCCAAACTGCGTCTATTAAACATAGAGGTTAAAAACAGGTTTCTATTGCTATGCATTACAAAAATATGCAATTCAAAAGGACTTTTTTCTTGTTTTCGTTAGCATGAGATTACAAATGTTTTTTCTACTCTAACCAAACCTTTCCAAAGGGAGTCGCATAGCATTATTACTCATTAAAGTGAATAATATATTAGAACACGGGCAAATTCGTTAATTTTGGATGCTTACTATTAAAAAATCGATACAAGTAAATAAATAAAGCTAACAAACGCTGCTCCTTGCGTTACAAAACTTTGCATAAATTAGACTCCTTAATTAGCAAGAAAAATACTTTTCTTTTGTTAAAACCTCCTTTAGAAAGTTGATATAAGTTAATAAACAAACTTTGCCTAAAGAACCTTCGCAAACTTGCTTTCGTATAAAGACAAGAATATACGCTGCAGTACAAAAATTCTTTTTTTTCTTTCTTGTGTTTAACTTTTACGAAGATAAGTACACTGTCATAAAAGCTACGTGAGCGTATGTGACATCTTTATATATTAATGATCACCGCCTTACTTTTGCCAAAAGAAGTTATCTGTTTTGTCTTATTCCGGTTGCTCACTTTTATCCTACCACTGTCATTCCCTTCTTTCGCAGGAGTTGAAGATTTTGCGGAAGAATTCCCTTTTCTTTAAAGAAAAAAAAGTATTTTTGAAAATTTTTGAAGAGTAAAAACCTCAAGCTGTTTTCGGTTTAATGAATGTATATACAGGAATTCAAAACTTTTTTTTTTCAGTTTGTGAAGATGTTTGCCTTTTCCTGTAATAGAAAGCAAAAAGAATTATTTATCAAAACAAAAATAAATCTTTCTGGAAATTTTTGTGAGTTTGTTGTTTTATCATCTCGGAAAACTAAAAATGTTTACGTATAAGATTTTACTTTTTGAATTCAAAAGAAATTTTTTCTTTCAGTTTATTTGTAGCTTCTTTTGTGTAAAAGAAAGATTTTTTCGTATATTATTCTAAATTATTCATACTTAGAAGTATTTCAAGGCAATTAGTAACATAAAGAAGATATAAGAAAATTTGAAAATTTTCTATATGTTTCCATTCATCATTCCAATAGATATATACTCTGAACATGAACAACTAGGTTCATGTATTAGTTCCTGTGTAATGTACTTAAAACTGAAGTTATGGTATAAGAACTACTGATTTTTTTAAAGAAAACGAAAATATTTATTTTATAAAAATAAGATGTTATCTGTACGTTATGTTTTGTAATTACTCTTAAATTGACAGTTTGTTGATGATCCACAGAAAACTGCCAATTTTTTCTATCGGAAGAACTTTTTCATAAGTAAAATTGTATCTTAAAATTGTATAGTAGTATATACACTCTAACGCCCATCGTAGCATATATGCTATCATGATTTAAACGCTATTTTTTTTTTTACAAGAAAAACATTTCTAAATATATTGTAAAGTCATAAAGCCATTAATTGCACCTTTAATGGATAACAGTAGTACTTTAAGTTCAGAGAAAATAGCATTAATGAATTAAAAATATTTTAGAAACGATATGAGTGAAGGCAACAAAGAAAACATGTTTCCAAGATAGTAAGTTCTTTTATTATTTTACAAATATTTATTATAAATAAAAGTTGATAGTTGTGATGTATACGTAAGGATAGGAACACTTTTCCACTACATGTAAAATCATTTTTTTAAAGCTTCATTTATGAAGTTTGGAAGAACTTAAAAGTCATGGTATCATATATGCTACTGCAGGCATTCGTGTGATCAAGCCTTGCTGTTCTGAGAAAGGTACATTTCTAATAGAGAGTTTCGCGTGCTTTAAATTTTATAACATTGCTATTAATACTGTTTTAATGTTATTTATGGGTTTAAAGGTTGTTAAATTTAGGTTTGGGGGATTTCTTAATTATAAATATTTTTTTTCTTAATTATAAATATTTTTTGTGTCCTATGAAAACAAAACTTCAAGAATTACAGTAAGATTAAATTTTAAATAAACTTAAAAAGCTGTATTGTTTAAAAATATTTTAATAAATTTTAATTTTTATCTTTCATTTATTAAATGAAAAAAATCTTCGAAATATTTAGTATTTTGAACAAATTCTAATTTTTTTTCAGCCATATACTTCAGGACAGTATTTCCATAGAAAGATGAGAAAAATGTCTTCAAAAACGTGGAAGATGCTACAGCTTTTATGAATATCATAAACATGGAGTTATCAGACACTTCTGGTGACTACTCTAATCATGAATTTTTAATCCGTCATATGTTTGTCTTATATAAAGAACGGATTAAGATGATGATGAAAATTTTCCTGAAAATAACAGAAACCTTACATATTGATGAAAAGACAACACTGAAATTTTTGAGTAATTCTATGGTAAAAAAAACAGCCCAACGTTTTTTCCTTTTCCGAAAGATGATGATTTTTCGGATTTCCCAGAGTCTCTACCATCTGCTCTTGAATTCCAAATGTGTATTTCAAAAGATATTATTCCACCATTCGTAGAACAAACAAATGTACAATGTGTCAAACAAAAGGAAAAATTCAACTATTTTGAAAGAAAACAAAGGCTAAAGTTTGGGAATTTCTTAATAAGTTAACAAATCCCTAAAGAGGATAGATGGGGAAGACGGGATATGGTATGAACACATTGGAAAAATTGTATCGAAACAGACTTCAACAAATTCTAGTATTTCTACATTTAGCTGATGATAACTATCCATACATGATCCCTAACGAAAAATAAAATTCTGAAAAATCACAAGCATATTTTGTCTTTCACAAGCATATTTTTGTCCAAGCATATTTATCCGTGCTCAGAGAAAATGTGCTATCCATTCCAAATGAGTGTAAGCAGTCCATAGACGAAATCACAAATATCATTTGTAAAAGGTGGCCAATAAAATATCTTTATTTTTAAGAAGAAGGGATTTGATTTAAAGCTTTTCAAATGTAAAAATGTAATAAAAAAAATTAAGCCAAAAAACTTTTTTTGAAAATTGTGTAAATCTCTTCATTTGTGCCCATTGTATATGTTACTATTGAAAAAACATAAAAAAATATATTTTTTACAATTTTGTATTATATTTATATTAATTAACTCAAAATAACACTATTGCAACGAAAAAATGTTTTTACTTGGAAACTTCTTATAGTGGACATTAGAAAACTAAAACGAGAAAGGAATGTACTTGCATCATGATTTACTGCAAAATATTTTCATAAATAATTGTTTTTTGAAGCTACACATTTTTCTAGTCAACTTATTATATTTCTTGAGATACACGAAAATAAAAAACAATTTTATTAGTATTTTAACAATAAAATTGAAATTCAATTCTGCTTAGATTTAAAAACGGCTTTACATCAAATTTGATTTCAAAATAAACTGGAATAGCATTTTCGATTATTTAAAACATATTCGTAAGTATTGAACTAAGAGTACAGAAAAGTGTATATAATAATCTCAAGCAATCATAAATTTGTACAAATCCAATTTGTGCACTACCAATTTACAAATATTTCCTTGCGACGTACATCTATAAGATCTCCTAATGAATAAAATATCACATTTCATGTTATTGTTGAAACAGTTTTAAATTAAGAACCTTAAATAGATTTGAAAATGGTCATTTTTTTCATAGAATGTCTAACTATGTTACATGAGTTTAAAGACTAGCAAATCCCTTTTTCAAAAACATGGCATAGTAAAAATATACTGAAGATAAAAATATTCTTGAATAGAGCTACAGAAGAATAGAGAATAGAGCCGCATTTGAATTACTCAAAAAAAATCTCAGTTCAAATTTACAAAGTGAATTCAGAAGCTATCAATATTGTTTATATGAAAATGTAATGGCTTAAATAATAAATATAAATGATTTCCTATTCATTTTAAGAGAAAACTAAATGTTGTATTAAAATCCCTTATTTCTTTATAACAGCGTAAGAAAAATATCTATATTTGCTATATAATTCATTAAAATGCATTTGCTTAATAGTGCATTTGTGGAAAACACATAAAAGCTCGACTCTTTTCAAAGTAAAATATATAAGTAAACACAATATTCTAATCTGTCAGCAATATATGAAATTGATTTGCCTTTATATTTCCAAGAATATTCAGAAATATCCAAGTGCTTTATCAAAAATTTACGAGATACACAATATTGCTAACATTGCATTTAAACGCAATATCACTACTGCTAATGTGTTTACAAATGAAACATAAAATATTTAATGGAAAAACTATAATATATTTACTATGTCCCATCTAATGTTGTTTCTTTGAAAGACTGGCATTTCTTCTGCTGTAACATAGCAATCACGAAATATGAAATAGAGGCAGGAAAAGGTGCTTTGCAAGCGACCACACCCAAAGTAATATGTAAAATTACCTGAAGGGTAAAATTAAACCCTTGAGATTAGTACTCAGTTTTAATTATAAGGGGAAAAAAGGTCATGCTCCATCTGTTTTTCTAAACACAACTAGGGTGTGCTGGGATTAGTTTAGTTTAATAACGTATAATAACCTGTAATTTTTGATAGAGAAGAAATTGTGACATGCAATACGATATAGTACTAATTTGACCGGTCTTCGGCCATACCACTACATTTAATTAATACTTATTTTAGTATTTCAAATATGCTGAAAAATGCTTCTATGAATAAGCTTCAGAAAAAAGAAATAAAGGCTATTTAGTTTTTCTTAACAAAAGAGGGAAGAGTGTACTGAGTTTGGTCTAGCTAGACTAATAACATATTACAATCGATAACATTTGTAAAATAAAGAAAAAGTGAGCAGAAAACCACGTGATACTATACTTAAGACGGTGTAAATTCCATGAAAGTTGAGTTGTCATAGCGCTGAACACCAAATGAAACCATGCGGAATGAAATCTTATTCGTGATCACCACTAGTAAGCTGCGAACATTAAATATGATGCATGATCGTGTGTCCTTTCACTTTGTAAGTCATAAAGCTAGGTAAAAGACTAGACCAAAGATTAACTCATTTTCTGGTATTTGTTCTAATAATTCCCTTAGTTTTTGACAGCACAAAAGCTGCTCCATATAACATAATACTTAAGACGCTGTTCAATAATGTCTCTCTGCATTTATATAATATTTATTTTACTATTTCAAATAAGCTAAAGAATATTTCAATGTTTATAATCATGACAGAGTTTTATACATTCTTTTAAAGACAAGAATTAGCTGAGTTTGATTTAGACTGGAAGTTTCCATCTTGACCCAGTGCAATTTATTATTATTTAAACATGTTGTCTAACAATTCGTCAAACTCTAGTGTTAAAAATCAGTGTTAATAAGAAGTTTCATGCACATACATAGGCGAAAACACTTTGATTGTTGTACGATACTCTTTTAATAAGTGATAAATCTAATATACAAAATTCTCCTGTCACAGTGTTAGTCACCTAACTCCTCCGAAACCACTCGACCAATTTTAATGAAATTTTCTATTTATATCCGTTAGGTCTGAGAATAGGCTTTTAACTATGTCTCATACACCTAAGTCGTAAGGGCGGTCCACCCCAAAATGTTTAGCCCCAGAGTGCTATTAATTTCAATCAGGATTTCTGTGTAGACATTAGCGTGTCGAGTCACTTTTCAAATGTGTTTGTCAGATAATGTGGAGAGGGGGGGGGCGTTAATAAAATGTTGAAAGTCGCACAAGGTTTGCAATTTTTGATTATTGATCGCTAAATGTGGTGCCAAAACGTGACAATTTATTATAAATATATTTCGCGAATAGTTAGAAAACGCCTGGCGTATATTGTAAAACAGTTTTATTAGGTGATTTTAATATAGATTTCTATTCCGAAGAAATGCTCTGTGGAACAAGAAAGGAAAACACGGTACGTTCATGGATTATGATGCCCATTCCAAACAGCATTTAAAATGTCTTTGCAGTATAGTTTGAATATGCCTACAGGAAGAATATGCCTGGCGAAGATTGTAAAACAGTTTCAGTAGGCGATTTTAAGATAGATTTCGAATCCAAAGATGTGTTTTATGGTACAAGAAAGAGTTGATTCCTATTTTAACGCCCCCACTCTCGCCAACCTAAAAAATCCCCGCACTTTGGCGAGCTTTGCAGTCATGGGTCTCTGAGAGTTATGCACAAGTTTCAACGGTACTTTCGTATTATCCCGGCGGTCCGCCAAGACAAGCAATTTTTCACCAAGATAAAAGCAGGGCACATCAAATTGTTGATGGTTTGGAATACGATTGGCAACGTATTTAAAATCTACGAAAAAGTAGTTTGGCGGAAGTGACCGCCGGGATAATACGTAAGTACCGTTTCAAAGCACCCAAAAGAACTAGATGATAATTAAAGTAAACAAACTAGCAATAAACACGCCAGTTAAGGAATTTGAAGACATTTAATTATTAAAACAACATTAACTGGTAATCCAAAATAAATAAAAATGTAACGGCATGCTGTACTTACATATTGTTCCAAATCGCCATTTAATTCTAAATTACGATTTCTACATAAATGCAAAAAATCGTCATGGTAACTTCATATGTTTAATCATCGCCTCCTTGGCGAGAGTCGAGGCGTTAAAGTAGGAAACAATATATAAAACGGTGAAGTATAGTTGTGATATACTTGGCGAAGATTTTAAAATAGTTTTAGCAGGCGATCTTAAGATAGATTTCGATTCCAAAGATGAGTTTTATGAAGTAAGAAAGAAAAATACAGCACAGTCATGAATAATGATAACACTTTCCAACTTAATGGAATAAGGACGATAAATAGGGACGACGCATAAGTTCTGATACGATTTTAATATATAGCACTATAGCGCGTATTTAAAATCTGAAAGTGTTTCAGATTTTCATCCTTTTTATTATGGAATGACTATCAATAAGTCTCAAGGCCAAACTATGTCTTTTTGTGGATTAGATTTGAGCCCACCACGTTTTTCACACGGACGGTTATACCTGGCATGCTCTCGAGTGGGCAAACCATACAGTGGGCATCCAGTTTGTTTGTGTTATCTAAAGATAGGATAACAAAAAATATTGTATACTCTGTTGCGTTAAGGGATTGATATTATTTTTTAGTAAAATTATAGTAATTAGCGATATATATAAATTTAAAGAATAAATTACAATGAATTAAAAATATAAATGTTTGGTATTGTGTTATTTATACATTCCAGCATCGTTCACAGCGCTCCATGCCTCTTCCACTCATATACCACATCCTTACAAACTTACAATAAGTTAGTCATTTCTCTCTACTAAAATAATCCTAGGAATAATTTATATGGCAAAACAACGTTTGCCGGGACAGTTAGTATCAAGTATAAATCTTAATATCTATTCTGTCGTATACACTTATTTCTAATGCAGAAGAAATTTGGAACAAGCATAAAGAGATACAACGAAGAACTTAATTATTTATGTTTATACAGCGATTATTTCCAGAGTTATTTTTGTTCTATTAGCACTACTTATTTCTGTGAGTGGTCCATCTCTTATAAAGATTGTGTCCCTCCTGACTGTATTTACTACCTTTGAACTGACACACGAATAATACGGCAAGTTTTTTACTTTTCTTTCATGTATGCTCACTGAAAAAAAAAAATATGCCACTGACATCTAAAAATAATTGGTGGAACTAGAATATAAGAGTCTATGCACTCCACATAAATATCGCAGAACGCGGAACTTCTAAACCCACATATTCAATGTTTATCTCTCTCCTCTATAAGCTGATGCTTGTACCAAGATGAAAATATCTGTAAATCGTTGTGTACACTAGAAGGTAGACTCACAAATGGTAGTTCCAGTGCTTCAAAAATCTAACGATAATTTTTCGTTACACTAACTAATCATTCTGCTGTGATTAGACAGAATACTACGGACAAGAAATTTTTGACCACTTCGTCTGTATCAATTGTGTGCATCATCTACACGCATAAATCCACGATCTATTCTTCCAGTTTTAAGACACAGAAAACAACCATCTATTCGTTCTAGATGAGAGCGATATTTTGTTTTTCTCCGTGCTGTATATAACATAGTTACAATGAAGGTTTTCAAACTCGTCAGCATTATCTATAGCTATTGTAATATATGCTATTTAGTATTTTGGGTAAATTTTTATAAAGAATTGGTATTTCAGCTCATAGCAAAACACACATAATTTTATTTTCGGAAATATACATCATATGCTACTCAAGTGTAAAAAGGTCGAAATTTTAAAACTTATGTTTTGCCATTTTTAAGCAAACAAATAAGAAATTTTTACATCAACTTCTGCACTGTGATTGTTACAATCCTCTTGAAAAATGAATTATTATCCTGTGAGTTTCTCTAGCTTTGGAAAATGTCGCGGAAGTAATACGATAAACTGCTAAAAGTAAATATTTTGAGGAAAAATATATGTGGATATTTCGTACGATTTTTCTCAAAATTATTTCTAACTGAATATTCTGCAACTCACTTTTACTCCTTTATGAACAACTGCAGTGAAAAGTATAAATAGAAATACATTCCTCTTAACGAATAGACGTAGGTGTTTTCCCTCTAACATCTAATTTAATGACTGAACACCCACGTAAAAGATTAATTAAATAAATGATAGTGTAAACAAGTCTAGTTTTTGAAATGTATGTTAGAAATTTCAATACTCATTTTCATTTATTAGGCTAATTTCTGTTCTAACTTCTGACTGTTATTTCAGTACAAAACGCATGTTATCCTGATAGTATAAGGTTTAGTGCTTTAAAATTAAATATAAAAATGCTTTAATGTTTATTAGTTGGAAAAATTACTTGGGAAAAATTACTTGAATACATTTACTAGAACAATATTGTTAAATTAAAAACTCAAAGTATCACTCGTTATACAATCATAATTTTTAAGTTGGGGAAAGTGGCCCCAAATCCCCTTGCAGCCAAAACGATTCAAATATGTTTTCTCAGACACAGGTAGCGATATCTACTGGTAACACATAAACTAATTGTGCCAAGTGAGGAAGAAGCAATGGCGGTATTCAAGGATTTTCGAAATTTTTCGATTAGTGATGAAATTCCGTCTATTTATACACATATAAGTTCATATCCCCCCCCCCCGAAAAATTTTCCTGGCTACGCGCCTGATTCAAGCAGTCGCAGTATTACGCATCTAAATATGATTCTTCAAAAAATTGGGTTTTATACTATCAGTTTTAAGGTAATCACTACTTTTCTAAGTTATTTAGATCTACAGTCTTTCATGAACAGAAGTATGACTTGATGGGTTTTTTTTAGACGAGAATTATACTTGCTAAGTCTGTTATGTTTCTCGGCGTCATCCAGTAATAGGACCTAAATTGGGCAGCCATATTGCCTGGTAAAATAATCCATCGAGTGAAGAAACTCCAGTGCCGTGTCCTATTTATTCATTATTTGCCAGGAGAGGACAGTGACGCGATCTGTCCTCTCCTGGTAAATAATAAATAAATAATAATAAATAACCATCTTAAAAGTAGTCCTTCAACCGTTCTCAAAATGCGCGACTCCCAATTACATTATTTAATTTATTTCTACGTTTGTTGTAGGCCATAATTTTTTAATTATGATTTTGAAATATTTCATTTTATTGTTTGTGACACTTTTTTTATTCTAAAATTTTCATGAAAGGAATTACGCATACTATATGATTGTAAAACTTATTGTATTTCATTATGTACAGTCATAATTACTTTAACATCTTTTATTTTGAAAATTAAAAAAAAATTACTATTCTTTTCAAGTGAAGAATCATTTAGCCCTTTAATGAGAGTAAAATGATTCTTTGAACACTTTCTCGAAATTCTATTTTTTGCATTCTCAATGTTCTTTCAAAGTAATTTAAAATATGTTTTTGACGAAAAATACATGGTAAAATATGCTAACAAAGGTTGAAAGTTTTATTTAAATATTTATGTTACTTTATACAAGTTTTCCCCCTTAAGGCGAATATTTTAGGCCACCTTCTCCAATTTTTTATAAGTTACAAGAAATATATTTAACGATAATTTTATAAAATGCACATTGAATTATTAACAATATGTACTAAATACACTTTTATGAAAATTATTTCTTATCGTATGTAGCTAAAAGATTTTAAGTATTATTATAAGCTGTGTGAATTTAATTTTTTTCAATTCTACGATTCTAATTACATTGGACAACAGGAGAAGTTGTAATGTAAATTTAAAGTACCTAAAGACAGGGGAGCATACTGGACTGGTATTAAGAAAGAGAAAAAAAAGTAAACATATTGTTTAATGTCTGGAAGAATGGGATAAGGAATAGTAGAATAATTGATCCTTTTCTAATAAGGAAATTGTATAGGCATAAAATATTATAAACAGAAATGAATTAAGAGGTTTTTTTTTAAATCATGAAAATGAGACTTTCTACTTTTCTAAAAGTTACATTTGTAAGATTTTAGATTTGTTGTGATTGTTTATGCTTGTAAAATTCTTTCTAAAAAGCATAAAAAATTATTTTTATTAATTAAATGTTATTAAAAAAAATTTAATTCATATTTAAAGCCCTCTGAAAACCTATCATGTGTACATGTAGACATTTGAAACTGTCCCAAAAATTTTTATAAAGAATCATAGATAATTGACAACAAAAATCACACAAAAGAAAATGGTGTTTAAAGGCGAAATAAATAAATCTTTGTAAAATAACATATCTTCTGATTGATAAATGCCTTTTGTGTGTGTTATCTTGTGAAGTTTTATTTATTTAGTAACCGAAATTGTTTTACACTTGTTTGTAATTATTATGTTAAAATTTAGATTACTGTATGTTAGTATGTAACATTCTTTAAATATATATTTATTTTTAAAGTAAAAACGCAGCTACATTTTACTGGATTTCACAAAACAATTAAATTATAAAGATTACAACTCATAATTTTTTATTCTTGTAAATAATTTTGCGCATAAACACATTCAGAACTCCTAGATAATTGAAAATGTACCGTAAACAGCTTGTTAAGTTTCTCATGATTATTTTTCATTAAAATTAAGTGTTTTTCATTACTCCACCATAACTTTTGATTTTTTAATGATATAATAACGAATTTTAATACATTCCTAATCTTAAAAACTTCTCCAACATACATTGTGTTCATAATCAAGTTCTCCTGGTCAGAACGGTGTACAGAAAAAATCCTACAATTCAGAATGCTGCCAAATTTTCTGGATGATTTAATGAGACCATCGAAGAGAGATTTGTATGCAAAAAAAAAAAAAAAAAAAATTAGCTCGAAAATCCCCAAAAGGTGGTGTTTCACAACGTTAATGCGGATGAAACAGACAAATAATCATCGTCAAATAAAGAAAACAAGGAAGAAACTATGTTGCAAATGTTATGTCTTTGCGCGGTAGAGATTTTGCATATCAGCAACCATAACATTGCAAAGCACTTCTGGATGTAATTTTTAGAACTATATTTTTTTCATACATATCAGTGTCCTATGGTCTCATTAAAGTTTACAGCAAATTTTTTTAATATTAGGAAGGAGTTTTCATATAGGAAGAAGTTTTCGTTGTACATCGATTTGAAAAACTTTAATTATGAACACCCTGTAAAGATACAGAGGAATAGGAAATACTATTGTTTTCCCTATGTTAACATGTTTTTTATTTTAAAAAAAGAATGTCTTAGATGTAGTGACTTAAAAACCAATAAAGATATCTGATACTAGGGAAAACGGAATACATTCTAAAACTCGTATTTGAAGCACTTATATTTTCTTTTATTTTCTTTTAAGACCGATAAAACTGATATGAACAATCGATTTTGCATCAAGTTCCCTACGTCGATTTTCATCAAAATATATCAGTCATGCATGCAGTTTTTCATATATTTATTGATAATAGAACGAGTAGATAAGCCTTTCCACATTACCAAAATTTTTAGTTTTTCTAAAGTATCATATATACTTGAATTTTTTTTGTGTGTTTTTTCTTAAATTCACAATAAAGTACAAAAATTAATAATGCTATGAACTACAGACCATATAAATGAATTTTATACCGCATATATATTTCTTTTGTCGTTGAAGAAAAAAACTCCTATATTTGTAGTTCAATTAAGTACTGTATATTTATTACTCCAGTTTCCATTTTTATAGGCAAATTCTATTATTCTTTTAAAAATACACTAAAAAGAAAATTATTTTTTTAGTATAAAATATGCTGGTCTTTTAACTCTAATAAAGGAAAGAATCAAGAAAAATGTACAAAGTATAAAAGTAACTGAATTGAATGCTAAAGTAGAAATAGGTATTCTTCTCAGAAATAGGCGCGTAGGTCCCTATACATTATAAATCTCACAGCAGTATTCATCACAATCATTTAAAATAAGTGTATGTGTTTGCAGTCACAACTACTGTTTGATGGTAAGATCAGCTAAAAACATGAGATATTCTCAAGCAGTACAGATAAAAAGTTTTTCTTTTTCTTTGAAAGTGAGTGTAATTTACTGCGACGAACATAAAAGTAATTATCAATCGTTACTTGATCATATTTCCAGCATCTTATTATCTCACTCAAAATATCTCTGAGAAATTCTGAGATAAAACTCTAAAATTTTGTATATCACCTTATTAGTGTAATGAAGTCAGGGGCGTAGCCAGAAATTTTTCATGGGGGGGGGGTTACGACTACTACAACTCATATATATGTATACGTGTGTGTGATAATGTAGTGAAGAATATACATTTTGTATGGAAAAAATTTCTCATGGGGGGGGGGGGGTTGACCCCCCTAACCCCCCTTGGCTACGCCCCTGAATGAAGTACATTTTAATAATTAGGAAATTTTTTGTACGGAGTCGTATACAAATTTAAAAAAGCAATTTTTTGAAACTTAACCAGAACAACTTTTTCTTAAAGTAGTCTTTTTTTCCAATCTTATTTTTTAAACATTTTTTCAACTTAAATTGTCCAGTTTTTACCACTTGCGTTACAACTTTTTTGAGACAACCATAATAATATTAATTATTTTTTTAAAATGTATTTTTTTTTCACAATGTATTCTACGCATTTCATTAAATACTGTGGAAACCCAGACTATTTTAATTTGCACTCTGAATATCAAAAGAACCGTATAGAGCTCAGTATTGCAAAGAAATGTACTTCACCGAAAGAAAACGAATCACTAGAAATGCGAAGCACTCGGCTCATTTCATCTGACTACGGCTTTTCTGAATGAAGCGATTCTTACTGCAGTCTGTACAGATTGAAAGAGAGGTTTTACAAATGTTCCTAATATCAATTTCACGGTTTGTTGTTTTTTCAGTGGGATATTCTCTAATACGTACAGTTTGAGGTTTACAGACTTCAGGCAGTGTACTTAGAATGAAACATGAGAAATAGGGTGCTTGAAAGAATTTGTTTTCTCAGCGTAAATACTCTTCTAAATTCTTCAGCTTATTCATTCTGAAATAAAGTGTTTACGTAAGGCATTTAGCAAATAGGGAATTTCCTTCAGGTGTCGTGTAATGCCTGTTAATTTCTATATTAATTTAAAGATGCGACTAAAATTCTGTATTTAACCAAAAGACGAACAATAACTAAATGATGCAGAAACCAAGTTATAAATAGGCCCCACCATGGCTGAGTGGATAAGACAGTGATCACCGCACATGGCTGAAGTCTGAAGGTCTCGGGTTCGGGTCTGTGGCAGGGCTGTCTATCTAACGGTCTGGAGTTTTCGGTGGTTTTCTCCAGATGTAACGTGAATACGCGTTAGAACTCCTTAAAAAGTCCTCCACCCAAGGTACTAGTCCTAGTCAGATGCCCCTCGTGTAGGCTTTCCACAACACCAAACAAACAAAGAAACCAAGTTATAAATATACTTGCGCTGTATTTAAGTTATACGGTTACTACACTTATTTTTATATTTGCTACTTCCTAACTGTAAAAATCGCGACCTGTGTTTCCTATGGCATTTTTGTAATGTCTTATGCAATTTGATGGAAGTTTCGTTTAGCTTGACGTCCTCAAAATTAAACAAAGAAAATTAGTACTAATAAATGCAAAATCTGTGTGAATTTAAACTCGTTTTTAAAACATGAAATGATTTTTTGTTTAAGATGACAGCATAAAACTACCAGTACACATGTAGAATGCGCAACAGATAAGTAAACAAGCATCTTATCTAAATCATTGAGAATCTTGAAATTGAATGTTAATATTAATATACTGGAAAGTAAAATACTAATGAAAAATTGCTACTGGAACATTTAAAAAAAGTGCTCTCAAAATTGGCAAGAAAAGTCACGTCCTGAAATTCTGCATGGAAAATTTGATATTGTTGCGAATTTTTGGGTGGATCTGCTCTTCAAAGAAACGGGGCTGAAATTCAGGCTAAAATGCCAAGGGGAAAAGCATGGGATTTAGCGGTTTCTCGCCACATATGGGCGATATCACTCAGCTGACATCATTTTTGAAATTTTATTTTCAGTTTCAAATTTCGCGATGTTACGCCAAAAAGTCCCCAAGCTTGACGACACTTGGCACTATTTTATTATTGGGGCCTGTAATGTTTGCTTCTATGCATTAGTATTACTTAATCGACATGTGAGACTAATAGGAAATGTCATTTAACTAGAATGTTGTGGTTAATTAATGGAAAGTTCAGGAAGAATTCGCAAAAAGTATAAAAGGAGCAGGTCGCCTCACACAGAAGATTTGTCAGCTGTCGCCAGCAAATATTAATCCTGTTGAGATCTCATAGGCTCTGTATTACATGATTTGCGACGCTTTCTGCTTGTTCTGAAAGGCCCATTTTCTAAAGCTGTTTGCGGGTTTTTCATTGCGTTATGCTAAGGAACAGATAAGAGCTCTTCTCGAAAATTTCCTCTGAATTCTAGACTCTGGATGAAATTTATTGTATGAGAAATACAATGTCTTAGAAGGCTTCTGTCATCAACTGATTGTTATAAATCAAGCTACCGCTTGTTTTATAACAGTCCTACTCAATTCATAGGATTGTTAAATCCTATGAATTGAGTATAGCAGTTTATTAGTCGAATTTCTAGAACCAATAAAATTTGTGTTACATCCTTTTCAAAAATAAATCTTTTTCCAAGCCAATTTTATTTTTACATGAAAGAGCATACATTAACCTATTTTTCTATACAGTTTCCGCCATGTTCAATCACTTGTCGTAGCGGATTACCAGCTTTTCAATATCTTCTTCATAGAAACTGCTCGCCAATGACAATAACCACGACTCCACAGCATTTTCACCTCATCGTCGGATGCAAAGCGCTAGCAGAGACAAGACAGGATAAGATTTACCCCACGCAAATGCTTAAGTTCCATAAGTAGGCACGAGTGCTGACGAGTTAAATGTGTACTGCAAACTGAAAACACAAAGTAGAGCGACCTTTTTAGCTCCCTCTGTTCCTTGTGACGAAGGGCTTTGACTGAGGAAGACCAAAACAATTTTTGGTCGAACGTATCTACTTACCTGTAACATCTCATGTGTGTTTTTTACAAAGTTTTTTATTTACTTTATCGTTTAACACCAGTATTTTGAGTGTTTTTTCCGGTGTTTTTTTCCGAAATGGCGTTAGTTGAGAACCAGTGACCAAAGAAGGCGAGTACGCATGGGCGGAACGCCGACGGCTACGTTGCGGAGTCTGTGCAATGAAACGATACTTATCAGGTTGTAACGAAAGTTTTCCGCCAAATCTGCTTGAAAAACTAACTTCTAACTCCTTAGATAACTCTTTTTGATCTTTCGGTACCAAACCTGCACAGTGTCACGTGATGCAACAATAGTATTTAAAGCTGTACTCATTATTCGTTGATATTCTGTAGCTGACTTTTTGCAACACAACTGGAAGTGAATGATGGTTCCAATCCTCTAGAGTGATAGTTCCATTTCACACACCTTGTACTTAATGATAACTATATTTTTTTACAGATTTTATAACACAGTGTTATAAAGTAAGTCTCTTTCAAATGCCAAAAATCGTTTGACAAAATATGAGCAAATACGCCAACGCGAACTGTTTTCTGACGATGTTTACGGTGGCGGAAAATTTTCGTTACAACCTAATACTTTCTCGGAATGCACCTCGTATATATATATGTGTGTGTGTGTCATACTGTTAGTAAGACAGTACTGCTAGTATGACAATAACTAATATAAGAAAAAACTGTGCAATAACATACTAACAAATAACAGTTTTGGATTCAAACTGTGTAACCTAAATAGTCTCGAATGTTTAAGTTGCAGCTAAAAAAGAAGAAAAAGTAATTATGTAAGATTTTTCAAGCTTAAAAAATATTTTGATTTATTTATGGACATTTAGTACTCTTTTTATGCACTGATACTTTTTTTTTTGCTAAATGAAATTCTTGGATATATAGATAGCTAAATTTTATTTAAATTTCATGTGTTACCAAAGAATATTTTTGATATTTATTAAAGTATTTCATTGAACAAATGAATAGCAAAACAGTTTTGTAATATTATAAATATGTGCCATAGATTTTTAAATACAAATATGATTTGAATATCAAATGTATTTACATTGAAATGAAATATAACAGTTTCACCGAAATTCTGTTAAACAGCTGAATTTTTTCCGACCGTTCTCAACTGTGGAGAGTGGAAGAGTGGACAATTTATGATATAACGAAAAATTTTGAATATGTTAAATTTTGCAAGACAACATTATACTTCTAAAAAATAATGGACAAGTAACAATAGTAGAGCGAGTATACTTAAATAATTTAATTTTATTTAAGGAAAATAGATCTTAATTTAAACGCAATACATTGTACAATGTAATTCAATTAGTTTCCCATTCATTCTTTGAAAGCAATATATATACATTACTTTTTGTTTCAGTTCAGCTTTAATTCAGGGGGCACACACGCACACACAAAAACAACACAGACATTCTGGAGTACAATCTATCAATTGAATAAGAGAATTAGATAAAGACAATACTTCATACCTTTTAGTATAATGACTTAAAAGGATTTTGTCATCAAATGCCAATAAAAATCTCTCTCCACCTTAAATGTAAGAACTACTGTCTAATTGATTCCAGTAAATGTAAGAACTACGGTCTAATTGATTCCAGAAACTATTGTGTTCTATTGCTTTCTAAAAACCTTTAAAATTAATGTAGTAGTTTGTCGTTGATATTTTTCAGTTCTATACACTTTTGTAAATAAGAAATAAACAGTTTAGTTACTGGGGGGGGGGGGGGGTTCTTGGCATTTTTCTTTATATTAAATTAAGAATTTACTTAAGTAAACTGAAACACGTATAAGTGATTAGCGCCCCTTTAGGCCTTGCTGAATTGATATATAGGAAACTAGTCATTAAATTAAAAATCAACTTCCACATCTGAAGAACCGGACAACTCCTGTCGTTTGGCTGTTTAGCTGATCCAAAAATTGTTGTATGCGCCTTTTACAGGAGTTGTAACGGTCTCAATTTTTGTTAAAGAAAGTTGTAACTGTCATTTAGATCATTTGATAGTGATTTTAAATTGAAGGCGAAACGAGCATATCTGCAAAATGTGCTTTGTTTTTATCAGAATCATCTGACAAACCTGTGGTTATTTTAATTCTAATTTGTGAAGAACCTTGTCTGCTAATGAAGTTTTACTTATAATCCTCAAAAGTGAAATTGCAACGCCTAGAAATGATGCACATAGCGTCATGCAAATTTCAAAAGCAATAGTGGTGAGATGGAAATGCAAATAATTAAATTTGCGCACGTATCTCATCACGACGATATGCTCTTTTTTTAACATTGTTCGATTTCTTTCTATCTGGAAAATGTTGAATACTTTGTTTCCAAGTAATACAATTGCTGTACCTGTAAAAAGAAACATTCGATATAATTCGTCATGCCAAACATGTTTTACATGAAAATTTCTGAATTAAGTTATCTAATTTTAGGTTTTAACAAAGCAAAGATCCGTTCATTTGATGATAAACCATTGATGATGATCCGTTAACTTCAGTACGATGTTATATCAAATACACTGTAAAAAATACTTATCTAGATTACAGAACAACATGTGGGTAAACGTAACACCATCCGTTGCCTACGTAATACTACTCAAGGCCGGGAAAAGGTCGTGTTTTTCAGCAATAAAACGGGCGATAATTTAGTTCACTAAAATGACGGCTGAGGCACTCTTGTGTCCTGGCAACGCTTGTGCTTTCTGGCTGTTTGAATGCAAACAATGGTGTGTTAAGTTATAGAGACATTTAAACATGCTTAAACATTTACTTTATTATATTTTTTATTATTTTAAATTGTACGGATAAATAATTACATTGTACGCGAAAATAATTAAGTGAAAATGGACTCTGCTGTGTACCATATATTGTAATAATTCTGATGGCTCTTGAAAGAAAATGATGGATCAACGGTTGGATTTCACCGTTTCCCAAAAGATTCCATTTTAAAAGATAAGTGGCGGGTTGCTAATTCTCTCCAATCTAAAATAGGAAATTTCTCTCTTGCTCGAATACTTTTTTTGGCGGGTGTACGAGCTCCAAACGGCTCTTTAATTCCAAGCTACGCCCACCAAGGGTATGCGTAGGGTTACTTCATTTTTCTTCCCATAGAAGAGCATAGAGGACGGAGAAAAAACCGGTTACAGTTGTGGCTTCTCCCCTCATGCCCACTCCATATTACTCTTTCCTCCAAGCATTTCCCGGCCTTTTCTTGAGTATTGCGTAGGCAACGCACTACCACGTTGTTATGTAAAGTCTGTGTCAATTTATTGTACATGGTTCTTCGTGATTGGCTTATCAACATCATTACGTCATTTCTTGAATCGATTTACAACGCATAGTGCTGTTCTCCAAAGCTGCAGCACTTGTGCTGTATTATTTTACAGCAATATGTGTGATAAAATTATCGGTATTTCTTACAGTGTACTGTGTATTTGATAGACCTAGATAAATGAACTTAACATTTTCTATCCTTCGTATCTTCGGTGAAATTCTTCATTTTAACGCTTGTATTCCTCGTAAATATAATTTTTTAAATATATAACAAAATTTGGTATGACATAAACGTGTGCAGAAGGATTTTAAAACTGTGTAAACAGTCTATTCAATATTATTTTCTCAAGACTATGCATTGAAATTTTGATTACGAAAGCTTAAATATAGGAGAAGATGGAAATCATCTGTTAGTCACATAACGTGCACTTAAAATATTCTATAGAAAAAGCAAGCACTCTTCATTTTTTCCTGTATTAGGCGTACAATTTACTGAATAGAAAAAAGCTTACTTTGGAAAATTTTCCATTTTATCTTCTCTTAAACATGTGTAGGTTCATTGATTTATGATGTGCTTTATTTATCCCTTATCTTCCATTTGATTGATGAGAACTTCGATTTATAAATTCCATTTTCAGGTCATCAATTTTCTCTAACCTTTGCGCGTAGGATCATTCAGATCTGGTTAAATTCCTTATCTCATTGCAATTTATCACTCTAGTATAAAGTTTTTCATGTATAGGATTTAACTGTTCTCGGCCCTTTATAAATATAGATTTATTTCTAGTGTTTTGAATACGGATATCATAAATCAAAAGACGTGTTAGGGCGGCTGTGTTGTAAGATGCAGGGGTCAGTATGAGAACGGTTTCTTAAATCTTAATGAAGCATTGCTTGAAAGATTTATAAATCTTTTACGTTTACGACGTAAAACCACTTGTAATAACGCACTGCAGAACTATAATTAAAGCAGGTGTCGTAAAGAATTATATTTCGCTAAAATCCTAGATGCAGGTTTGTGTTTGATCAGCAATAAATGATCTACAGTAGACTCCCTTCCCCTACATTACGTGTTCATATAAGACGGATTCGTATAACACGGCAAAAAAACTGTCATAAATTTCCTAAAACACAGCGGTTCTCAACCTTTTAACGTCGCGTCCCCCAACTGAGGCTAGCTTACGGTGGCGCCCCCCCCCTCTCACAATTTTCAGAATACATTCAGTTTTTTTTATCTTTAACAATGAACATTTAATCGAATTTTCTACAAAAATAATGTTATCAGTAAAGTTTGAATGAACATTTTAAGCGAAAATGGATATATATTTGAGTAAAAAAGAGAATAAATAAGAAAAGTTTTTAAAAACATGCATCACTGCTTGCTCTTTGGTTTTTCTCGCGACCCCCCCCTTACAAACACTCTGTGCCCCCCTTGGGGGGGGGGGGGCACAGGTTGAGAAACGCTGCACGTTAGAAAGGGCTCGTATAACGCGGTGAAAGAATGATACAGATGTTTCTGTACTACCTGTTAAAACTTTTGATGTTGATCATGTGTTTGTATCTCGTATAATATTAATTCATATAACACGGAACACATCTACCATGCTGTAGGGGGGTCTACTGTATAAACCTCGACAATCCAGTAGCTTCCCCAACTCTTTTTTCTCAGTCAATACATCAGGAGATTTAACCTCTTTAATTACATATTTTTTAATAAGTAATATTTTTAGGGATGGACGCGAGACGACTTTTTTGCGAGACGAGACAGAGATTTATATCTTTTTTGCGAGACGAGACACACATTTTTAACATTTCGATATAGGGATTTTTGCGAGAGGAGACAAAGGTTTAGGCTATTTTGCGAGACGCGAGACTCGTCTCGCCACCCCTATATATTTTTGTCAGAAAGCATTGTTTGAACCGGGAAGAATGTAAATTTAAGCAGAGAAAACTTAGTTAAAGAACATTTCTAAGGAAACTGCCACAAAGTAAACTTAGAAATTAGACGGAAAGGTAAATCACATTACTTTTTTGCATTTTGAAAATAAGAAAGTTTAAGAACATTGTTTTCCTTGTGAATAAGATTTAATTTACTTACCTTGAGTGAAATTATTAGCCTGCAAAAAATTCAGAAATTTCTTATTATTGTTCTCAATTTGAGGATAGCGCATTAAAATTGCACAATTTAGAATTCCCTATTTCTGCAAAAATTATCGTATAAACACCTCAAAATTATTCATTATGGAAATTTGCAGATCTTCAGTTGTTTAACAAAGTCAAAATAAGGTTACCGTTTAAGAAACGATTTTAATGCATAGTTAAATATGAAGATGAACTGTTATGGAAATTTTAGCAATAGCAGATTAAAGTATATGTTATTTATAAACGAATGGTATGTATACTTTTCTTGTAGGACGAATGGCAGCCGAATAAAGAGCAAGTGAACCTTTTTCTGCAGCTGTACATCAATGTTTATACATGTAACTCTCACGATCACAGTAAATTATGCGATTATTATTAATAATAAAATCATTTTCAGGTAAATGTCATAAACAATGAACTTTAATTATATAATTATTATTACTTTTAACTATACCGATGAGGTTTTCTCATTGTAATAAATTAAGCAAGAACCCCCAAGTATAACGCATTTTTTATGGCCTTTCTTTTTAATAATAAATTGGTTTCTTTGTTAACCTTTAAAAAAACATCATAGTATCCTAATATTAACATTCGTTTTTTTTACTACCTTAAAAAATTGTTCCCAGCAACTTTTGTGTTTATGTGAAAGATAGACTCACAAATCCGTTACATTTGCCCTTTTCTATAAAACATCAGTGGGTCCAGATATCGCTACCGGGACTTTCAAAAATTTACTACAACTGGTGTTTTGCTAATTAAAAAAACCAGTGGTTCTGGCCAAAACAATGTGTAGGACCTTCAAAAATTCTCTACTTATGGTCTTTTACTAATCTTAAAAGAATATTTTTGGTTCGGCAGCCACTGTGGGGAGATCCCTCGAACATACGCTACCAGTGAAACATTAATAATTCAAAAATCTTCTATGGCCTAGTGTGAAGCCCTCGAAAATCCACTAACTGGTTAACTTTAACAAGTTATTTAAATAGTAATAGAAACACCTAAGTCTTAGGCTAGTGTTTAAAATTATTACAGCAACAAACTCCTTCGGTAATTCATAACAACGCTTCAGAAATTATTCATTTATTCAACTAATTCAAGTAATTGGTTATTAATAATCATTATTAATAGTAACCAACAACCATTAAAATGAACCATAATATATCAGTAATAAAGAAAAAATCTTAATTTCATTTAATGCAAGGGATATAGACGTAATATTTTTTAGAATGACTAGGGGCCAAAGCCCCTAGACTCGCTACGCTCGCATTTCGTATGAGGCATTCGGCCCCTAAAAAGTCTTCGTAAAACAGACTTAATTTCAATAAACAAAACCCAAAGGTTGGATAAGATAGAATTTTACCGAGCTACACATTCCTTGGTTCTTGCATGTTGCTTGGAACATAAAAATTTAAACCTCGCACTATTTGTAATGTGAACTCGTTATGTGAAACCCATGGGACGCCTTGCGTATTAGTCAATTATGGAGAATTTTCATAATTTGGCGACTTGCGTATATGTATAGTTAATAATTGGCTCTAAGAAAACAGTAATTCATATGTTTTCTTTGATAAAAACTACGGAACAGGTAGGATAGCTTACCACCAATGACGACTTTTCATTATTTGGCGATATACACATGCTCACAACCTATAATTACTGTTCATTTAAGGTTACCGGAAAACCGTTATCCATATTTTCATTTACATAATCGTTTGCTGATTCGCGTACTTAGCACCACGAATTATACTATCTTCGGATAATATCCAAAGTGTACTAAAACCGCTATAATGGCATAGTTAACGCCGCCAAATATTTCTACTGGTAGAAAATAATCCAGCTGGACTGAACCGGCTTTAAAATAATCTGCATTTTAATTAATTTTGAGTTTCAAGATATTAGTTATTCTGTTTTGGAAAAACGAATAAT
The DNA here is from genome assembly GCA_038373885.1 of Cheiracanthium punctorium. NCBI lineage: Eukaryota > Metazoa > Arthropoda > Arachnida > Araneae > Cheiracanthiidae > Cheiracanthium > Cheiracanthium punctorium. The sequence goes on from JAWZYV010002352.1 coordinate 1,340,531, forward strand.
CGCTAATTCTAAACTCCTGTTGTCTAAGCGAACTTACTATTTGAAAATTGTGTAACACATTTTGAGTTACTTATTTCATATAGTTTTTATTTTGGCGTAAAATGGGTGTGTTTCTACTTCATGTTTGACAATTTCACGTGATACTACATACCTGGAAACGCTTTGTTGCAAAGGAATGAATGATTTTATGCCAAATCTTGCAACCCTTCTGTTTATTTTTACAGTTTTTTAGTAATATCTTCTAAAATAATTCGATTTTCGAAATTTAAGTCAGTTTATCAGATTCCTCGGAATTTTTCGAATCTGTGGGCATCTTAGTCGAAACTTAAATCTCCACGGTTTAGGAGGAGATAGGCTAACAAGCTCAGCAGCGACAGCGGTCTTCACTTTTTTTAAAAAAATAGAGAGATACTTGGAAAAATGTTATCTGTCGTAACTGAATACAATTGCGATAGTAATGTTATTTTAAATAATAAGAAATTTATTATTCTTCATTTAATTTTTACGCAGTATAATATGTGAAAAGCATTCCTGAAGGAACGTGTTTCATAAGCGATCTATTTGCCAATATTTTCCTCTTTTTTTAAAGAAATTCGAAATATTCTGGAAAAAATAAACAGTTTTAATTTTTCATTACATGTTAAAGAGAATGATTATTATATGTTTTAAAATACACTGAATATGTATTCAGTACCACACCGAAAAATATTTGTATTATAAGTTTAGCACAAAACCTTTAAATACGAAATATTTAATCCTGTAACATCTATGTATGACGTAATTCGTTATGAGTTTGAAACTTCAATTAAAAACTGGAAATATAATTCCTGCTCACGTATTTTCATTGATTTTAATCTCATTTTTCTCTTCGCATACAAGTTTTATGATTATTTACAAAAGGCTAATGTTACATAAGAAAAATGTGTGATAATAAATTTTAAGAAGGTAATAAGGTCGTCTGGCAAAGAAATAAAAAACAAAACAAATATAAAGCCTGAAGTTTCATTTTTTATATATTCTTTCTTTCTTTTGTGAATGATTAGGGTTAAAGAAAAGTATTCAGAATTGTGTTAATTTTTGAGATTTTGAAATTTGTATGCAATTTAAGTTCAACTTTATTCGTGGGAAAACGGCATAACACATTTAATAATTACCATACGTTGTACTGAAAAACATCGATTAAAGTATTGAAAAAAGGAAAAAACTAATACGCAAATGATGATTTTTAGCTCTTATTCACATATGAAGGTTAGAAAGATATTCTGTCATTCGGATAATAGTTATTTAAAGCAGCTTGTTATATTAATGAATAAAAAATAACTCATGCGGTATGCAGAATAAAAACATTTATAAACGGATTCGAATGACATTTTTTTTATGCCTAATTGTTTAGTTTAAACTATTTATATCATTGTACGTTTAATAATCATTTTAGAAACAGTAATAATTGTGCTAAAAGTATATGCTCAGTGGTGAAAAATTTTATGACCTTAAAATTATTCAATAATCTCTATTGAGTTTTATCCATCATTGTAATCTTCTAGGCTGTTGGTGGGAACACTACTACAAGCCTTCGCCCCTTTTAAAGCCCGAACTACTGACCATTTCATTATGGGAGCACTCAATGGTCAACCAGCATTACCCCTACAAAAGGACGGACAATCAGACACCCAAGCCAAAGCCGGAAATCAAACCCGGATCCAAGGTGTCATAGAGTGGTTCTGTAGCCACTAGAGAAACTTGCCAGCAGACCCAGTGGACTAAAAACGATATATTGACTTAAGTTTATCAGAGAAGACTTTTTTCTACATCACAGTGTATGGTGCAGGACCATGGGTACCGGCAGCATAGGGCAAGGGGGGGGCAATGCCCCCCCTGGATTTTTGTATGCAGTGTTTTCCCTTGTTTTTTTGCTCTTTCCAACATGGTAACCATACGTTGAAGTAATCTTTGCTCCCCCTTGAGTAGTCTTTGCCTCCCCCCCTGGAAAATATTCTGCCGGCGCCCATTTGCAGGACTAGGCTGTAGTCAGGGGGGTCAGATTATGGTGGTTTGATCCCCACCCCCATTTCGCGATTTATTTGTTTTGATGCTGGAGATCCATTAGATACGAAAAAATTTTAGCTCTACATATTCCCCCCTCCCCCTGAGCACTCCGTATCCCTTCCCCATTTTTTTTTTTCTGGCTACTGCCTTGGCCCAGGAGTGAGATTCCTGTAGCAGTTGATGCTTTATAGTCAAGATCTAAAATTTGGCTTGTTATATTGCCCAGCTGATTATGTTATTCGATTGTCAAGGCTTTGCCATAGAACTTTTGCTCAAGATCAAAAGTTTCTCTGGAGCAGCGCGTTAGTAAGGTGCGGTTTTACAGTCACTGCTTGTCAAAAGCAAAATCGGACGCATGTTTTCTAGTCAACGCAAGTTTTTCGGTATGAGGCTGGTGGCATCCTTCCTTTTGGGATATGAATAGTGCTCGCAGAACGGACCATGGCTATTAGGAACGGGTCTGCTCTTGTACTTCGATTAGTCATCCAAACAGGCCTATGGATGCTCACGCCCGTTTCTTTCATTCGTTACATTCTGCCGTTATATGGGATATCTAAGTTCTGGAATTAATTAGCGACCATCTGTAGGCCTATTTGGATGACTCATCAAAATGCAGACGCAAGTTCGTTCAAAATAGCAATGACCCCAGCACACAGAGACTGTTTAGAGACAGAGATTTTTCAAGCAGCAATTATGAATTTTGTTAGCTATGATCTGCCAAATTTCTCACGTTAATCCTTCTCCGGAGCTCTGAATGTGGATGTACGAAAAAGTTCTCGGGTAATAGACCAGTTTCTGACCTTCTGTTTTTCATTTTCTCGGTTCTGTTGGCCAAACATCAGAAACTTTTCTAGTGTGAAAGTAAATAGAGAATACTTGTATCACCTATTCAGTATCTTATGCAAATTTATGCAAAACCTTTTCCGATGTATTGTATATAAGGATGTGAGATCTTGTTTCTTGGGCAGATTGTGAATGATCACTGCAGCTGTTAATGCCAACGTTATGGTACTATGTTTTTAAGTTGTTCATAAAAGAACTTTATTTTTAAATGCCTCTATTATTCTGACACTCTTGCATTCTAAAAGCTCTGCTATTCGTTTAACAAAATGTTATTGTAGTTGTGGTAAGGTTTGGAAACAAGTTCCATCCTATCATAATATTTTCGTTATGGGCCACCAGATGCCCCAACTGCGAAGAAATTTTTAAGTGTAAAGATAAAAGAGCATCTAGTAGGCGAGCCACGTTAACACTCAACTATGGAATCTGTAACTTCTAACTCTTACAGTATTGTTAAACTAAATTCGTTGAACTACAGTACGTGGGTAGAAGATATCAAAGTGGTATTAATGGAGAAAGGGTGCTACTGAATAGTTGATAAATCCGAAGAACGACCCAATGAGAAAACTGCAAACCCTAAACAATTGCATGATTTTGACCAGCGCAAAGATCGGGCTTATACACTCATGTCCATAAATTAAGGATAATGAAGTTCAGGCAAAGAAAGAGAAAGAAGCAAAACAAATTTGACTTGTTTGTAAAGTCTATTTATTAAACAAAAAGTAAAGAGCAAAAAAGATGCTATATGTTTGACATAATTAATAAAAATTGCAAGTTTTACTCCCTTGACCAAATTTCAAAAAAGAACCTATTTACAAAAAACAGTATAACATGGTTAGTAGGATGGTTAATACGGAGTATGTCTCCCGGACGATGCAATACAGGCCTGACAACGCCTAGGCATGCTGAGTATCAAATGATCAATCTGATCTTGGGGAATATTACACCACTCATCAATCAATGCACTCCGAAGTTCCGGTAGACAGGTGGGAGGGGGTTGACGGGCTGCAATTCGTCGGCCAAGCATATCCCACACATGCTCTATTGGATTCAAGTCCGGTGAGTATGCTGGCCAATGCATACGGGTGATATCCTCCGATTGAAGGCATTCGTCTACAATGTTTGCACGGTGAAGACGGGCGTTGTCATCCATAAACACAAATTCAGCACCCATGGCGCCCCGAAACAAACGTACATGTTGTTCCAGAATGACATCCCGATAGATGTGGCCTGTCATCGTTACACTCTGAACATGCAGGTCAGTTCTAGAACCAAGAATAATTCCTCCCCAAACGAGCCATCCTGCACCACCGTAACGGTGTCTTTCAATGGTGTTCTCTTGGTGGTAACGGGTACCTGGCGCTCTCCAGATGAATGTCCGGCGAGAATCAGACTCCAAACTAAACCTGGACTCGTCGGAAAACATCACACAAGACCACTGTTGCGGTGTCCACAATGCATGCTCTCTACTCCAGGTTAATCGCAGGCGACAGTGAGTTGCGGTAAGTGGAACACATCTGACAGGCCTACGAGCATATAGACCAATGTGTCCTAAGCGTCTGTACACGCTCTGCCTTGAAACTGTCGTACCGGTAGCTGAAGAGAGCTGACGAGACAGGTCTGATGCTGTACTCCGTCTGTTTCTTTTGGCAGTAACTGCCACATAGCGGTCCTCATTCGGCGTTGTAACTCGGGGGCGACCTGTGCTGTAACGTCTACTCACATTACCATCATCTTGGAATCGTTGCCAAAGCCTGGAGATGACACTCTGGGCGATTCCAAGTTCCTCGGATACTTCCAGCTGGGTACGTCCACATTCCAGCCGTCCGATAATTCTGCCACGTAAAACATCATCGAAATGCGTCCTTTGTGCCATAACTATGCGGTTTTTACACTGAAAGGCTTTCACAGCGCTTGTGAACAATTTTACTTCTTTGCCACCATTCCTTATATACCCCTCTCTTACACTCTCGTCATTGTGACGTACCATCCACGCCATCTGGTGGTTTCCTGTAATTTGCATATTCTTCTTCAAGATGTGTGTGATCATTCCACAGGTGAAATTTTTATTTTAGAGATCAATTTCTGTGTGATTCTGAATTATCCTTAATTTATGGACATGAGTGTAGTTTAATTTATTTAAATATTGACTGTGAATAACGTTTCTTAATTGCAGAATCTGATGATCCTGTAAAGGCTTGGGACATTTTAAAAACTCATTTTCGGCCATATTCTCGTGCCCGTGTAACTGGACTTACGGATGATTATTTCAATTGCCGTATGAATCCTAATGAAGAAATTGGCGTTTATGCTGCTAGATTGAAAACTATTGCTAACCAATTGAGAGATGCCGGTAAACCTTTATCAGGCTAGTATGAGTCATTCCAGTTAATTCGGTTCCTTCCCATCGAATTTAATAGTATTGTGCAAACCATATACAGATGGAAGGATGAAGATTTTATTTTCGACAAAATATTACCTGAACTCTTATCAGAAGAAGCGCGATTGAGGCAAACAAAAAGAGACAATAGTAGTATAGTTCTACAAACGTCTCAACAGTCTGAATGCAATAAAATCAAAACGAAGAACAATCGTTTTTTGCGTAAAAGACCTAATAAATCGGTAGGCAAGTCAAAGTCCACTACACTCTTCGTACATCATTGAAACCTGTATAAGTAAAAGTTCTGAAGACGAATGGGTGCTCGACAGTGCTGCTTCAGCACACTTTTGTGGAAATCGAAGACTTCTGACGGAGTATAAACCAACGAGGAACAGGTCCCTTTCTGTAGCACTTGGAGGAGCTACCTATCCTGTGGAAGGAACTGGTGTGGTCAGACTTCAATTTAAAGATAAAGCGGGTGAGTGTGAAACTATTAAACTCACAAATGTCCTGTATTCTCATAAGTTAAGGCGCAATCTTATTCCCTATCCTTAATGGAGGAGAGGGGCGCATTTTTTGTCGGTGAAAATGGTAAATTATCTGTGTACGCCAAAGATGGCCACAAGCACTTTTCTGCCATCAGAAAAGAGGGACTCTATTATTTATATCTCCAGTATCCCGACTTGATTAATTCTAAATATGTAACTAAATTGTGTGATAATGCAAGACCTAATTCTAAATATGTAACTAAATTGTGTGATAATGCAAGACCTAATTCTAAATATGTAACTAAATTGTGTGATAATGCAAGACCTAATTCTAAATATGTAACTATATTGTGTGATAATGTAAGAAATAATCCTAAACATGAGGAAAAGGATATTGTACAAATTGATGCATTGGTAGTAACTAGTGATGTTAGTGATTGGCATAGAAAATTTTGTCATGTAAATAACCAGTATATCATTAGTACTAGTAAAAATAATTCTGTAATTGGACTTCCAAACTTGAAAAATGATAATGTAACATGTGAACCATGCATTATAGCTAAACAGCGTAGGAAAAGTTTTAAGCCAATAGGCAAAATTAGATCTACCAAACCATTAGAGCTACTGCATATGGATTTATGCGGACCTATGCCTTGTGTAGCTATTGGCGGGCATCGTTATTTTCTTTCAATTAGTGATGACTTTTCACGAAAAGTCGTCACTTATCCGCTGAAAAATAAAGACGAAGTGTTCAATGTATTTGTTTTCAAAAGAGAGCCGAGCGGTTTTTAAATTCAAAAATTATTAGCGTACGGACTGACAACGGTCTTGAGTTTTGTCATACAGAGTTTGAAAAGTTCCTTGATAATCAAGGTATCGGTTATGAACGAGCAAATACATACACGCCAGAGCAAAATGGAGTCTCGGAAAGATTTAATTACACGGCAGTAAATGCAATTAAAGTAATGCTTAAAGATAGTGGTTTAAGTGAAGGTTTTTGGTCTGAGGCACTCTTATGTTATACATATGTTTGGAACCGTGTTTGCCACGGGAAAAATGACAAAACCCCGTTTGAATTATATGGGAGGATACTACCTTCAGGAACGGCCTACCTATTTGGTTTAAAGCCTGTTTTAGTTCCTGAAGTGTCCTACTGTCCTGCTGAACCCTAGCTCTAGGCTCAGGTTCAGCAAGCAGCGGTTTCCCTCATTTTTATTTTATTTTTTTACAGCACAATTTTTGTATTACAATTGGTAAAATACATCAGTGTTATGCAATATAAAGGCAGTTAGTTTACAATGGTTTACAATTGCTCACAATATTGTTCTTAGTAACATTTGACCATAGATACATATATTTAACACGTTCTTTTTTTTTTCTTTTTACAATTTTGAAAGTTAAAAAAAGTAAATAAATATCTAAAAGTAAACAATAGGCTTGAGAATGATAAACTTAAAAAGTAATTTTGAAAAATTTAAACATAAATAAATTCAACTAATATTCAAAAATGTGCTTTAGAAAGTTTTTTAATTTTGAAAGTATACATATAATAATATACTGAAAAATAAATTTTGGCTTCGATATGAGAAGTGTATTTTTTTAAATCTAACGAAATAAGAGCAGCAACAAAAATTCTATGTCAGGAAATAATGCTAATAAAATCATAATTAAAAAAATTGTTCTATTTAAGAGTTTTTACGTGGTTTTTATCAACTGAAATTCTTGTATTTATTTAATCTGAATCGCTTACTGGTGTATGAGGTCTTATATCAATCGGATGAATATACTTGGGTTGATTATTTTGTAGTTCTTCAATCCCTTTTATTATTTTGTTGCATAAGTTTTTATTTTTTAATACATATGCAGCCCACTGCTCATTACTTTGTGAAGGTGATTTTAAAACTCTGTATTGCTTTAATAATTTACAATTAGTGAAATAATGTAATGAATTTCCTTGCATATTGCATTTACAATGATCGGAGGAGGCTCTGTTTATTTTTAAAAAATATTCTGGGAATGGTCCATGATTGGTAAAAAAAAGGTAAAGGTTCCTGTGTTCTAAAAGAAAATCTTCTGATGGTTTTTTAAAGTATTGGTAAGTATACCTGCCTGTAACTTCTGTGTCCCATGATATTTTCCATTTTTCTAATTTGTCCTTTTTTAATATGTATTTTAGATAAGATAGTGGGCTTGGAAGTGAAACGGTTGCTATTTCTTGGAGGCGACTACCATTTTTGTTTTTAGTGATAAAATTACTATTGTAAATAGCTGCTTGTTTTGCTAATCCGTCTGCTAGCTCGTTTCCCATAATCATAGTGTGCTTTTATCCATTTAAATCTTACTGTTTTAGGTATTTTTGTAAGGAGAACTAAAATTTCATGAGCTAATTTATTTGTAGTTATATTATTTTGTGGAATTTGAATACTTGAGTTGCTGTCAGATAAGATTAAGCATGAATTATATGGCGTTGTTGAAAACCATTTTAACGAACCATATATTGCATATAATTCTGCCTGGAAAATGGAGTTGTCGCTGTTGAGCTTAAATTGATTACTTTCTATCAGAATATCATCTTGAAAAACACAGTATGCCGCTCCGCAACCTTCTTTCATTTTAGAGCCATCAGTATCATTTGGTTCAATAGCTTACGTTAATATTCCTAAAAAACTAAGAAAAAAGCTAGACATGCGAGCAAAAAAGAGGCATAATGGTTGGTTAAGCAATGGGAACTAAAGTTTATCGTGTGTGGATCCCAGGTGAACGTAAAGTTATTGAGACTATTAATGTAACTTTTGATAAACCCAAATCAAGTGGGGCAGTACTGGACCCCTCTAATAAAAGTAAAATAACATTTGAAAATTCAGAAACGGAATCGGACATTGAGGATGACATAAAAGCAGAATTTAAACCTACAACTATTGAATCAATAAGACCATGCGATGAATTGAATAAACTTTCAGGCTCTACTCGGAGCGCAGATTCATCTCCTACACGTTTAAAGAAAGTAAAATGGTTTAGAGTTGTATCTCCTACAGTTGCCACAAGGCAGACAGGAGAAAGAATAGACATTTATTACCACCCGGAAAATTCCTCAGCTCGTTTAAGATCATATCATGACCTAGAGAAATATTGCAGGAAACATAACATTGAATACAATCCCAAATGGTTTAATTTTAGCAACGGGGATTCTCATTCTGGAGAAATTAAGACTGATATCTGTGTTACCCCATCATTATGACTAGAAACTTCTATCCCCTCTTGCTATAGTGCAGCTCTCAAAACGACCGAGGCTGAATATTGGCAAAAAGCTATGGAAGAGGAAGTCTCAGTTATGCGGGAACGCAAAGTATGGACTCTTGTACCAAAACCCCATAACGCTAAAGTTATTGGATGCCGATGGGTCTATAATATAAAGAGATGAGGGTGGTAAAATTGTAACGTATAAGGCTAGATTAGTAGCACAGGGATTCGGACAAACGAAGGGAATTGAATATGATGAAATTTTTAGCCCTGTCGTGAACTTTTCTTTAATTAGATTGTTTTGCAATTTTTGTCTGTAAATATAAGTGGTCGCACTGTCAACTTGACATTAAAAGTGCATACCTTTATGCAAAACTAAATGAAGAAGTGTTAATGAATCAACCTGAAGGGTTTATAGACCCAGAAAACTCTAGCTATGTATGCAAATTGAACCGCGCAATATACGGCTTGCATCAATCGGGCAGGGAGTGGTATTTAGAAATGGATTCAGTTTTGAAGAGATTAGGCTACAAGAAACTTCAATGGGCAAACTGGATTTACACGTTTGAAAATAACATAGTTTAAACATTGTACGTAGATGACATTGTCATATTTGGCCTATCTCAAGAAATTATTTACACTGCTATTTCTAAGTTACACCACGCATTCAACATAAAACTTCTAGGCAGGACTCGCAAGTTGTTGGGAGTTGAATTCCAAGAATTTAATGGTGAACTTTATATTCATCAGTGTGAATACATACGTAAGGTATGTGAGAGGTATAAAAAATAAAACTATCCCACAACGAGCTTGCCCATAGCAGTCGGAACAGTTTTATCAAAAACGCAATGTCCTAATACAGAAGGGGAAATTCACCAAATATCTAAGCTACCATACCGCATTATCTTGGGTTGTTTGTCCTATATTGCAGGAAAAACTCGCCCCGATCTAAGCTACGCTGTGAACATATTGTCTCAATTCCAATCTAACCCCGGTATGATACATTGGGATGTTCTAATGAAGTTAATAGGTTATTTGAAGTCTACTAAAGGTTATAAATTAAGATTATCAAACATTTCCAATTTAAACATAACTTGTTGCACTGATGCAGACTATGCATCCAACAGGGATGACAGGATTTCAATGGGAGGTTCAATATTTTTGGACAACGTTCCTATTAGCTGGCGCACTTTCAAGCAAAAGTCGATTAGTCTTTCTTCCATGGAAAGCGAATACATTTCACTCTGTGAAAGCGCTAAGGAACTCGTCTGGATTATACGTGTTCTAAATGAATTTAAAAAGAAATATAATTACACTTAACTTTCAAAATACTATGTACTGTGATAACTAAGCGGCAATAAGCTTTTCTGAATCCCCGATAGAAAACAGTAGGACAAAACATATTGATGTTAGATACCATTTTCTTAGAAATCTCGTACTCAAAAGAGAATTTAATTTAAAATATGTGAACACTAAGCTTAATTATGCTGATCTATTTACGAAAGCTTTACCTAAAATAGGACTTTCAACGTTCACTTCAAAAAAATTTTCAGTGTCATGAAATTTAACTTTTTTAAAATGATGTAAAAATGTGTTTCTTTCTTTTCCATGTGCACCTGGCTGACTGGATGAGTGGACATGCTTCCTGGTTTAAAAAGAAAAAAAAATCTCCGCAGGTCCTGCGGTTACGGTTTCGAAGTAGAGAACGTGAAGAAAACGTCTAATTTATTTTTGCATTGCTTTGCGGTATTGCTTCCACTGGTCCAGGTAGCTGGCTGCACAAGAACTCTTAAGACTGAAGGAAGTAAAATGTTATTATAAAGGAAGAAAAAAAGGACTATTAGAACTTGGATTATTAAATTTTGCAGAGGCTGCATCATAATGTTTTTAATTAGCAGTGCTAATGTTTGTATATTTAAAGTTTTGAAAAAAAATGGCTTGGATTGAACGTGAGAGGCGGGCCCCTGTTAGCTATGATCTGCCAAATTTCTCACGTTAATCCTTCTCCGGAGCTCTGGATGTGGATGGACGAAAAAGTTCTCGGGTAATAGACCAGTTTCTGACCTTCTGTTTTTCATTTTCTCGGTTCTGTTGGCCAAACATCAGAAACTTTTCTAGTGTGAAAGTAAATAGAGAATACTTGTATCACCTATTCAGTATCTCATGCAAATTTATGCAAAACCTTTTCCGATGTATTGTATATAAGGATGCGAGATCTTGTTTCTTGGGCAGATTGTGAATGATCACTGCAGCTGTTAATGCCAACGTTATGGTACTATGTTTTTAAGTTGTTAATAAAAGAACTTTATTTTTAAATGCCTCTATTATTCTGACACTCTTGCATTCTAAAAGCTCTGCTATTCGTTTTAACAAAATGTTATTGCAGTTGTGGTAAGGTTTGGAAACAAGTTCCATCCTATCAAATTTTAGATTTTTTTTCTACTAATAATTGCTACGTTTGTTGTTGAGTTTGAAATTTTTGCCCTTTCATTTGGTAAACTAATAAATAATTATTAAATCTGAAGTGCAGTCAGTTTCTATTTAACGTGGAAATTGTTTGTATTTAACCTGACAATGGCAGTATAAAACCCACCACTCTACACACTTTTATGGAATGCCAGAAGCAAGCAAATGTGAGATTTTTTCGACTTATATCGCTCGTCAAAATGCACTTAACCATAGCGTCTCCCATATCTTTCCAAGGTTATACATATGCAATCTTTCAGTTACCTTGGATAGTCTAAGCCGTTCTTGCAAGCTTAATTTGAATTCCGATAAATCTCCCCCTTAAATTGATAGTGGAATTTAAATTGTTAATAGGTTCTATCATGATTTAAAAAAAAATAAAATCTGAGGTACTAAAATTCAATACGAAATTAAATGTTTATATAACTCTTATTTGAACTATCATCTAACATGATGGTGAACGCTGCTCACTAACAAGATCACACTCTTAATATTTGATAGAAAATAATCTAAAAAATATTTGGTCCAGTTAGTTAAAATGATAAATAATTTTATTTAACTGTGAATACTATAGGAAAATAAGTAACCTAATAATATGCAGTGATCAAATCATATCGAATCGGATGGCTTGGGCATATGACTTCACGAATCCCGTTAAAAAAGGGTGACTTTTTCAAATGTAGAGGGGACCAGCAAAAGATTAAGTTCTCACACAAGATGGCTGGACTGTGTAGAGGCAGACGGACCCGATCAGTCGCCGTGGTCCACGAGTGATTTGTCTTTAATGATTTGAGATCTGCACCGTAGATTATTGAAGATCAGTCACTGCTGGTATATGGCGACTGATCGGGTCCGTTCGAGGAAGTGAGTTGAGATAAGCTTAGTCTGCAGTAGGCTGTAACACAGGAAAATAAAATATTTTCCTTTAGAAAAGCCTTCTCTACAAAGAACAGACGAGGCTTTTTGACAAAACTCACATCTTCAGATGAAATTGGTTGTGCCATTTTCGTGGTGTGTTGGTGATCTGTCGAACTTTAAAATTCGCAACATTCTTTTCTAGAAGATTCCACAGCATTGCTACCCTACTTGGACGCATAATGTAAACGTGGCTATAAGTTATATTTTGGCACTAGAAAGTGCACTTGAAGATTACATTTATTAGAGAAAAGCATTTGACATAAAATATCGTTGATCTGGTTTGCGTTCAACGGAATTATAACGACAACAAAATGTACCAGTGTCTGTTCATTTCAACAAAGACTCTTTCAAAATGAAGAAAATTAGTTTTTGTTATCTGGTAGATCAAGAATATTATAATAGCCTGTATCAACGTTGCTTCTATTCATATGTCACAATTTTTTAGTTTTAATTTTGGGTTGTAAACTAGATGCCCTTGTGTCATCTACCGAATAAGAATCTAAAAATTACTCGTAATAAAATCAGGGCATTGTTCATAAAAAATTTTAAAGGACAGAAATGATTCACAATAACATAGGGTGATTCCAGTAAGAGTTCCCACTTCCGCGACAGATGCTACATCCCTTGTATTTCTTGTAATTCTCGATAGATAGCTGACAAAATCACAGTATAGGTGAGCAATGAGATTTCCTTAACCAGTGTACATCTTGAATCCTTTTTAATGTTTTATCTGCAATTATACAATCTTTATTTTGACATAAGCGCATGATTTCACTATAAAAACTTTTAAACGCGTTAAACGCGTTTTCTTAGCTAATTACTGAATATATGTATGATTTTGAAGTCAAAACTAAATGTAGCACCTGTATAGAGTACTGTGTATGTGGTTATACCATTTTTCGTTGCGAAAACAGGCAACTGTGATGTGTTGCGTCTGTACCATACAAAATGGGATAGATGCCCCACTGCCATTCCGGTATACATGCCGCAGTTTCTTTTGTTTGGGACGTCGTAATTAGCAAAATTTTACTTTATTTGCATTTTTTTATTACTGAACTTATGTTACTGGAGTAGATTTGCTGGATTTGATCAAGTTCTATTATTTTTTTGTTTTTCATTTTATACAAACTGGCGAAATGGAGAATGTTATTAGAGAGATGTTAATTGCAACTGTAATAATTCTGTATTTTAACGTTCTGGCTTAAACGAAATATTGTTTTTAAAACCGGATAAGTTTTTAACTTGTTTACAGATTTTATTAGAAACGCCCACATTTGAAAAAAAATGTTAAGAACAAATGAAACAATGTAAGCACTATTTTACTCTTTTTTCCCTCTCAAATAAACTGATTTTGCGTTGACGATGAAACAACAATTAAAATTCAGTTAAAAAATATAAGAATTTAATTTTAGTAGTGAACTAAGTAGGCTGATTAATATTACTTTAAACCTGATAGTACTTCTTTTATAATAATTTAGCATACTTTTTTTATTAAATAGGTAATTATGGACCAGATATGAATATTTTTTTGAGTATTTTTGATTTATTATTTCATTGTGTTCTTATGACAGGCATGACATAATTCCCGCACAAGAATGGCGTCTCGCCCTGGAGAGATGCGTCTCACCCACAGTGCAATCTTTCAGAAAAATTTGTTAAAAAATATTATTTTTTTTAAAGATTTCTATATCGCAATACACATGTTTTATATCTATATAAATAAAATTAGACTTTTGTCAGTACATTTCTTGGAATTCAAAAATTTTGCGATTTCTATCCGTTTCAAGCACCCGGGAATCCGATGCGACCCTCAAAAAAAAAAGTTTTGTCTGTCTGTCATTCTGTCCGTGGACGCTTTTTTTTGTTTAAGCATCACGCAAAAAACGACTGAAGCGAATGATATGAAATTGGGTGTCATGATAGGTGGTCACTCAACTTAAAAACATAGGCGTCCAATTTTTTAAAAAAATCGTGATTGGATTTTGAGATTTTGCGAATATCCTTTCAAAACTGCGTAAATTTGTGTTCAAGCATCACGTTAAAAACGACTGAAGCGAATGATATGAATTTGAGTGACATGATAGGTGGTCACTCAACTTAAAAACATAGGCGTCGAATTAAAAAAAAATCTTGATTAGATTTTGAAGTTTTGCGAAAATCATTTCAAACTGCGTAAATTTGTGTTCGCACATCACGTAATAACTGCAAAGGTGAAAAAAATGATATTTGGTGAAATGATAGGTGGTCACTCACCTTAAAACTATTAGCATCTAATTAAAAAAAATTCCATCAGATTTTCGAGATTTTGTGAAAAATCGTTTAAAAACTGAGTGAATCTTTGTTCCCGCACTACGTAATAACGACTAAAGCGAATGATATGAAATTTGGTCACACGATAGATGGTTGCTCAACATAAACTATAGGAGTCCAATTTTTTTAAATATTTTTTATTAGATTTTGAGATTTTGTGAAAATTCTCTCAAAATACGTTTATATTTCTCCAAACATCACGTAATAACGACTAATACGAATGATACGAAATTGAGTGATATGATAGGTAGTTGCTAATCTTAATTTATAGGCGTTGAATTTTAAAAAATATTTTGCTTACATTTTTGAGATTTTTCGAAAATCGTTTTAAAATGCTGAAAAATTTGTTCCAGCATCACGAAATAAAGACTGCGGGGAATGAAACGAATTTGGGTGACATGATAGGTTGTCATTCAACTTAAATTCTAGGCTTTCCAATTTTTTCAAAAATGTTGATTAAATTTTTGAGATTTTGCGAAAAATTATTTCAATATGCGTAAATATTCGTTCGCGCATCCCATAATTACGACTAAAGTGAATGAAATGATGTTACTTAGTGAGTCTCTAAACCTGTAATATTTTTAACAATACATGAAAAATTATAATTTCGCTTTCTTTTACTTTGGCAAACATACTACATCCATTCTGTGTACTCCTACAATGCTGACGAAAGTTCTTGCTTTTTGGAAATTTTCATTCACTAACCCGTCGAGGACGGGTACTTCAGCTAGTTCTACTATAAATATCACAGCATCATTTATTTTACTGCACGTGCAACCGGGGATTTTTTACACAATTTAAAAAAAATATGCGGCGAAAGTCCCAGCATTACCCTAATATATTCGAAATTTTCCAGTAGCACATACTAAATAAATGTAATATTAGAAATAAATAGAGTTTACATTAAAACCAATCTCTCTGTAATGCATAATACTTTACTATCCATACAATTATTTTTCTCTTTAATTCCTTAAGTAAACTCACATATAGAGGTCATCACCGCAGCGCCACGCCGCCGCCGGGGTCTAGGCCGGCGCGCCGGCGAAGAACGCTGATGTTACACAGCGGCGTACAATTGGCTTCAAAAGTTCTTAAAAAATTGTGCCTGTACTTTCAACTGCTTATTTTTTCCTGGATACTTCTTAACACTAGTAACGTGTAAAGATACAATTTAGATTTTTTGAGTCAATGGCGTAATTTAGTTGCTTTAAAAACTGTTTAAACATGGTATTATACCTCAAAAGTACATAGTAGTTTTGGAATGGTTCATGAGAAGGTTGTAGCGAAAAAAAAAAAAAATCGCTTAAAAGCAAATTATGTATCAATCGTATATTGATAACTAAATGTATCGTGAATGTGTTATATAAACAACATAAACCTATCCGATTTTTCTTCTCTTCTCTTCTCTTCCCTTCTCTTCTCTTCTCTTAAGATTATCGGCATCTCCTCTCCTCTCCTCTCCGCTCCTCTCCTCTCCTCTCCTCTCCTCTTCTCTTCTCACATCGGCCTCTCCTCTCCTCTCCTCTCCTCTCCTCTTCTCTTCTCACATCGGCTTCTCCTCTCCTCTTCTCTCCTCTTCTCTCCTCTCCTCTCCTCTCCTCTCCTCTTAAGATTATCGGCATCTTCTCATTTCATCATCTTAAGATCATCGGCATCTCCTCTCCTCTCCTCTTCTCTCATCGGCATCTCCTCTTCTCTCCTCTTCTCTTCTCTTTTCTTCCCTTCCCTTCTCTTCTCTTTTCTTCCCTTCTCTTCTCTTCTCTTAAGATTTTCGGCATCTTCTCATTTCATCATCTTAAGATCATCGGCATCTCGTCTCCTCTCCTCTCCTCTCCTCTCCTCTCCTCTTCTCTTCTCTTAAGATTATCGGCATCTTCTCATTTCATCATCTTAAGATCATCGGGATCTCCTCTCCTCTCTTCTCTCCTCTTCTCTCTTCTTCTCTTCTCTTCTCTCCTCTTCTCACATCGGCTTCTTCTCTCCTCTCCTCTTCTCTTCTCTTAAGATTATC
The DNA here is from genome assembly GCA_038373885.1 of Cheiracanthium punctorium. Taxonomy (NCBI): domain Eukaryota; kingdom Metazoa; phylum Arthropoda; class Arachnida; order Araneae; family Cheiracanthiidae; genus Cheiracanthium; species Cheiracanthium punctorium. The sequence goes on from JAWZYV010002352.1 coordinate 1,357,230, forward strand.
AGCATCTTCTCATTTCATCATCTTAAGATCATCGGCATCTCGTCTCCTCTCCTCTTCTCTCCTCTTCTCTTCTCTTTCTTCCTTCCTTCTCTTCTCTTTTCTCCCTTCTCTTCTCTTGTCTTAAGATTTTCGGCATCTTCTCATTTCATCATCTTAAGATCATCGGCATCTCGTCTCCTCTCCTCTCCTCTCCTCTCCTCTCCTCTTCTCTTCTCTCCTCTTCTCTTAAGATTATCGGCATCTTCTCATTTCATCATCTTAAGATCATCGGCATCTCCTCTCCTCTCCTCTCCTCTCCTCTTCACTAATCTTCTCTTCTCTTCCCTTCTCTTCTCTTCTCTTAAGATTATCGAATTCTTCTCATTTCATCATCATAAGATCATCGGCCTCTCCTCTACTCTTCTCTCCTCTTCTCTTCCCTTCTCTTCTCTTCTCTTCTCTTCTCTTAATATTATCGGCATCTTCTCATTTCATCATCTTATCATCGGCATCTCCTCTCCTCTCCTTTTTTCTCCTCTTCTCTCCTCTTCCCTTCTCTTCTCTTGTCTTAAGATTATCGGCATCTTCTCATTTCATCATCCTAAGATCATCGGCATATCCTCTCCTCTTCTCTTCTCTTCTCTTCTCTTAAGATTATCGGCATCTTCTCATTTCATCATTTTAAGATCATCGGCATCTCCTCTTCTCTTCTCTTCTCTCCTCTTCTCTGATCGGCATCTCATCGCCTCTCCTCTCCTCTTCTCTTCTCTTCTCTCCTCTTCTCTTAAGATTATCGGCATCTTCTCATTCCATCATCTTAAGATCATCGGCCTCTCCTCTCTTCTCTTCTCTTCTCTTCTCTACTCTTCTCTTCAGATTATCGGCATCTTCTCATTTCATCATCTTAAGATCATCCGCATCTCCTCTCCTCTCCTCTCCTCTTCTCTCCTCTTCTCTCACCGGCATCTCCTATCCTCTCCTCTTCTCTTCTCTTTTCTTAAGATTATCGGCATCTTCTCATTACATCATCTTAAGATCATCGGCATCTCCTCTCCTCTCCTTTCTTCTCTTCTCTTCTATCATCTTTTCTCCTATTCTCTCCTCTTCTCTTATGATTATCGGCATCTTCTCATTTCATCATCTTAAGATCATCGGCATCTCCTCTCCGCTCCTCTCCTCTCCTCTCAATATTATCGGCATCTTCTCATTTCATCATCTTAAGATCATCTCTCCTCTTCTCTCCTCTTCTGTTCTCTTCTCTCCTCTTCTCTCATCGGCATCTCCTCTCCTCTTCTCTTCTCTCCTCTTCTCTCATCGGCATCTCCTCTCTTCTCCTCTTCTCTCCTCTTCTCTTCTCTTCTCTCCTCTCCTCTTCTCTCCCCTCCTCTCCTCTTCTCTCCTCTTCTCTTCTATTCTCTTCTCTTCTCTTAAGATTATCGGCATCTTCTCATTTCATCATCTTAAGATCATCGGCCTCTCCTCTCCTCTCCTCTCCTGTCTTCTCCTCTCCTTTCCTCTCCTCTTCTCTCCTCTCCTCTTCTCTTCTCTTCTCTCCTCTTCTCTCAACGGCATCTCCTCTCCTTCTCTCCTCTTCTCTTCTCTTCTCTCCTCTTCTCTCATCGGCATCTCCTCTCCTCTTCTCTCCTCTTCTCTTCTCTTCTCTCCCCTTCTCTTCTCTTAAGATTATCGGGATCTTCTCATTTCATCATCTTAAGATCATCGGCCTCTCCTCTTCTCTCTTTTTCTCTCCTCTTCTCTCCTCTCCTCTCCTCTCCTCTTCTCTCCTCTTCTCTTCTCTTATGATTATCGGCATCTTCTCATTTGATCATCTTAAGATCATCGGCATCTCCTCTCCGCTCCTCTCCTCTCCTCTCAAGATTATCGGCATCTTCTCATTTCATCATCTTAAGATCTTCTCTCCTCTTCTCTCATCGGCATCTCCTCCCCTCTCCTCTTCTCTTCTCTCCTCTCCTCTTCTCTTCTCCTCTCTCCTCTTCTCTTCTCTCCTCTTCTCTTCCCTTCTCTTCTCTTCTCTTACGATTATCGGCATCTTCTCATTTCATCATCTTAAGATCATCGGCATCTCCTCTCCGCTCCTCTCCTCTCCTCTCAAGATTATCGGCATCTTCTCATTTCATCATCTTAAGATCATCTCTCCTCTTCTCTCCTCTTCTGTTCTCTTCTCTCCTCTTCTCTCATCGGCATCTCCTCTCCTCTTCTCTCCTCTTCTCTTCTCTCCTCTTCTCTCATCGGCATCTCCTCTCTCTCTCCTCTCCTCTCCTCTCCTCTTCTCTCTCTCTCTCTCTCCTCTCTCTCTCTCTCTCTCTCTCCTCTCCTCTTCTCTGCTCTTCTCTTCTATCTCTCCTTCTCTCTCTCTCTTAAGATTATCGGCATCGTCTCATTATATCATTTTAAGATCATCCGCATCTCCTCTCCTCCCATCTCCTCTTCTCTCCTCTTCTCTTCTCTCCTCTTCTCTCATCGGCATCTCCTCTCTCCTCTCCTCTCTCTCTTCTCTTAAGATTATCGGCATCTTCTCATTTCATCATTTTAAGATCATCGGCCTCTCCTCTCCTCTCCTGTCTTCTCTCCTTTCCTCTCCTCTTCTCTCCTCTTCGCTTCTCTTCTCTTCTCTCCTCTCCTCTCCTCTCCTCTTCTCTTCTCTTCTCTTCTCTTCTCTTCTCTTAAGATTATCGGCATCTTCTCATTTCGGTGTGCCGCTATTACTACAATAGCCATAATATGTACCGATTGTCATGGAATTAATATTGCCGTTAATATGTACTTTGCCCAGGTCCCTCATTAAAATTGTGTTCGTAGTACTAATAGTTCTTTTACAAGAGTGTTCTAGATAATGCCGATAATCTGTGGATTCTATTATGGCAGTAAATGTTTGAAGTGCATTAGAAATTTATTCTAATATTTCTACGCAGTAAAATTAGAATATAATACTATTATTTTTCATCAGTAAATATTTTGAAATTCAAAATATTCATATAATTTTTTTTTTATCCTTTCAGGTAAGTGTGACCATGTTTGGAAAATGTTGCTCGTCTCGTCTGGTTTGTGGAGTTTTTGTGATTTACAGTGCGTCCGCCCTGCTTAACCCTTTGAGACGCAACCCTTTCCCAATGCTGAGAAAAGGGCAGCCGTTGCCATCGCTCGACATAACTACCAGCAAGATGGCGGACGACCGAAACGTTCATCGCGTGCCACAGATCTAGAAACCTCCCCCCCACAGATCTTGAAACCCCCAGTTGGCTGTGCCGCACAGCCAGCTGCCGTCAAAAATGAGTCTCTAGATCTGTGGCACGCGATGAACGTTTCGATCGTCCGCCATCTTGCTGGTAGTTAAGTCGAGCGATGGCAATGGCTGCCCTTTTTTCGGCATTGGGCAATCTATCCAGCTGTTATCGCGTTCTTCCATTTTTCAGCAGATGTCAGTGCTGTTAAAAATAATCGTGACAATTCTTTTACGGGAAATGATGTGCTATAAAAAGCAAAGGATTCTCGTGGAGCTCTGTCACCCGCAACTATTTTTGTAGAAATCAAATCTATTCTTCGTGACTGGCAACAGTCAAAACGTCAGAGTTTGGTGTTTCCAGAGCGGGAACACTGCGCGTTAAAGGTTTGATCCTTTGACGCGCGGCAGTTGCGACCTATTTCAGCGCTTTCACTGCTAGTCAAAAAAAAATGTGCTCCCAGATCTCAAAAAGTGCATCCGTTGCCATCAATCATTTAACTACCAGCAACAAGGCGGTCGATCGAACAGACGTTTTCTGGCACAGTGGGCTGCGTGCGTTATGTTGTTGATAGTTAAATGGATCGATGGCAACGGCTGCAATTTTTAAGCTTAGGGAAGTCTATCCTTAGGGAAGTCTTCTATATTGATGCGAAAATGCGTGCGCTTCAAAGGGTTAATTGTCTTCTCCAGCTTCTCAAGGGAAACGATCACGCAATGCTTTTCTAGGGAGAAATCTTTCCAAGTTCTATAGTTTTATATAGTACTATTGATTAATTTTCAACCATTCCCTCCCCCCCCCCTTCTTTTCTTCTGAAAACATTTCATCTAATAATTTCGCGATACAAAATTTCTCCAACCCAACTAGAATAACATAACAGTGTAATGGAATTAATATTCTTCTAATCGCATTCGAGAAACTTTTGTACCGTAATGTGTTAATGGTTTTTTTTTAATTGCATTAAAGAAATTTTGTACCGCAAAAACATAAGATGAATGTTTTCAGTCAGAGGATAAAAAAAAAGAATTGCTGAAAAATATTCGATTGCTAGTTCTAAAAGCTTGAATTTGTAAAGACAGTTTTCCCCATAGAAAAACATTCCAGTGATCGTTTTCCCACAGACTGGAAAAGAGCTTTAACTTCACATTCCTCCTGAACCAAATTAATTTTATCAAGCGGCCGATTTTTATCTCTGACGACCATTCAAAAAGTAAGATTTTTAAAAATATGTTTAATATCAATTGTCCAAACTTGCTAAGATGAAGGTAACTGATATGTGTTATTACTATGCAAACTGTAATTCAACGTTAAATGATTTTGCCTGAGATAGATGGTTTTCGTCAATTTGTACCTACTGTACATATAAATAATATTTGTCGAATTCTGCAGTCACTTGAGCATTGTCCAAGACAGGCAATTTGTTATCAAGTATAAAATCCCAGCCTTTCACAAGAAGAAGAAAGCTTTTTGACCTTTGAACTATCGGTCAATATAGTGTTTGAAGGGTGGAAAAGTGTTAAAATCAATGTGTGAGTAAAATAGCTTTACCTTACATTTCAAATCATTTAATTTACAAAGTACTATGGTCCATCGATTTTATCACAGATCGATTTTTATCATCGATTTTATCAATTGGGACAGAAAAGCTGTGTCCGCGCACAGCCTGCTGTCGTCAAAAAAAGGTCTCTAGATCTGTGGCACGAGAATGAACGTTTCGATCGTCCGCCATCTTGCTGGTAGTTAAGTCGAGCGATGGCAATGGCTGAACTTCTTTTCAGCATTGGGCAATCTATCCAGCTGTTCTCGCATTGTTCCATTTTTAAGCAGATGTCAGTGCTGTTAAAAATAATCGTGACCATTTTTCACGGGAAATGGCGTGCTAAAAAATAAAGGATTCTCGTGGAGCTATGTCACCCGCAACTATTTTTATAGAAATCCAATCTATTCTTCGTGACTGGCAACAGTCAAAACGTCAGAGTTTGGTATTATCAGAGCGGGAACACTGCGCGTTAAAGGGTTAATGAATAGGTGTTCCCCAAATAATAACTGCACATTGGTGGCCAAAAAATAATTTCACACAGACGGTCCAACATTTGAAATGCCTCACCATGGCGCAGTGGTTATATCACTGAAAATGGTAGACGGCCGAAGTGTGAAGGTCCCGGGTTCAGGTCCCATCGCGCGGTCGTCGATCTAACGGTCTGGAGTTTTGGTAGGTTTTCTCCAGATGTAACATGAATACGCGTTAGAACCTCTTAGAAAGTCCTCCTACCAAGGCTTCCAAGGCCTACCAAGGCCTCCTACCAAGGTTTGGTGTTCCCAGAGCGGGCACACTGCGCGTTAAAGGGTTAAGGCAAACCTTTATGAGGCGTATCTGTAAGCTTGGGGGGAGGAAGACACCCGCAGGGGGGGGAGCGACCGCCAAAGGCGGTTTACGCCAACACGCGCCCCCCAGGGGAAAAGGGAGGATCACCCCGGACCTAGGGCAAGCATCAGGATGCCGACCCCGACCCCACGTGCTTTATTTATTTCAAAAAATCCAATAATACAGAGCTCCCCAAGGGAGAATACCAAAACAAAGATACACAAAACCAAACTATATATATAAAAACACAGAACACAAAATTACAGAAGAAAATAAATCACAGAGACTTATACTAAAAACAAAACACCAAAGCAATTCATGGAAATTAAAAAGCACATAAGAAACAACCAAAATATTATATATATAATAAAATACAATTGGGCATAGCCTCTATGTTCAGATGGTTAAAAGGAAAGTTATAAAATCAAACCATACAAAGTAGTAGGTACATAATATTAAAACATTTACAAGATCCAAAACCACCATATTTACAAATAAAATATAGTCTGTGCACCATGATACCGGACCCTAAGTAAAAACTTCATAACTTGCATAAAATATCACAGAACCAGGCGTTTAAATTATAAACCATTATTTAAAAGTTATAATATCACAGTTCTAAGTCGATACAGTTAACACGTAAGTAAGCTTGGGGGGGGGGGCTTTGGAATTTAATTTACATTTAAAGAAGTAGGACATGGACAATCTACACACTAATGAAAATAGAAAGTTTGTTTTCTACCGCATTTTAAAATTTAGAATGTGTTCCTCAACTGCACGACAGCTGAGCATCTGAGTTGTAGCCAAACTCGTCCCACATAGATTTTTTGCTTCTCTCGTATTAAAAATTCAGAATATTTTTATAATTATTTAGTATTGTTATCCTGATAGTTGTACTATTAATTTTCATGCATGCCCTTTTTTAAAATAAGGAGTAATACTTTATTAATAAATCATTATTTAGACAATAAAATGCGGCCGTTTACCAACTATCGAGGCCCAAGCTATGATAAGCAAAACTTGGGAACTTAATCTCTCCTTCAGTATGTAGACTTTTCATATGCAATTTATATTTCTTGCAATACAATATCCCAGACAGCACATCAAACTTGATTGCAGCAAGCTTGATTTATCAAGTCAAAAGCTTGAATTAAGCTTGAAAATCCAGTCGTGTATGCTTGATGCAAGCTTGAATCAAGTGTTCTAGTTTACACTTACCCAGCTTGCATTAAGCTTGACATTTCAAGCTTGAATCAAGCTTGACATTTCAAGCTTAATTTCAAGCTTAAAATTTTTTTTCTAAATATACGGGGCGCCCGCGCCCCACATACCTTCAAAATTAAAATAATTTTATGTGTGATTTAGAGACTCTACTAATAGGGAAATAAACATAATATAAACTTAAGAGCAACACATGTTTTAAAACTTTCGCAACACTCATGAGCAATACTGCCGCTGGCCAAAATCGAGACAAACGACTGATTTTGAAATCAATTTCGTAGTATAATTGTATTTTATTTTGAAGAATTTCCATATTTGGAAATATAGAATAGATTTACTTACTTAACACAAATTTTGTGTTAAGTAATCTGAAATCAAAGAAACAGATAGTTAAACGTTACTTCGAAATGCCATATCACAGTTGCTAACATAACATGTATGGAACATAAACACTTTAGTCATTTTTGTAAATATTTCTTATAATAACAAATAATTGAAAAATTTTGCTATTTTTTAACGCTAAAAATTCTCTTTACAAATGTGGTTAATTATTTTCCTACATATATTGGTATGCTATATCGATATAGAGCATTTCGAAGAATTAAAAATAAGTTTAAATTAATTTATACAAATGTAAATTTGAATTATTTTCATTGTTCATACTTTATAATTAAAAAAATTATTTAACTTCTGAATTTCTTTTTTATCCTTTGTAATTTTATTTTAAAATTACAAAAGTGTAAGATATAAGATTTTTGGGCCCTAAAATCTGTAGGCCCTGGGCAGTTGCCCCGTTTGCCCTGCCGGTAATATGGCACTGGTAATAAAAAACCCATCCCCGTTAAAACACATCTTTTACGAACTTTCAACAAATTTGAGGACGCTAGACAATTAATGTCCATTCTCTTTCACAGATGGCGCCATCACCGCACTTTGCAAGTCAAAATCCAGCTTAAGCCAAACTTGCATTGCCAAGCCAAATCTCCAGCTTGATTTAAGCTTATGTGCTGTCTGGGATAGTTAAATGGAGTCATCTTTTTAATATATATATGAACCAGTGGCGTAGCCAAGGAGGGGATCACAACCCTCCTCTCTTGAGGAATTTTTTGCCATACAAAATGTATGTTCTTCTTCACACCCCTATCACACACGTATACATATATGTATAAGTTGCAGTTGTCGTAACCCACCCCCCATGGAAAATTTTCTGGCTACTCCACCGATATGAACTGTTCCAGTGTCCGATCCAGAAGATGGGAAAAGAAAAAGTTTCTGACGTTCCGTCCAAAACTGCGTTGGACACTATCCAGGAGAAGGGAAAGAACATGTACATTGTACAGTCTACAAAATAAACTACTGACGGATATTCTTCTCCCTGATACTACAAAATGGTCTGCAACAAGCTGCACACAGTAGTGCTTCTCCTTCTACGGGGCAAAACAGCTAGAAAGCGGTCTTTTGCAGGTGGCGTAGCTTGTGGTCGACCTGGAACATGTCTTCTGGACACAGAGTCTTCGGACTGATATCCCCATTTCCATCCAACCGCCTGATTGCCGCATTACCGAATCGTACAAACATCTTCTCCTAAACATTGCCTGCCAACAATAGTTATAAATCAACAAAAATTACACAGGTAATTACGAAAGCCTGATATTTGCGTACTTTTCTGTTAGTCATACATCATACGTGATTTTCTATCTAAATAAACTGGTAGCTATCTTTTTTGCGCGAGCTCTTTTTTAAATTCTTTATTTTCATTTATATAAACTAGGGGCCAAGGCCCCCAGACTCGCTGCGCTCGCTTTTCATATGAGGCATTCTGCCCCTAATCAGGCTTATTGGTAAAAAAGACATAATTTCAACAGACAAAACCCGAAGATTGGATCAGATAGAATGTTACTGAGCTGCACATTGCTTGGTTGTTGGATCTTCATTGGTACATAAAAATTTAAACTTCACACTACAGTAGACCCCCTCCCCCTCATAACACGGAAGATATTTTGTTATGGGAATCCGTGTTGTACGGGTCCTGAGCTATACTCCACCTGGAGTGCGGACTCCGCTTATAATCGCTGGAAAAATTATTTGTACTCCTCAGAAATACAATGATATTTAATATTGCCATTCAAAGGTTATACTAATTAGGAGCTAAAGCGTAATAAAATAAGAACATATGTTTCAGCTGTATTTTTAATAATGTAAAACCTATTGGACATCTTGCGAATTTGCCAATCATGGCGATTTTTCATTATTTGGCGACTTGCGTGGATGTAAAGTTAATAAAAGCTACGGAACAGATAGAATAGCCTGCCACCCATGGCGACTTTTCATTATTTGGCGATTTACACATGCTCACAACCTATATTTACTGTTCATTTAAGGTTACCGGGAAAACTGTTATCCATATTTTCATTTACATAATCGTTTGCAGATTGGCGTACTTAACACCACGAATTATACCATCTCGTCGCGCTAGCAAATATCCAAAGTGTACTATAACTGCTATAATGGCATAGTTAACGCCGCCAAATATTTCTACTGGTAGCAAATAATCCAGCTTTACGAGAACCGGCTTCAAAATAATCTGCATTTTAATTCAGTGGCGCAGCGAAGGGGGGGGTCCAGGGGGTCCGGACCCCCCCAATGAGCTAAGGGGCCGCTAGGAGCAGGGTCCATTTATCTACAGGGCAGTGGGGCCCATGGGACACCAATTTAAGGGGGCCATTTTTTTTCTCTAAAAAGGGGCCATTTTTTCTCTTTCTCTTGTTTCTTTTCCAAATTTATTATCTAAATAGTGTCTTTTCTTTAAAAACTTTGTATCGGTAGTTGGCTTGAAAAGGACGCAAGATAAAATCATCAAAGGCTTCCAACAAGCACCGTATAGAGACTCCTTAGGCAATAAGTCTCCAGTCCATGTCCAGTGTCTCTGATAGGGAATTTGTGGGGCTAGGATGGACGAATCGGACAACGTAAAGGGGAGTAATTGCCACCCTTGTAGCGCAAATGAACGAAATATCCTCAGAAAGAATCTATTCATGCTACATTAGCTGATAATAAAATTGTCATGAAGGAAAGAGGAAAATATATTGCCATAGTCTTCAAGCATACCGCTCCTCTTGAGATAAACAACTCACAATATTCAAATAGTGAACACACACCACACACACACAATAAACATTAAAAAAGAGGGTCTGCTGGGAGATTAAATGTGGTATAACGAAATTTCAAATGGCTCAGTTTTAATCTCTCCTGAATTCACTTAAGTTGAATGGCTTTAGTTTGTGAGCTGAAGTTTAAGTTTTGGGTTCTTTGTTTTTTACGTTCATGATTCGTCCAGTTTAAAAAGAAAGAAAACCCAGAGTCAAATGTTTTTATCTTTCTTAGAGAAAAAAATTAAAGCCGATGATGGTGATTGTGCAGTTCAAAGACTGGTGATAGTATGGGCAGGCCCGAACCCAATGATGATTGTGCAGTTCAAAGACTGGTGATAGTATGGACAGGCCCGAACCCAATGAAAAATCTACTGCACCGAAAGAAACCTTTGAGGGTGCTGAATCTCATGCTCATCCTCTTGATATTGGGCTCCGAAACTTAGCGTAAATACGAGTTAGGACCCCTTAGAAAGACCCCCACGGAGGGCACCCCACCCATCGGCCTAGAGCCCCCGCGTAGCTAATCGGCCGTAATCCCACAAACAAACAATAAATTTAAAAAAAAACTTTACACAACAGAGGAGGTGCAATCACGCAGACATAGTTCATAATTTATTACCAGTAAAAATTTTAATAGAAAAATATCTTTCAAGTATAATGTAGCAGATGGTTGAAATGTTTTTATTTATAATTAGCCAAGAATTTTCTAAAAACGGATAATCGTACTTGCATGTATACAATATGTAATGATCCTACATATAAAGATTATTTAAACCTATATCATAAGCTTATTATTACTGGCAACTATAATGTAGCCAATGATAAAAAATCTACTATCTTACGGTACTAAATATAAATATACATTACTTTATTACATACTAGCTGCTTAGCCCGGTGTTGCCTGGTTGCATTAGGCGTTACGATGCAATCTAACTTAAAAATTATCTACTGCTCTAGTCAGATAATCAGCTAGTCCTGTTTACACGCTTAATCTATTTATTAAAACTAACACTCATTTATTGATTAAATTTCTTATCGGCCGATGTAAATTCTTTTACGCCAAAAAATACTAATTCAAGACAATAATTTGTGAATGCCTCAATTCGCCCCATCACTCCCCATCCGCTATGTTCTATTTAACTCATTTTCCGCAAAAATCTTGTCTAACTGGAGAATTCTGTCTTTCTCCCCCACGACCCATATCCTATTACTCTCACGTGACCAACGCTCTTAACGGATAACGGTTCATAGTAAAAAACGCGGGCATAGTTGTGTGTGTTTTCGGTGGCTGGTAATAGTTTTATGTTATATCCGAATACCAAATGCATCTTTTTCATATTCAGAGTTGTGAAATAAATTCAGCCTAGATACGGAGGAGATGCTTTAGGTAAAGATTTCGATTTAATGACATAGTTTCTTACGATTGGATTATAAAAAGCTGTTGTAAAACAAATGAAGTTAGGATATCTCCACCCAAAGTGAGTAAGTAGTATTTTACCTTTTCATGTCAATAAATTGGGTTGCTGCTTTAATTAAAGCTCACAGCTGGTTTAACCATGATTGCATTTCTGTATTCTGACTGTACTGTGAATTCGTTTTATAACGAGAGACTGTAGTGAAATTATATTCTATTTATTAAAAAAAATACTTTTTTATAGTGTATTAAGATATATGTAATGTATTTGCCTTGATTTAAAATTTATTTTCTCGGGTTTATAATCATAGATTACAGTTCTGATAATAAAAAATGAAGAAAATGAATCATTCAATATATTAATAAAAAAACAGCAAATTTTAATAAAACACCCTTTTTCTGGCTTAAAATAATAATCTTAATTGAGTACAGATATGTTAATTAAAAAAGGGCTGATTTTGCAAAAACGCTCATTCTATAGCTTAAATAATAATCATAATTGAGTACAGTTATATGAATCAAAAACGGACAGACACTCCTCATTTTTGATTATTATTTAGACTAAATGGAGCTGTTGTATAATGCTCAAAATTTGAGAATTTTTTGCTCCCTTGATTTTTGTCGATAAATTGAGCAAATTTTACTCAATCGAGAGAATGGCTGTTTAAAGTCAAAAATTGAGTAAAAATATACTCCGTTTGATTATTTTTTACTCGATAGATTTAAGCGTGTACGGAAATGAAGCTTATTTTTCACAACACTAATACATAAAGTAAATATTAATTTTAAAAACATTGTTACTTATATTATTAAAATTACTTGAACTCAGTAGAATGCGGCCCATCCCTTTCTCATCTGTGATTTTAATTCTTAAACCCAGATTTAGCCTGTTAGCTTCCGCCGTTTCAAAGATTCAACACCGATGATTTTCTTCTGTTCCCAGCGTTGTTACCCAGATTGGTCTTGGTGTTTCAGTGTCTGATGCAGCCATTGTTGCGCTTTCGCAATGCTGGACTCCAGCGGAGCATTCACAGATTCATGTTGCTAGGTACAGAAGGGTATCTTATCCGTTGTGTCTTTGCAACGATGGCGGGGGGCAAGTTAAATCTGGGTTCAAAGGGAGGGTTTTACTCGATAACACTGGAATAAAATCAAATTGACATTTTTTTTTTCTTTTCCGAAGATGCTCACTGCTCAGGTACGCACTGCTAATAACCCAAAACTTATAAATGGATCGCACCATGTCACTCATTGACTGGGCTCTTCTTTCTGTAGTGGAACAATATAAAAGCTTCTGTGTGGTATCTGAATTGATTTAAAGTGTGCAAATTTATAATGAACAAAGTTAATGCCTGGGAAATAAAGAAATCATATTTCTGAATTTACTGTACTTAAATGTGAATCAAATCAGTTCTATCGTTGGTGGTAAAATTTATAATATATATAATATTTTTAAAAGGCATTTAGATAAAATTATTTATAATTTAATTATTGATTATATTTTCCAATTGAATCATTTAATTATTGGAATATTTTTGTTACGGAAGAAGTATATATTAATTTACTCGTACATTGTAATAAGTTTATTATTAATAATAGAACATTGACAAATATTATTAAAACTCCATTAATCATTTACACGATAATTTTGTTGTAACTTATATATATAAAAATAGTCAATAATTGTGCATTTACATGTAAAACGATACAGATATGTTGAAACATCTTACTAATTTACTAAAAATTATTATCAATTTTTTATAATAAAATTAAATTTTATACCAAAATATTAAATTAACTAAAAATAATTATGAATTTCTACATATACATATCATTTATCTTAATAGCAAAGTTCCATAAAACTCCAATTAGTTTAGAACTTTAATTATTCTATTGGTTGTAATAACATCAAAAACCTTGCTAAAAATTTTATAAAATTATATTACTTCATAATATATATATTATGAAGTAATACTATTTTAATAGAGTAATAACTGTAATTTTATCAGAAAAAATAGTTATGACCAGGGGTCGATTAGCGAGTTGGGGGCCCTGGGGAAAAGCTCTCCCCTCTTTTTTTTTCGAAAACTTTTTTTATACACACGTACAAAGAAATTTTCGTATTACACCAAACGAAGAAGAATGCTGTAACAACATAAAAATAATTATTTAAGGATGCAAAATGAGATGAAATAGTTCAATCGATAATAATAATATTATGAAGGACAATCAATTATATTAAATATTCAATTTATATTAAATATTCAATATTTATATTAAATATTCAACCGTTCATTGCATTCCGCATTTTTCAAGTGATATGTTCCATGATACTTTTGTATTTATTTTCCTAATGCCTATATCACAGCATTTATTTAGAGTGGGATAGATCAGATCTTTACGTTACTCCACCTAGGCAGCTATTTCCGATTTAAAATCGGCTCTCTTAGGTTTTCTTAGGTCCCGATTAAAAATCAGCTCTAAGGTTTCCTCGCGATCAGCATACAAGACTACATAGGCCAAGCCTAAATGATGAGTTTCCGCTGATTTATTGCCTGAGACTATACCGTTTAGCTAAAAAAAAGGTGCGCATGTAATGCGAATGCTATGAAATTACTATTATTGCTATTACTTTTAGACTTTAAGAACAATTTGGGGGGCCGGGTATTTGCCCCGTTTGCCCCTCCGTAAATCAGGCCCTGGTTATGAGTTAGAAAGATAATTAAATAGATATAATGAGATAGTACAGCTAAAACTTACGATTTCCATTATCTCTTTAATAGTATTAATAAAAAATTATAATATGTTATATAGCCTTTACATATTAATAATATTAATAACTTCAGTTATTTACAATTATTACTTCTGCCGGAATAAGTACATATATCTACATACAAAACCCAGGAATAGTGCGGGGTGCTTGTTTCTCGATTTTCCTCATTTATATTTATTCTATTTTAAATTATAATATTTATATATGCTAGTAAAAATAAGTTTATTTTCTTAAATAATAATAATTTAATAATTTTTATATATGTAAGTTATATATTAATATTAATTAATAGCGGAAATACAACCTGTAGCAATCCAAAACATATGTAGCCACATTTTTAGAAAACTAAAAATTTATTTATAAAAATTTATATATATATACAAATAATTAAAATAAATATTAAAATTTATTTATTAAAATTTCTATGTATTTGTATATTGTGCATATATATACACAATATACAAATACATAGAATTCTTCTATCCGGCAGAGCTTACTTTAATGGAACAGTAAAAAATTTAAATGTTATTTTCTTAGACATTAATATTTATATAGGAAATAATATACTCTTCACCGATATTTATGAAAAGAGGAATGATTATGACTTTTATAACTTTAATGATTTTAATTAAATAACAGCAAATATGAGAGTGATTTCTCAATAGATCGTAAGGAAAACACTTTTATTGCGATCACTGAAATTTGAATTAATCATTCTCATACATTCATCGCATTTACTACATTTGAACTTAAAAAATAAATGTAACAGCATAAATGTCAGCTATATTATATATCAGTGTTTTAAAGGAAGTTTTGTAATAAAAACTAAAAACTCTGGCTGTATGTGTTTGGGATCTTATTTAATAAAGATTTATAAAATTTGAATAAAAATAATTTTTTTTAATGACAAGTGTTTGCAACACTGATAATCAAAAATAACTTTTCCATAATCTTGTAGTAAACTAAATGGTATTATCAGAAAAATAACTCCATATAAATAAAACAGTAGTACTACCGTTTTGGTTAATTGGTTTTGAATGGTACAAAGAATCCTACTGTCTTATTGTTTACATATGCGTGTTTCTTACAAAGCGAACTGCTCTTTTCCGCAAATTGTGTGAATTTCCTAGAAAAAATAGACTACATTTTTGAAATCAGGTTTGAGATAAACAATGTACCATAAACATGGGACAATTTCTCACGGGTGTACTGAGCCCGTCTGAAATATCTCATGGAAATATTTCAGCCACAGGTCCCCCAGCTCTCCTGGTTTCTACGCCCCTGAATAGACCTACAATCTATGTATGTGAGCTGATGTATAATTTTCTGAATTAATTTCTTCAATTGACATGTTTCATATTAGTATGATAATTGTATATAAATAATGTTTTACAATTTTTATTTAATTAAAAATTCAACGGGATTTATTAATTTTTCTTTTCAGTATTATTCTTTGGATATATTTTGTACAAGAGTACACGATATGCAGAGTTTATGTGTATTTATTAGAGCTATGCTTTATAAAAAAGGTTTTTAAAAGAGGAGAGGTGATTTTTAATGAATAGAATAAATATGAACATAAGCCTAGAATTAGAACACTTGAATGTATTTTATTTAGTGTTAAGAAACAAAAAACTCCACCAAGCCCCCCGCCCCCCCCCATCTCGAAGAGCGGTCGTTAACGATTTGATGCTTACGGTTTTACGTTAGTTTTTTTTTTCTTATAATAATGTATAAAGGCTTGTAACTAGCAATTTTATAACAATAATACATTTTTATAGTGGCAAATGTTATTTGATTGATTTGCATTACATCGAACAATTGAAATTTCTGCAAGACAAAAAAGTCTAACAGCTAACGTTAAATTTATGCAAAAGTGTCGTGGGGGGTGGATATCAATCCCTATATCCCCCTGGCTATACGCTGGCTTGCCAAGAGGGGGAGAATATAGGGTATTCCCACTGATTCTGTGCTTTCTGGGGGCCTGAGGGTAAAATTTCAAATGTTTTCTGTATAGGTAAAATTCGCGAAACGTTTCTTCCGGGGATGGGATGGGTGCTGAGTGCCTGTCTGAGATGACCAGTCCCCCCCCCTCCCCAACAAAAGCTTATGTGGGTGTCATTTACGAGGGCCCTGTGAACAGCAACATGATCAATTTTAGGGGGGAGTCTGATCTCCACCCCCCCCGAGTCCGAGTAATTTGGACCCCCCCTAAAAAAAATTTCTGGCTGCGCTACTGTTTTAATTATTTTTCATTTTCAAGATATTAGTTATTCTGTTTTGGAAAAACGAATAATCGCTAATTCTAAACTCCTATTGTCTAAGCGAACTTACTATTTGAAAATTGTCAACTTTGTGTAACACATTTTGAGTTACTTATTTCATATAGTTCTTATTTTGGCGTAAAATGGGCGTAATTCTAACTCATGTTTGTAAATTTCACGCGATTCTAGATACTTGGAAACGCTTTGTTGCAAAGGAATGAATGATTTTATGCCAAATCTGGCAACCATTCTGTTTATTTTTTCAGTTTTTATTAATATCTCTTAAAATAATTCGATTTTCGAAATTTAAATCAGCTTAGCAGGTTCCTCGGAATTTTTCGAATCTGTGGGCACTTTAGTCGAAACTCAAATCCCTACGGTTTAGGAGGAGATAGGTCCACAAGCTTTGACAGCGCCAGCGGCCTTTACTTTTTTTTAGAATAGAGAGACTATTAATTTTATTATTACTGTCATTTTTTTAAGATGAGCTTCGAAAAACATGTTGCACCTGAACTTTTGGAGGCCAGTGTATATTAAGTTGGAAGATAGATATTTTACCAAGTAATTATATTTGATTAAAAGTTCTGTTAATTTTCCTAAATACTTGTTGCTAAAAGTTAGCTTCTGCATTGCATCTTCAATACCTTAAGAAAATCAAAATCAGTTTTACTCTTGTGCAACTTTCTTACAGACCCATGAACGTTACTGAGAAACCTTTTGGTAGTAAGCTAGTTGAAAATTAGCAAATAATAAAAGGAATAAATATTGATAATCCAAAAAAATATATATTGATGAAATTTATGTATGAAAACAAACTTCAGTCAGCTAAAATATTACGTAAGAGTCAGAAATTATGATAGATTGCATAAGCACTGTAATACTTGTAGTATCAAATATTTATTCTCAGGCATTTAGAGCTTATATTTCATGTAGATCAATCTAAAATAATTTTATAGAAATATATAAAACATCTAAATAAAATTAATTTTATGTAAAATTGTTCAGAACAAATAGTAAAATCTTAAACACATTTTTGAGGCCAATAAAAAGAGATTTTCTGTCATTATCAAAGAAATATTTACAGAGATTATTAATGTTCTCTTTAAAAACATCACCGATGTTTTTCAAAAGCCTATCGAATTTCGATCCAAATGTGATTTGACATACACTCCTCCCATACAAATTTTCTCGCAAATATTATTATGTAAACCAATATCTAGTGATTGAATAGCTCTAATGTATTGGTCCGTTCTAAAATGAAACAGAAAGATAAAATGGCATATCGCATTGCACGAAACAAACAACAGAGATCGGGTGTAAAATCTATCTCGCAGATTGCGTTATTTCTTTTCTTTTGTTTTCAAAATGTACGACATCTTCCTCCCCCCTCACTCAAGAAGAAATATTTCCAGGACAAAAACTGATGATCAAAATAAACATATTATCAAAGGTATGCACTTTTATTTTATTTTATTTTATTTTCGCTCGAGTGAAGCGGTAGCATTCTTTTTTTTCCTCCTATTTCATCGATTTTCTATTTTATATATCTTTCATTTTTCCCGAATAAAACAAAAGTCACGGACTGTGATTTTTCAAGCAGAATGAATGAAAAGATAATCTTTTGTCGTGTTAAATACGTGACTATTCGCCGTTTCATTTAATTGAATGCAGCGTTAACAAAATCGCAGAATTCGGGAATGATTAAATAGATGAATCAGCTGTAGAAAATCTTCTAAATTAATAATTGCTGTAAGTTTTACCAACTACGATACTATTTGAAAATAGGTAGTTTCACGTTAGTCTACTCGCATGTAAATTTTCACAAATAGTGTGCCGACTATACCGTTAACACTGTCAAATAACGGTGCTTAAAAATACTCTAGGAAAATGCTTTAAAAATATTTGATTAATTCATTAGGATTTCTTCTTTAAAATCTTTACAAATTAAGACGTTTAGTCATCTCTCTCATGATTGGTTGATTTAATAATGTTTCCGAATTACTCTGCTAGTTTCCTGGGTTCGTCGTTCCAATGTTCAGTTGGTGCAGAAAGTTCCAAAGAGTCCATCCGTCAGGATGGAACACAACGCCATTGCCTCTCGAACTTGGTAGAACAATCAGCTGTACAAAATTCACAAGGACAATCAATCATTAATGCGCTTCCAACAGTCCGCCCAGATCAGAAGCCCCCACAATTGCTGCAATTCTCACACAAAACAAAACACTTCCACAGGCAAAATTCAGTGGAAATATACGATGGATAACACCAACACTACCTCAAGACTCAACAGTGAAGAATTTACACACAGCACTTTAAAAGCAGCTTCGAAAACAAGCGCGAAACACCGCTTCTATCACAGAGCGAAGCAAGCGTACTAACTGAGAGAGCTTCATTCACTCGCTGGGTGCTCAACTCACACACTGAACTCTCGGAGCAGCGCGCTGGTATTTATAGAGTGGGCAAAAGCTGCGGGCAGCTTCCAGAAAAGTCTATTTCCCGAAGATTCTACATAAAGCGGGAATTTTGATTACGTCATAAAAGAGAAAGGTTAGGTTTTTATGGGATTTTAATGCAGCAAAAGCAGCTTTACAAGCCCCATAGGAATAATCGCGCCAAATGACCAAAATATCGCCACTCTTGGCGACTTTTTGCAAAATATCGCCAAATTTGGCGCCAAAAATAAGTCCCCAAAAGTGAAGTTACCGAAGGGCTAGGACCAATATTTCCCGAGATTTCTAGAAACCCCATAGAAAAACAAAGGGGAAACCGAAACCTCCGTATCTCCATTTCTAGTTGACCGATTTTAATGCAGCAAAAAGCAAAATTTAACTATTTGAAGCGTAGAATCCGAATTTTGAACTATTTTAAGCCTCAGAACAGCATGTTGCCCCGAAAATTCGTAACAATAAGATACGTATACTGAAAGTGCTTTTTTCTATTTATTAAGCTATATCGATTTCATCAAAACGTAAACGTTCGTGAAAACTTAAGTACTAGTTTTGCGTTAAAAAATTATATGTACATATATATTACATAAATTTAAATTTTTCACCTCATGGAATTTTTTATTGTTGTTGTTATTACTAATGCCTCTGGCAACAGCGGAGCGGAGTCCGATCATCCAAATTGGACAGCGAACGGCGAAGGGGAGTGGCTTTCACTTTAATGAGTTCCAGTGGGAGAAAGTCCGCGTTAGCTCAAAACTAGTTGGTCCAATTCCATATGAGAGACGTAGCACCTGGATTGACATCCCCAGAAGTATCGTTTGAACATGGAGGACATTGGAGTCACAACAGAGTTTACGTGCACATTTCCCTTTAATATACGGGATTCCACTGCAGCCCAGCCGAGAGAAATTTTCACCCTCCCAAGTATTCGCCAAGGCGGTGCTGCTTCACTTTCCGTATGGAATTTTTATTTTCCTCAGAAAATGAAATTACATGATTTAGATAAAACTAATGATCCATCCTCTGACTTACGTAGCAATGGACTTTCGTTTGTCTTACGTTTATCCATTAAAAAGCCATTACACTTGTTGTCACTATTTTTTTTTTAATTCTAAATAATATTAAGGAATTATTTTAGGGAAAGGTAAAGGGGATTGAAGAAATTAAGTTTTGTTATTTTGTACATAATTTAATAAATTCATGTGAAGATTTTTTAGTTTCAGTGGATAATGCTCTGATTTTGAAAATGGTTTACGTACTTTTACGTAACATTTTAAGTAATTTGCAGATAAACTAGCTATTATCCACAATAAATACTTTCTGACTTAATCACGAACACGTATATGCGTAATACAGAGTAGGCACTGGTTAACATCGTATCTCAGTGAAGAAAGAGTATGTGTTAATATGTACTGATGATTTTACTTTAACGCTTTCAGAACAGATTAAATATTTTATTTCGTGTCGATTTTTTAAAGTATAGACCCAGACAGCACAGGAAATTTGCATCAAACTTGCAGTAAGCTTGATTTATCAAGCCAATAAACTTGCATTAAGCTTGATTATTTCAAGCGTGTAAGCTTAATGCAAGCTTGAATCAAGTGTTCAAGTTTACACTTGCCCAACTTGCATTAAGCTTGATTCAAACTTACTACACTCTAAAAAAATTTCTAAATACATGGGGAGCCGGTCGGCGAACTCGTCCCATATATTTTATTTTTCCACGCATTTTCCCCTCTACGCTGAAACCTCAAGTTAGTTCAATATGCTTCCGTCTAACGTCCGCGACTGGGTTCGATCTCGAGACCTAATGTGTGCGAAGCAAGCGTCCTAAGCACCATGCAAATCTGCCTCGAGATGAAGCAGCTAAAGTTTGAAGTGGCTGTTATGGTTATCACGCCGTTTTTTTAGTGAGATTGATCAGTATTGCCCATGCCGATCTACATATTTTATTTTTCCATGGGATGAATCAAAATTAAAATAATGTTATAGGTGATTTATAGACTCTAATACTAGGGAAATAAGCATAATATAAACTTAAAAGCAGCACACGTTTTAAAACTTTCAATATCGCAACACTCGTGTTGGGCAATATTAGCCAAAATCGAGACAAACGACTGGATCTGAAATCAATATTTGTATTTTATTTTGAAGAATTTCAATATTTGGAAATATAGAATCCTTTTTGTTCAATTCTATGGTGAAGTACATTTATGACTGATGATAAATTATTTGTTATGTGGCTTTCCAAATCAAGCAGTAATCAAGTTGTATTCAAGCTGGACAGTTCAAATGACTTAAATTCGGCGGGAAAATATTTGCTGATTCATATTTTTTTCAATCTCCAAGCTTGCTGCAAGCTTAAAATGAATTGAACTGTCAAGCTTGTATTAATAAGTCAAATTCAAAGACATGTCAAGCTTGATTTAAGCTTATGTACTGTCTGGGGCGATTAAACAAGCAAATAATCCGAATATTTAATTTCTGTAAATGTACGCATTATGCATGTGCGAATCGACATATTAAAAAAAAATAAAATACCTATAAAAATCATGCACAGTTATCGAATACAAAACTTTATACATCGAATACAAAACATATTTTCCCGCACATTCGAATCTCAGTTTGATAAAAGTTCGATTTCTCCCTAAAGTTAAAATACCTTTTTTTTACTCCATAAGACATTTCGATTACAGAAAACCAGGAGAAAAATTAAAAAATAAAAACTTGCAGATGTAAATGAGGAAGGAAGATGATGCAATTCATTCAAATCCAAGCGGCCCACTTTCAAGACGCCGTGCAGTTAGTTTTAAGATGCCGCCCTTTTCATCTTCCTGAGATTAAGGATCTAGCAATGCGTTGTGATTCCCTTCCTCTATAATTTAAGAATATGGTTTTAAAATCATTAAAATTTACTTTCCGTTTTATACGATATCTTTACAAACCTTGTGTTCTCTGTTGCGAACGTCTGTTCTGAAAGGGTTACAGCAAGATAAATATGACCACTTACATCAATAGGGCTAGCCAAAATTTCTGTAAAAGGTGGAACACTTATTACGTGACGAGGTTTGTTCTTAAATATCGAACCTTTTGGCTGGTAAAAATAAACTTTTTGGTGTGGAAATCCGAAACACTAATGGTCTTCAAACATTTTCCCCTGGAAATGCACACACCTTCCAAAATTGCTCGAAACAATTCTGAAACTCGGTTTTTAGAATGATGCGCACCCACGCCATTGCATTCGGGATGAAGTGTTTTCTTGGCTGAAATCAGCTTCATCAAGATAACGCGCCTGTCCACTTTGCGCATCTGCGTGTGGGTGTGATTCAGGCTTTCCTCACCAAGCACAACATTCCTGTGATTCGTCAGGCTCCGTACTCACTGAACATGGATCCATGTGCCTTTTGGCTAGTTCCGAAGCATAAAATGCCGGCTAAAGGGACCCGATTTCAGTCAAGAAAAGACATGTAAAATGTGATGGCACGGTTGCCCACCACTCAGGCTGGGAGAAATTTGTGCATTACCGAGGATATTACGTTGCAGTGGATTAAAGTTTCGGAATTTCAAAGTAATAATTTTTTTTTTTTTTTGCCACCAAATGTTCCATACTTTTTGAGCGCAAATGGTATATGGTGAGAATCACAAGTATTCTTCAACACAATTAGTTTAAAATGAAGTGGAAGGTGGCCCAAACCGTTCCTAGCGGGCAAAACGATCCACCTATGTTTTCCTCCACATAGGCTGGGCTATCTACTAAATAACATGTAAACTATTTTGCCGAGTCAAGAAGAAGCAGTGGCGATATTTAAGCGATCGGTGCATTACATGTCTGAGAATTTTTCCAAAAATATCTTTTTATCATATCGCTTATAAAGTAAACACTAAATTTCCTATTTATTTATAAATACCGTCTTTGATGCATAGTAATATAATTTGGTTTACTGAATAATGTTTTTAGATGTGAATTACATCTAAAAACATACTCTATTCAGTAATCTTGTTTAATGATCCATCTACTGAAGAAACCCCAATACCGGGTTCTAGTCATCATGGCAGCCCTTCAGACGTTCTCAAAATGCGTGACACCCCATTACATTATTTAATTTGTGTCTGCCTTTATTGTAAGCCATAATTTTTTAATTATAATTTTGAAATATTCCATTTCATTGTTCTTAATTTTTTTTTATTTTAAAATTTCCATCAAATAAATTATGCATACCATATGATTGTAAAACATGTTTTATTTCATTATGTATAGTCATAATTATTTTTATATCTTTTTTTGCCGATAAAAAACAAATTACAAGTATTTTTGAATGAAGGATCATTTGCCCTTGGTTACGGGTAAAATGATCCTTTTGACTTTGACACGTTTTTAAAATTCTGCTTTTTTTTTTCATAACTTAGCGTAGGTTTAAAATATAATTAAAATATGTTTATGATGCAAAATATGCAGTGTCAAATATTGTGACAAAGGGCCAAAGTTTATTTACCATTTATGGAATTTTATGCAAGTTTTCCTCTTAAGGGGATCATTTTAGGTCACCTTATCCCAAATATTTAATAATGTATTAATTTACAAAATGGCAAAATTTCTACGAACGTGCAGTGTTCCATGTACTTCTGAGAGATTCTTGCCTTTCTTCTCTGGGGTGTCTTATCAGTGGTCAATCTGGAAAATTTGAAACTCCTATGATCTAAAGCCACTGTTCTAAGATGTTTGGAGGTGATCGATGAACTAGATTATGAATATGGATTCCACTTTGTGATTGAACGATTTTGAATGTATATATCACGATTCAATCAGCTGACGTGTATACAAAATGTCCGAATTTTGAGACACAAACCAGACCACATTAATGATATGCGTGTCGATTCACTTAGAGACCAGTATTGTTTACTGTAATTAATTTTCGAAATTAATGTTATCAACTTTTAAAATGTATGAATACGCTTTTTTTTCAACACTAGGGGCCAAGGCCCCCAGACTCGCTACGCTCGCTTTTCATATGAGGCATTCGGCCCCTAATCGGGCTTATTCGTAAAAAAGACATAATTTCAACAAAGAAAACCCGAAGATTGGATCAGATAGAATGTCACTGAGCTAAGCTACACATTGCTTAGTTCTTGCATCTTCATTGGTACATAAAAATTTAAACTTCACACTACACTAGACCCCCTACCCCTCATAACACGGAAGATATTTTGTTATGGGAATCCGTGTTGTACGGGTCCTGAGCTATACTCCACCTGGAGTGCGGACTCCGCTTATAATCGCTGGAAAAATTATTTGTACTCCTCAGAAACACAATGATATTTAATATTGCCATTCAAAGGTTATACTAATTAGGAGCTAAAGCGTAATAAAATAAGAACATATGTTTCAGCTGTATTTTTAATAATGTAAAACCTATTGGACACCTTGCGAATTTGCCACCCATGGCGATTTTTCATTATTTGGCGACTTGCGTACATGTAAAGTTAATAAAAGCTACAGAACAGATAGAATAGCCTGCCACCCATGGCGACTTTTCATTATTTGGCGATTTACACATGCTCACAACCTATATTTAGTGTTCATTTAAGGTTACCGGAAAACCGTTATCTATATTTTCATTTACATAATCGTTTGCAGATTGGCGTACTTAACACAACGAATTATACCATCTCGTCGCGCTAGCAAATATCCAAAGTGTACTATAACTGCTATAACGGCATAGTTAACGCAAATTTTTCTACTGGTAGAAAATAATCCAGCTGGACGAGAACCGGCTTTAAAATAATCTGCATTTTAATTATTTTTCATTTTCAAGATATTAGTTATCCTGTTTTGGAAAAACGAATAATCGCTAATTCTAAACTTCTGTTTTCTAAGCGAACTTACTATTTGAAAATTGTCCACTTTGTGTAACACATTTTGAGTTACTTATTTCATATAGTTTTTATTTTCGCGTAAAATGGGCGTAATTCTAACTCATGTTTGTAAATTTCACGCGATTCTAGATACTTGGAAACGCTTTGTTGCAAAGGAATGAAT
This sequence comes from Cheiracanthium punctorium, assembly GCA_038373885.1. Classification (NCBI taxonomy): domain Eukaryota; kingdom Metazoa; phylum Arthropoda; class Arachnida; order Araneae; family Cheiracanthiidae; genus Cheiracanthium; species Cheiracanthium punctorium. The sequence goes on from JAWZYV010002352.1 coordinate 1,382,124, forward strand.
GATTTTATGCCAAATCTGGCAACCATTCTGTTTATTTTTTCAGTTTTTCATTAATATCTTCTAAAATAATTCGATTTTCGAAATTTAACTTAGCTCATCAGGTTCCTCGGAATTTTTCGAATCTGTGAGCACCTTAGTTGAGACTTAAATCCCCACGGTTTAGGAGGAAATAGGCCAACAAGCTTTGACAGCGCCAGCGGCCTTTACTTTTTTTTAGAATAGAGAGATATCCAAATTAAATTTAATGCTGTTCTGGAAAGTCGCGGAATCTTTTCGCAATCGAAAGATTTCGTTTTGTGTACACAGCTATTCTCATGCAAACGATTTATTTGTGAAAAAAAAAAATGATAATAAACTGTGTAATCTGGAAAATCTCTTTTAGACGAATTTGAATCCCAATATTATGACGTCATATTCACTTACTTGAAAAGGGTAATTTTGTCACGCAAATGATTTACTTTTTTGACTCTCGGAAATAAAATGGTGCTGATAATAGCGAAAAATCGCTTAAAGAGGAGGGAACGGGTGGATTTTCAGATTTTTAAAGAAGCGCAGATTGTTTTCTATATTTTTATACATGATCATGAAAATTTTCAAGCGGATCGTACCAACGGTGAAGAAGTCATTAGGCTTTTTGTGTTAACTTTGTAAATTTCACGCGATTCTAGATACTTGGAAACGCTTTGTTGCAAAGGAATGAATGATTTTATGCCAAATCTGGCAACCATTCGGTTTATTTTTTCAGTTTTTTATTAATATCTTCTAAAATAATTCGATTTTCGAAATTTAAATCAGCTTAGCAGGTTCCTCGGAATTTTTCGAATCTGCGGGTACCTTAGTCGAAACTCAAATCCCTACGGTTTAGGAGGAGATAGGTCCAGAAGCTTTGACAGCGCCAGTTGCCTTTACTCTTTTTTAGAATAGAGAGATTCTGTAACTTACAAGAATTATCAATTTCTGGCGCTGATTTTGAAGTCAGCAGCTATAATTCTTCATACTTTAAAAATAATTAAAATTACACATCTGTGAATTCTTCTTAACCAATTGCCAGCCATAAACTTTAAAAGTTAAAGAAGTTTTTCTTTTCATAATTATGGACTTCTTCCAAATAAATAAACTGACCTTCTTCTGACCGAAGCTCGATTAATATATGCAAGTTACTTGTTAATCACAGCCTCAGAAAACGTAATTTTTTTAATTTTTTATTCTGTGACAACACTTTTATCCTTTCAATTGCTTTTATATTTATTACACGCTAATTTATGAACTATAAATAATATCTTATTCATTGAAAGTAGAAATCTTTTTAGTGAAAGTCCTTGCAGTTGGTTAAGTACTGAAAGCTTAATAGTACTGGGTGGTTTTTTTGTGTGATTTCCTTTTACTTTAGGCGACACATTAATCTTCTTTTATAGGATAATATTTTCTGTGTAATTTATTGATAACTCATTGGTATCCTGTCAACGAGTTTTTTAATACAGAATTTTGCCCTGGATAGCTTGTTTATCTATGGTTCACAGATTCTTGATGATAGAGCCACAATTGATTTGAAGAAATATCAATATTATCATTATAATAAATCACAGTGTTAAATGTGTCATGATGGGAATGCACGGAGAATGGTATTCTTTTAATAAGGCGGAGTAGATGTTTATGATATAAAATATTAGCTTATAATTTATCCATTTTTAAAAAATAATTTAAGAACATCATACAAGTATAAATCTTTTCTGTTAAAGATGGGGGAAATGAATATGTTGTGGCTGCACGAGATTGCCTCCGCGCACACAACACCTCGGAAATTGAAGACTGGGCAAGTGGGTACCTTTTGCCTGGTTGGAAAACGTCACTATCTACCACGCGGATTTCACGCGATCAAAACCGGCTCCCGCAGCACGCTTCCCTACATTGATGACCCAGACAAAGAACACGCATTCTCCTTCTCAATTTCAGTAACAGATGGCGCCAGCACCAACCCCATCTATCTATCGCTCTTTCAAAGTCCATAACACGTGGCGGCAATCTCTCAAAGTCCACAATGCGTGACAGCAGCCTTTCAAAATAGAAATCTAAATTATTAACTCTTTATTTTATATAAAAAATTGTCTTTTTTCAATATGACTTCGAGAAAATAATTTTTGAACCGGAGAAAAAAGTTTGAATGCGGGAGAGGGAGAATTTCTAATAATAATAATAAATAAATAAATTTGTTTCACAACTTATTAAATAACTGAACTTTATGGATTTGAAAATATACCTCTAAATACTGCATCGAACCTTAGCAAATGTTTAAAAAATTAGTAGCATTTATGTATAATAAATCGATAAATAAAAACACTGAAACTCCTAGAAAATAATATTTGGAAAAGAAGAAAAAATTCAAAAATTAAATTGATATATCTTAATTTAATAATAAGTATTTTCCCTCTTAATTATAACGTACGCCTCTGAAATTTTAGTTTTCAAAAATAATTTTCGAACTTTTTAAAGGAACTTCTGCAAGGCAGAACGGCGTAAAGTTAGCGCATTCTTCTACCAACCAATCGATACGGCCTTCCCAGGAGTCGGAATCCTTGGAAGAGGTTTGTGTACTCAAGATAGACAGCAGCACCACATTTTTTTTCTCCTATTCGGCTCGCACATGGTGACCACATTGTGAGGTCACGAGAGTTGGAAATATAGATCCACTGTGATTACGCTTCGACGTCGCAGTGACTGCTCGTGGCAGGATTATGACTATCGCTTAGTTGTCATTTGGTGGTCACTTTGTTATCAGAGTCATGGGTAGTAAACAACTTCACACAAATACCGTAGAGCTGTGGATATATGCCATATTTATCCACTTAAGATACTGCTCATTCTAACAATCTGGGAATGAGCATTAACGGTTTCACCAAAAATACACTAAAGTTGCAGATAGCTTATTTTTGCTCATATAGAGTATGTTGAAAAGTAATCTGTACCAAATCCAAATCCCTTGCTGTGCTTGTGTATCTTTTGAATTTTGTGAATAAACTTTTTGGTTAAAGGGCTTGTCACCTTACTTTTGATCAACCCTCGTATAAATGGCTTATTGTTACAAAATAGTATTTTTAAAATGTTAAAAGTTAGAAGATGTAAATACAAAATGAATAATAAAATAAAACAGAAGTGTTGTGAATGAGCATGATAAATATATTGTACACATTCTAATCGATGCGCCAATCCAACACATAACAAGAAAACAGAAAAATCAAGTAGTAAAAATGTGAATCTAAATAGAATATGATCAGAATAATAAAACATTAATTTTTAACCTTAATTAACCTTAATGCGCCCGGACCTACTACATCCTAAAATGATTTAACTTTATAGCAATCTACCAAAGTTCCAGTTTAATTCAAAAACACAGTAAAATATCCGGTCTTTTCTATAAATGCTTTACAGCAATAGAAACGTCTGCACCGCAAAGCGATAAGGATAACTTTAAAGCTCACTTGGGGCTGCTTGTTCTGCAAAAGCATCCAGACTGTCAAGCTATATATGCCTCAAGAGTATCATTGAAGGCAATCTGATATGAAATAAATCGAGTAGAAAAATCCTCTATATAAAGATAACAAAGTAACTGTAAACAGGTATTTGAAATCTTATGGCTTACAGACGAAAATAACTATAAAGTACACTATCATAAATAGAGCTTAATGTTTAATTTAAATTATAATTTGTATGTTGGCTTTAAATTTCTCAATTTATTACAATGATTAAATCTATTAAAGACACATTTAAACGCCATAAATTATGATAACTGTCGTACAATAGCTGGAATATAAAAGATTATATTTTTTAATTTATACTTGTATTTCTGAATGCTTTACTAGTAGTTTAATTATGTAATTATTACAAGTAGTTGGAAACTTTTTTTTACGATTATTGCTCCATGAAAAATGCTTAAAATAATAGAAGTGTGGTATTGAAGAAAAATCGTGAGAAATGGCACCAAAACTTCTTAGAAAACTTGGTGTATTTAAAAAGAAACTTTCTCATATGTGTGCATGATACAATCGAAGAAAGCTAACAAATCCTTAGACTGGCAGCTGATCCACTTTGGCAGATTGGAAATCTGGATTCTTCTCCGTCACAGCGCTCTTCCAGCATATTCGTTCAACTACGCAGGAAAAAGAAAAAAAAATCTTCAGCCTGTAGAATCACAGTTTTGATGTATAGATTGCAAACTTATATTCGTTTACGTACTTTTACAAGGAGTTTTGTGGCAAAGTCTGCATTTGGTATCATTAGGATTATCATTTAATATCCGATTCCGGCATTTTTTTAAATAATTTTTCAATTTATTCTACAAAATTCTTGCATTAATTTCTTCCAAAAGTCCATCGAATAGTTTTAAAACATAAATTTATAGTTGTTTCATTAAATTAGTTATTGTATTCATTACATTTTTGAGATACTGGTGATGCCTTTAGCACACGCACACTCACGAGAAAAAGCATTTGCTTCGTCTCAACTAAATGGAAAGCGAATTTTAAATATCTGAAAGATTTTTTCCCTAAAAGTATTTCATAATATGGCACTAAAAAGAATTATTTCAGACAGCTGCATTTAATTTTTCCACCGGGAATACTCGCACTTCTAACGACGGGAGCAGATTACGTAATGAAGCTATAATGACACGTTCTCTCTTTGGCCCTCCACCATTAAAATAAAAATTCTGAAAATGAATGAAGCGCTGCTTCAAGTGCTTTTTCATTAGTTTTGTCAAAAAAAAAATCCAATATTTACATTTAAACAATTAATGCATTAAAAATTACTTTAACTAAATTTTAATGTTTTTAGATTTAAAATCTTATAATGCATGTTTTCAAAAAATATTAGAATATAAAGTTTATGTATTTATCTGAAATCTTCCAATAACTTAAAAAAGAAATCAGGAAATATATAAGGGCTAAATGAAAGTTATTGTTTTTGTTGAATAAAACTTATACATTTTGTTTTGATAATCAAATAAATATTAAAATACACATAAAGTCAGTGTGCCTAAATCTGATAACTCATAATTGCGATAGTGCTATATTACATTGAACCTTACGGCAAAAATTGTATTTTATTTGAGTTCTAATACAAGATCTGCATTTCGGGGGAAGAACTTTTCCATTTCACTTAAATACTCTTTCGCAAAGCATCATTTATTTCAAAACATATCATTCATTTTCAAGCTTCCCCAACTCGCTCTACATACGGAGAATGATACCGAAATGGAGTTCGGGTTTTTACTTAACTTGTTTACTTGAGAAAGTATTTAAAATATGAATGATAAATAATTTTATTTATGTTAGCACTAGCGGCTACCCGCGACTTCGTCCGCGTCGGCTTTAGTATTAGGTCCCGAGAGGAACGAAGCATGTGTGAATAACAAATATGTTTGCAACTAAAGAAACAGCATTTAAATATTATTTGCTTTTTACTTATTTTAAATGAAGTATAATGCATGGTAGTATACTTCATTTAAAATAACAGAGTACGTAAAATTACTAAATTTAGATTTTTTTCAGGCATTTGGCGAATAGAGACAGTTACGACAGTATTTGCGAACTGTTTTGAGTGTTCTTGTAAAAGAAATATTTATGCTATATGCATGAATTTTAGCCTATGTTAATCAGGAATAGTGCAGCTTTCTATTAGCGAAAAAGTTTTAGAATCGGTTCTATAGTTACAGAGATACCCAGAGAGCGTAATGTATTAGAATTATTTTGAGTATTCCTGTAAAGGAACTATTTGCGCTACATGCATTAATTTTAGCCTATCATATTCAAGAATAGTGTAGCTTACTATCAGTGAAAAAAGTTTTGGAATCGGTTCAGTACATACAGAAATACACATAGAGCGTAATGTAATTCTTATGAGTATCCCTGTAAAAGAACTATTTGTGATATATGCATAAAAGGTAGCCTATAACACTCAGGGTCCCCCCAGTGTCTAAGAGGGTCTGCTCTCAAACCTGGAAGGCGGGAGGTGCCACGTTCAAACACCGGTCGTGCCTGTCGACCTAGCCGCTCGCAGTTTTCCGTGTTTTTTTTAAAAACCTCGCGAAAATACGGGCTAGGATCCCTTAGAAAATTCCACACAGAGGAATTTTCCATATAGGCCTAGGACCCTATAGGCCTAGGACCATATAGGCCTAGGACTTTCAATCAGTGAAGAAAGTTTTAAAATCGGTTTAGTTGCTACAAAATCTCCATAGAGCGCAATGCATTAGCATTATTTTGAGTGTCTTTGTAAAAGAATTTTTTATGCTATATGCTTGAAAGATTGCCTGTATGTTAATTCAGGGCATAAGCTATCTTCATTACAAATTTTTCCAACCATTTTTGTGTGATTCAGTCAAAAACATTCAAACACATAAACGTACACATTTATATTATTTGTAGGATTTGGAAATTTACGAACTTTAGTTAGTGAAATACATCTGGACTTTTCTTGGTACTTACCTATTATCCCGGCGGTCATTCCCGCCAAACTGTTTTTTCGTCAAATGAGTTGCCAAACTGTTGCCAATCGTATTCAAAACCATTAATAATTTCATGTGCCCGGCATTTATCTCGGCAAAAAATCGCTCGTCTTGGCGGACCGCCGGGATAATACGTAAGTACACTTTTCTTTATTTATGCTTTTTAATTTGGCGTAAAATCAACATAATTTCCATACTTATTTATGTTTTTCAAATGCATGTGATTTTGCAAATAGAATTTCTGCTTTATTTCAAAAGCATAAATCATTTTGTGCGGGCGATAAAACGGTTTTTAATTAATAGTTAGAAAAGTAATTAAAATTTCCGAGCCTCAGGTACACTTTACCGAAGTCATGGGTCCAGGCATGCTCAAATTTTCAAAGCTCTGCTTTCTGTAGATTTTTCTGGAGAACATTCATTTTTATTATTAGAGATAGATATATTTGGCATAAAACTGGCATAATTTCCGTATTATTTATTGTTTTTCAGATGCACGTGCTTCTTTATTGAAGTAATAGCATTCTTGTTAGCTCAAAACATGAATCATATGATACGGGCGAAACTCGCCAAGAATGGCAACGTAAAAACGGTTTTTAATTAATAATTAAAAAACTAATTAAAAAACTAAAATTCTAAGTAGCCTATAGCCAACTCCAGGGTCCCATCTATATCTAAACCGAAATGCATCGTAATCGATTCAGTGGTTTAGGCGTGAAAGCGTCATAAACAAACAAACAAACAAACAAACAAACTCACTTTCGCATTTATAATATTAGTTAGGATTATCTAATACTATGAATACTAACAATCTTAAATAAGATGAACTTACATGAATAAAATTCCTTGTCACATTTAGGTACTTTGGTCATCTCGTTCAGGTTTCAATAAGACTAAAATGAGTTAACGGCGACAGTTATATTTAAGTCATTTTTAGTAACTTAATACGGTAGTTTAATTTCTATTAATTTGTTGAGGCTGTATTAAAATTTAGTATTTCAATTATTCTCTGTAAATATCCAATAAAATACTGAATATTCTCTTAATGTGACAAATGTATAACAAATTGTAATTGCTTTAGACGCATTGATTTTATGCTAAACTTGTTTAATATTTTTACAGGAATCTCACGTGTACACTCATGTCCATAAATTAAGGATAATGAAGTTCAGGCAAAGAAAGAGAAAGAAGCAAAACAAATTTGACTTATTTGTAAAGTCTATTTATTAAACAAAAAGTAAAGAGCAAAAAAGGTGCTATATGTTTGACATAATTAATAAAAATTGCAAGTTTTACTCCCTTGACCAAATTTCAAAAAAGAACCTATTTACAAAAAACAGTATAACATGGTTAGTAGGATGGTTAATACGGAGTATGTCTCCCGGACGATGCAATACAGGCCTGACAACGCCTAGGCATGCTGAGTATCAAATGATCAATCTGATCTTGGGGAATATTACACCACTCATCAAGCAATGCACTCCGAAGTTCCGGTAGACAGGTGGGAGGGGGTTGACGGGATGCAATTCGTCGGCCAAGCATATCCCACACATGCTCTATTGGATTCCAGTCCGGTGAGTATGCTGGCCAATGCATACGGGTGATATCCTCCGATTGAAGGCATTCGTCTACAATGTTTGCACGGTGAGGACGGGCGTTGTCATCCATAAACACAAATTCAACACCCATGGCGCCCCGAAATAAACGTACTTGTTGTTCCAGAATGACATCCCGATAGATGTGGCCTGTCATCGTTACACTCTGAACATGCAGGTCAGTTCTGGAACCAAGAATAATTCCTCCCCAAACGAGCCATCCTGCACCACCGTAACGGTGTCTTTCAATGGTGTTCTCTTGGTGGTAACGGGTACCTGGCGCTCTCCAGATGAATGTCCGGCGAGAATCAGACTCCAAACTAAACCTGGACTCGTCGGAAAACATCACACAAGACCACTGTTGCGGTGTCCACAATGCATGCTCTCTACTCCAGGTTAATCGCAGGCGACAGTGAGTTGCGGTAAGTGGAACACATCTGACAGGCCTACGAGCATATAGACCAATGTGCCCTAAGCGTCTGTACACGGTCTGCCTTGAAACTGTCGTACCGGTAGCTGAAGAGAGCTGACGAGACAGGTCTGATGCTGTACTCCGTCTGTTTCTTTTGGCAGTAACTGCCAAATAGCGGTCCTCATTCAGCGTTGTAACTCGGGGGCGACCTGTGCTGTAACGTCTACTCACATTACCATCATCTTGGAATCGTTGCCAAAGCCTGGAGGTGACACTCTGGGCGATTCCAAGTTCCTCGGATACTTCCAGCTGGGTACGTCCACATTCCAGTCGTCCGATAATTCTGCCACGTAAAACATCATCCAAATGCCTCCTTTGTGCCATAACTATGCGGTTTTTCCACTGAAAGGCTTTCACAGCGCTTGTGAACAATTTTACTTCTTTGCCACCATTCCTTATATACCCCTCTCTTACACTCTCGTCATTGTGACGTACCATCCACGCCATCTGGTGGTTTCCTGTAATTTGCATATTCTTCTTCAAGATGTGTGTGATCATTCCACAGGTGAAATTTTTATTTTAGAGATCAATTTCTGTGTGATTCTGAATTATCCTTAATTTATGGACATGAGTGTAGATGAATTTCTTATGGGCATAAAATTGCGATCTGGACAACATTTTGGTGAAACTGTATTACTCAATCTGTGTATTCTTAAATCCAAACAGTTAAAAAAAACCCATCAAGCAACAGTCTGCATATAAAGAATTTTAAAACAGATTTTGTAAATAATTATCAATAGTATTTATCCTAACTAATATTATAAATGCGAAAGTGAGTTTGTTTGTTTGTTTGTTTATGACGCTTTCACGCCTAAACCACTGAATAAATTATGATGAATTTTGGTTTTAGATATAGATGGGACCCTGGAGAAGGTTATAGGCTACTTAGAATTTTAGATTTTTAATTACCTTTTTAATTATTAATTAAAAACCGCTTTTACGTTGCCATGCTTGGCGAGTTTCGCCCGTATTTAGTGATTCATGTTTTGAGCTAACAAGAATGCTATTACTTCGATGAAGAAGCACGTGCATCTGAAAAACATTAAATAATACGGAAATTATGCCAGTTTTATGCCAAATCTATCTATCTCTAATAATAAAAATGAATGATCTCTAGACAAATCTACAGAAAGCAGAGCTTTGAAAATTTTAGCATGACTGGGCCCATGACTTCGGTAAAGTGTACCTGAGGCTGAGAATTTTAATTACTTTTCTAACTATTAATTAAAAACCGCTTTATCACCCGCACACAATGATTTATGCTTTTGAAATAAAGCAGAAATTCTATTTGCAAAATCACATGCATTTGAAAAACATAAATAAGTATGGAAATTACGCTGATATTACGCCAAATAATAAAGCATAAATAAAGAAAAGTGTACTTACGTATTATCCCGGCGGTCCGCCAAGACGAGCGATTTTTTGCCGAGATAAATGCCGGGCACATGAAATTATTAATGGTTTTGAATACGATTGGCAACAGTTTGGCAACTCATTTGACGAAAAAACAGTTTGGCGGGAATGACCGCCGGGATAATACGTAAGTACCAAGAAAAGTCCAGATGTGTTTCTTAAAGTTCATAAATTTCCAAATCCTTCCAATAATATAAATGTGTATGTTTGTGTGTTTGGATGTTTTTGACTGAATCACACAAAATGGTTGGAAAAATTTGTAATGAAGATAGCTTATGCCCTGGATTAACATACAAGTAACCTTTCAAGCATATAGCATAAATAATTATTTTACAAAGACACTCAAAATAATGCTAATGTATTGCGCTCTATGGAAATTTTGTAGCTTCTAAACCGATTTTAAAACTTTTTTGACTGATTGAAAGTACTAGGCCTATATATTCCTAGGCCTATAGGGTCCTAGACCTATATGTGGAATTCCTCTGTGTGGAATTTTCTAAGGGATCCTAGCCCGTATTTTCGCGAAGTTTTGGAAAAAAACACGGAAAACTGCGACAGGCAGGACCGGAGTTTGAACCTGGCACCTCCCGCCTTCCAGTTTTGAGAGCAGAACCTCTTAGACTCTACTGGGGGGACCCTGAGTATTATAGGCTACCTTTTATGCATATATCACAAATAGTTCTTTTACAGGGATACTCATAAGAATAACATTACGCTCTATATGTATCTCTGTAAGTACTGAACCGATTCCAAAACTTTTTTCACTGATAGTAAGCTACACTATTCTTGAGTATTATATGCTAAAATTCATGCATGTAGCGCAAATAGTTCCCTTACAGGAACATTCAAAATAATTCTAATACATTACGCTCTATGGTCATCTCTTTAACTACAGAACCGATTCTAAAAATGTCATAAATGATGTTTCGATAACTGTTATTTTTTCTCTTTATGTCTGAAACTAGTTACAGTATTAAATCTACTTCAAGGCATTCATAAAACGTAAAGGCAGCTTTACTTCTTCTTCTTCTTCTTTTGCTGAACTGAAAATACAGAACAAGCAGCAAGCTCTCTATTCTTAGTTCGTCAAATCATGCTTTGAACCTTCAATTCAATACCTGTTTATCACAAGAAAGTACGAATCTTAAACTTCAAAAGCTGATAAAATAGAACTTTTCTAAAGGCCAGCTCGGACAGCCCTAAATGTACAGGATATTTCTTGCATTCTATACATGACCTATATATATTTTTCGCATCACTTATTGGTAAATGATATAAAAGAAATGTATTTTGATATGGCGAAGTAAACGACACAAAGAAAGGTCTCCTTTTGTCATTGAAGTATAGCGTTACTGTCAGTCCATACTTTTATGTATCGACATAGAAACCTTTTGGGAGCCCAGAAGATATTTTTTTGTCCGGATTTCTTAGAAGTCCGGAATAAATAAGAAAGTTACTTAATCGTTCTTCCTAGAATGAGAAGAGTTACATAATACTGAGGATTAAGTACACGCATGCAGTTTCTCTAATCAAGTTGAAGTATGGGAAGAATTGTGCGCGGCAGAAATAAGATACATGAATGCAGTATGGAGTTAGTACGAAGGAATGAAATAGAAATTGAATTCAAAATTTTGTAGCAACAATTGCGATCGTATAGCTTACATTTTGTTTGACAATTACGTTGATTCAATGCACTCCAAAAAATGAACAAAAACGTGATAAATGTAACGAAATTTTTTTAAAATACACTGACCTCCAAAAGTTAAGGAACAACATGGTTTTCGAAGCTCATCATGAAAAATGACGTTAAAAATATAATTTATAGTGTATATGAATTATGAAAATGAACTTCTCCGACCGGCTAGCTGCAAATTAAAATATACGCTCCGTCCGGCAAGGAAACGAGCAGCAACAAGTATTTTCTCCCCCACTCTTTGGAATGTGCCATTGTGAAGGGTCCTTTTGTTGCCTGTGTGGATTTTCAGGAGTAACGTGGAAAGCGCAGGGTTGCAATAAAATAAGCCGCGATTGGCTACATTATGTACCTGAAACTTCACATTTAGCTATTTTTCGCACACTTTGTTATTCAAAAATAGTCTTCATTTCAGCAGTTTAATTTTTATTTTTAAACTTAAAATTACATAAAAATTATACGTTCAAAAAAGCGCAGTTACCATTTTTTAAGTATTTTTAAATATTTATGTAAGGAAAAAAAAAAATCTTTGTTGCACTATTTGTTTCTACCCAAATTTTCCTACTTTCATCTTTCTGAAAAAACAAATAAATACATAAATAAAAATAAAAGCACCAAAACTGAAAACTTGAGTACCCTTTAAACTTCCTAAAAAATGTTTCATAAGATTTTTTGAGACAAGGAAAAATCTCAGAAAAAAGAAATATCAATGAGTATTTCATGTCGCAAAATAATAGTAATAAATTACATTTTAAGACATCCAGATCCATATTATGAATATTCTAATATTTAATTGAGTATTACATGGAAAAATTGTCATAAGAGTGTTTGACGATTAGCTAATTTTCTAGAGAAATTAAATTTTAAAGCATTTATTTTTAAAGAGTTAATCTGCTTTATGTTGATAACAAAAAAAGTTTACTTTGCGATTGCGTGTTATATATAATGTCAAAACCTGCTCAGGGCCTTATTAACGCATGGGGCAACTGGGCCCCTGAGTGTTTTATCACCGAAAATTTCTTAGCTTATTATACTTCCTTGTACAAAGTAAAGGAAGTATTGTGATCACGAAAAATTTTTGCATTCAAATTTTGTAGGAAATGTCTAGCTTGACCAACTGTGTGTCCGCTTTATGTATAAATAAATATAAGTTTATGGGTCAGCATAAGTTAATGGGGTCATGTCGGTTTTTATGCGTTGATAACCAATAAACATACAAGGAAGTAATGCGTTGTCCACATCAGATTTTTTTTTAAGTAATAAAAATATTTTCTATTTTTGATTACTTTTTAAGTGATTATTCAATGCTCAAAACAACATGATGGTGTATTATAGTTATGATGGTATGGTGTATAGAAAGTAGGGGCTAGGAGATGAAGCTCTCCCCCCCCCCCCCCTGAAATATGACATTTCCCCAAAAAATTAGATTAAATTAATTTTTTTAATTTTTTAAAAGTGACCATCCCCCCCCCTTTCAACCGCTGAAAGTCGCATTCAGGATCCACTACTTTAGGGGGGGGGGGGAGGAGGGCCTAGGTGAACTCCAGTCTCAGGGCTCTAGTATGTCTTCATCGGACCTTGTGCCTGATATTTAAATAAAATAAAACCTCCCTAAGTTGAACACATACGGCTAGATCAAAAAGGGTCCAACTTATAGATAAATATTTTAATATTATGGACACGTTCCGTTCCTTTGAAAAATGTCCAACTTACGGAGGTATCCGTGTTACGGGGTAACCAACTTGGGAGGTTTCACTGTTATATTTATGTATTTGATACTTAAGGCAATTTTAGTCTATAGTCCGCGCGAAAACTACCTAAAAAAATTATCCGATTAGAGTTATGTCGTGTTACGGCAACGTTACGCAAGGGCGTCTGCCTGGGGGTGCCTTGGACGGAGGACTTTTTAAAGAGTTCTAGGGCTCATTTACGTTATATCTGGAGAAAACTGTCCCGAAATACAGATTGTTTGATCGGCGGCAGCACAATAGACTTGAACCCGGGTCCATTACACTTCGGCTATCTCAGTGTTTAATGATTTTAACACAAAGCCACTACTGGGCTGTTAGCTTAGCAATTGAACGTGCAAATCTCTGGTTGCACGTTCAATGCCTTAGCCGCCCGTCGGCTTTTGACTAGTGTGTATGGACATAAATTGTTTGTGTTAATTTTGTAAGTGGATTCTTTTCTTTTTTTTTTAGGCTCTCGAAAGAGCCATTAGCTCTGAAAAGAGCTTTTTTTTTTTGTTGTTTTTGTTGTTTCTGTGTTTGTGCATACATATTTGAAAAAGACTGTAAAAATTAAAAAATTGCTTTCTGGCTTCTGCATTTCATTTTTGAATATTGTTTTGGGAATTGTGGTATTCTTCAAAACAATTTCTATCTATACACAAGGCGACATTACAAAGTTTGCATATCACCCATGAACGCCTCTCTATTCCATTTTTTGAGCAATTAGAGCATCTCCTTCTAGTCTTTCAAAGGCCAATGTCCGAAACTTGAGGTATGCTGCGGCTTCTTTTCTGGAATTGGCCTGGATACAGTGACTTCTCTTCTCTCTACCAAATTTCTGATTAATTCCATTCGGAAATTCCGTTGGCTTCCATCATATACTTAGATAAAATATAAGCATTTAATATGGATATATCAAATAAATGGAAAAAGAGTTTTTTTTGTCCACTTCACTGTGCGTCTTTGAAAGGAGTAGCTGTTCGCCATTCTGTCACTCTTATCTACGTATCCCATGTTTTCATTGTAGTCTGATATGACAGCTGGTTTACAGTTTTCGGGAGAAGTATTTTGTTCTGATGCACGGTGCATATTTGACAGCATGTATACATCACGTTTGTCTTTCCAGCGTAGTGCTAAAAGACCATTACAGGATTTTGAAATTACTTCTCCGCGTTTCAGTTTAATTTGCGAGATTTCTTTTGGGAAATTCTTTATTACAACGAATAGTGCCACACGAATTTATGCATTTTTCTTCGAGAAGATCCGTGAAAAGTTGAGGGGACGAAAAAAAATTGTCCATGTATAATTTGTGTCCCTTTCCCTTCACACATTCCGCCATTGTCGTAACAACATTGTACGACGCAGAAATCAGTGGAGTTTTTGCGCATTTATCATTACCAAGATAAACTTTCATATCATATGTGTACCCTGGTTTGTCGGCTAATTTATAAAGCTTGATTCCCCATTGTTTCCTTTTTTTGGGTATGTATTGCCTAAATGCAAAACGTCCCTTGAATTTTACAATCACTTCATCGATTGACAATTCTGGATTATAAATAGACTTAAATTTTTCATTTATTGTTTCAAAGAATTGTCGTATCTTCCATAGTCTGTCATAATTTTCAGAATCTCTCCTGGGTTTTAAATGGTTATTGGAAAAGTGCAAAAATTGTAAAATAGACAGAAATCTATGTCTTGCCATAATAGTTCTAAAAATAGGCGTTTCCATATATTTGTCTGTTGTCCAGTAATCTCGAAGATTATCTTTTTCGACATGGCCCATTAATAAAATGATTGCAAAAAACTTTTCAATTTCTATTGGCGTTGTTTGGATCCAATCTGGGGTATGTTTTCTTTTACCTGAGCTGTCTGGTTTCAGCTCCAGTACTTGCTCAGCATATCTATTAGTTTTTTCACAGATAAAATTTACAATGTCTTCTGTAAATATCAATTTAAAGTAATCATACGCACTGTTTAATGCGTCTGTGGCACATGCAATTCCTGAATTCCCAGTAAAAGGCAAAATGTCAACAACATCGTTCTCACCAGGTAATTTCCACTTGAAAATTGCCTTACCATCATTATAATTTTTATCTTCTGCTTTCATATCAGCATCATTTTTATCTTCATTTTCCGTATCCTTACTATTTTTTTCTTCATCTTTTGCATCGTGAAAAGAATCATTTTCCTCTATCTCAAGTTCATCATTTTCACAGTCTGAATCACTATCAGCGTAATTTTCGTCAAAATCATTCATAAGTTTCTCAATCTCGCTTTGCGTAAGACCTTTGAATCTGGGAGCCATTTTTCAGCACTGCAAATTTATGAAGCCGTAAATAGAAAATAAAGAAGCAAGAGCACTCTCAACGTATGTCGGAGAATGAACAATAAAGCTACTCCCACTTGCAAACCAAAATTGCGCCAACAGAAAAACCTGTTATTCCTTTATTTATCGCCAACACTTCTTTACAGAGTTCCCCCTCTTTTTGAACAATAGGTGACTTAGGAAGATAAACATGCAGAGCAGAACACCTGTTTTGCAGGTACAGTAAAGGGGGGAATGAACTGTCGGGACAGTAGCTGACCCGAGAGCCGACTTTTGGTCGATAAATTTCTCTGGTCCAGCAGGTGTCCCGCCGGTCTCTAAGGGTTAAGCAAATTTATAAAAAAAATGATAGCTACCATTTTTTTTTTTACATAGAAAAGAACAGGCGTATAAGAGTGAATGCAAATATCTGGCTCTCGTAATTACGCGTGTAACTTTTGTTGATTTACAACTTCTGTCAGTAGATTTATTGACAATAGGCAGTAGGGTCCCGGAGTGTCTGAGAAAAGCCGTTTGCCCAATTCATTAAGGTGGCGGTCGGTTGGATGGATGGAAATGGTTTTGTCACAGGCAGATGCTGCTAGGCGTCTTAATGTGTCTCGCAGTGTGGCCCAATGTCTCTGAAATCAATATCAAACTGAAGCTTCGATGTGCAGAAAACATGTTTCAGGCTGACCACGAGCTACAACATCTCCAGAAGACCGTTTTATAGATCTTTCGGCCCGAAGGACAAGAAGCATTTCTGTGCCGGAAATTCTTGCAGACCACTCCGTAGCATCTGGGAGAAGAATATCTGCTAGTACTGTGCGAAGGCGTCTTCACATGCAGGTCTCTGTTAAAGGCTACCTGCTGTGTGTGATCCCTTCAACACGTACGAACGGCAGAGAAGAGCCCGCTTACCTTGATCAAGAGAACACGATGGGATTCTGTTTTAGATTTGTTTTTCGCATTTATTTCGGCTATATTTCGACAAAAGCTGACAAGCTTGAGATAGCGAGATTTTGGACAATAGCCGAACTAGTGATACATTACAGGCTTTTAATAAATTGAAGGTATCCATAGACAGTAATGTATTTAAAGTCTTTCGGGTGTCCCAGTAAATAAATCACTCAGTCGATTGCAATCAAAAAAGAGATGCACAGTTAGATGATACAATAGTTATAAATACAAAATTTCAGCATTCTACGTTTAAAATTTCAGTTATTCGAAATACAAAATTATTTTCGGTACCAAATTTGGCGAAATTTCGGGAAAAATCGCCAAGGACAACGACAAATGGCGCGATTTCGGGCATGGACCAAACAATGACTGACTGCAGACAAAATGTATTGAAAGTGTCCATAGATATTATTGCATTGAAATTCTTTTGGGTGGTCCTGTAAATAAACTGTCCGGTAGATTGGAACCAAAAATCGAGATGCACAACTGGATGTTACAACTATCTTATGCATGAAATTTCAACGATCTACGACTAATAGTTTTTGAGACATGAGAGTTAAATATATACACACGTACACCAAAAGTCGCCAAGCTCAGCGACTTTTGGCGTAATTTTTGAGGGAGGCACATGACCGTCGTTGGATCATTATCTAACTACATGGTAGAACGGTATTTTGCTTCAAATGACTGAATAGCTCCAAAACTGTTATTGACCGTAATGTGTTGGAATATTTGTAGAAGAACCATAAATGACGGAGTTTTCGATGGAGAGATTCATTTTGTAATCTTCATCAACATTTAGCACTTTTGAATCATTCGAAATCGCCTAATACTTCTAAAATACGCTTTAGTGAATTTCTACTCTTAGAAAGTAATGTATGGAAAATCTTTTGGCTGGTCCTATAAATAAACTATAGTCGATTGGAACCAAAAGGAGAGGTGCATAACTAGATGTTACAATAATCCTAAATATAAATTTTCAACATTCTACGGCCAATAGTTTTTGCGATATGCGAGTTACATACACACATACGTGGGTACAGTCGTACAGACGTCAGGGAAAAGCTGATCAAAATGGACTTACAGTGAGTCAAAATGGATTGTACATGCATTTATATGACCATACATACATGGGTACAATGAGATGCCTCGCAACAACTCCTAAATCAAATTTAGAGGTAGTCAAAATCGGTTTTATTCGTCAAATTCTGTATACCTTAATTTTTTGCGATCACATTACTTCCTTGAGATCGGCAGTTGCACTGAAGCGTTAATTAGACCAACAGCCGATGGCTCATCGGCCGAATCTCTGCAACGTCAGAAAGCAGTTTAAGCCATTCCTTTGGTTTAGCTGTATTTTGAAAGGAAACAAGTGACGTAGGAGCGACGTTTCAGATCATTAACATTCAGGGATAAGGAAAATAGAAAAAGTAGGATTGAAGTAGCTCTGTTTGGGGTTTCTTGTTACCTTTAATTCGCCTAGTTCAAAAAATATTTTCTTGTATTTCTGTGGCATCATTTACAAAAGAAATTAATTTTCAAAGAATGAAGCTTGTGAGAATAAATTATTTTTGGAGTCAATAGTTGAATAAATTATACGAGGAGATTTTTTTTTCAGAAATTAATTTTCAAAGAATAAAGCTTGTGATAATAAATTATTTTTGGAGTTAACAGTTGAATAAATTTTACGAGGATATTTTTTTCAGAAATACATATATCAGGTGAAAAATGGAGCCATGTAACTCTGAAAAGAATCCTTTGGCTTTTCCATCGAAAGATGATTCTTGGGAAGACTTAGGAGAGAAAATTGAATATGTAGAAGCAGAAGGTAAACCAGAAACTACTAACCTCTTTTCACCAGATATCGAAAATGCATCTCCCATTTCAAACTTCATAGAAAACGCATTTGTAGAAACCATATTGGATGATTCCTCCCAGCGTGAAGAAAATCAGACTTTTCTTCCTGAATTGAAAATAGTGCCATCAAAGAAAAAA
Source organism: Cheiracanthium punctorium (assembly GCA_038373885.1). Lineage (NCBI taxonomy): Eukaryota > Metazoa > Arthropoda > Arachnida > Araneae > Cheiracanthiidae > Cheiracanthium > Cheiracanthium punctorium. Next base: position 1,400,783 of record JAWZYV010002352.1, read on the forward strand.
GGCAACAAGCGAAGAAAGATTGGGATAATTCTAGACCTGCATCAGAAGACTTCTAAAGTTTCAATTTACAAAAAGACAGGTAACAGATACACGGAATATAAAATAAGAGTTCACAAACATAAATATAAAGCTATATTAAGGAAACGGAAGTCATTTAAAAATACAGATTCCTCGTTTTTTGCTTTCTTTGGTTTCGCGATTGGTATTCTCTTCTTAATCGCTGGACTGGGATTGTTCAATGGCTTTTTACATTTTCACCAAATTCATGGTTTGCAGCTTGATTCAGCCGTATTGTAAGACGTTTAGAGTAGATACGTTAAGTACCACTTAAGATTTTTGTATGACTGACAAAATTCCTGTAAATGAGTGGTATCTAATAAAGCAGTAATTTTTTAGCCAATATTGCGCTTGTTGATAGTTCGTACTTTCTTACCAAAGAGTTTGCACACATTTTGAATTTGCGTTCTCAAGACTTAAAATAAGTAATGCATCAAAAATCAATGACTTTATTGCATTTTAAATTATAAATTTTGCAGGAAAAACTCGCACTCAGGAGGATGATTCGGTTGATTCCAACTTCAGGACCCCACTCCGCCAAGCTGATGATAAATGCCTAAATGTTGTAATCTTGGCGACTTTATACGAATATATGGCAATCCTTGTGAAAGCCGCCATTTTAATCCCCAGTGCCTTGATTTAACCCATTTATGCCTAGCGTCCGTTTTTTGGGACGGCATTTTCGCTATCAGTCGAAAACGTTATTTATTTTTCCTAGCCTTTATTCGCGAGTATTGAACCTCAATTCCACAAAATATTTTAATATGGCCAAGTAGGATGTTGACATTTCAATTTTTATACATAATGATTTTAAATGAAATCATCCCTTGTTCAAAAAATTGACATCAGAAATTTATCAATTACTGCTGGTGTTAGCTAAAATCGAAGAAAGTCGCAAAAATATCCAGGCACGAATGGGTTAACTAAGATATGATTGCAGCAAAAATAAATTCAAGGTTTTAGATTTTAAAAAGTTCGTTTTTGGATTTCAAACGGTTCTTTTACTCTTGAGAGTTACGATTTTTTACTAAAATATGAATGCGGCTAAAATAAAAATCTAGCGTTTAGATTTTTAAAATTAAGATCGTCTTAGAAAATTCGTTCTAAAATCCAAACATATCAAAAAGGAATAGACCAAGTAAATAAATAGCAAAATAACTGGAAAACTTTGCTTAAAAAAGTGCTGTTCAACAGGCCATGTAAGTAAAATATCCGTTATATATATATATATATATATATATTTCAAATTTGTTTGTTTTGTATGCTCATCGCTAATTTGTGTGCTTTTTCCCGTAGGAAAATAGTCACGAACGTTATCTATGGGAACTATGTGATCTATGGGAACGTTGCAGCTCCTGGAGACAGTGGAGATGGGGAAACGCGCCAAAATGGCGTTTTTTGAAATTGCGCCAAGTGGGGGTCCTAAAGTAGGAATCAACCGGATGATTCTTTAAGAATCGGTGTAATTAGGACAACCAAAAATTTAAGTACCAAATTACTTAAGATGCTCTATAGCGTTAAGCATAGCACGGAACTTACGTATTATCCCAGCGGTCATTCCCGCCAAACTATATTTTCGTCAAATGTGCTGCCAAACTGTTGCCAATCGTATTCCAAACCACAAATAATTTCATATGTCCGGCATTTATCTTGGTAAAAAATTGCTCGTCCTGGCAGACCACCGGGATAGTACATAAGTACCCAAAAAACATTTCGGATTTAGAATTCTTCCACTTCTGTATATAGTCACTTTTGTTTTTCACAGCTTCGATATTTGGCACTACTCCGAGATGAAATACTTCGCGGTGCTAAATACACAAATATGTAAAGGTTTATGCATAAGAGTATGTGGATAACCGTTTTAATTATAACCATAATGAGAAATGATTGTCGGTTATGTGTATGAGTAAATCGCCAAAGAATCACCATAAAATTATGTAGCCATGGTAGATATCCAAGCTGTTCCAATTTTTTTTTTACGTATGATTTCTTTCTTTTCCTATGTAAAAAAACGGTACTTGTGTATTACACCGTCGACATGCCAAGCGAAGAGATTACTCGCCAAGGGTTTGTATTCTGCAGTTATGTTGCTATTGCGCACGTGATAGTGTGCATCAAAATACAGTATATTCTGCTATGGATAAAACGAATAGTGTTTCTTTTAAAATTTATAAAATTTTATGTGTGCGGTTGATTTTTAAAATTCATTAATGGCTTAGCAAAATTTAAGCGTTTATCAAAGCATTGTAATCTTAATCTTATCTTAATTCTTAATATATATATAAAATGTTAATGTTCGTTTGTAAAGACAGGGTTTTCTCTATCACCACCAAATCGAATGAACTTCCCGTTGGGGTGGTAAATACCCCTTGGCCTCACGGTGAAAGTAAGGGATTTTGGTCGTGGTGGGTGGAAGTGGGTGGTTGTGGGTGGCGAAAATGTGAAAAAATATATATCTGTCCTATTCTAATTCATGAGAACTTCTGAATTTCAACTCCAATAAAATATTAAAATTTAACGTTTATCGTCTGTTGCCATATCAGCAGGAAAACTGAATCTCGAGAAATTATCGTCTGCAAACCATTTTACCTGAAACAAATTCAAGTTATTTTAATAAGTGAAAAAGAACAAATTATTTCAATATTCTAGAGTGTTCTAGTACTAGCAATTTCGATGTGTTATGGTATATAAACCGAAATTCAGTAACTTTTCGTCAGTTTGATCGTGTTTGCAGTCGAGAAAAGATTAATTGAAATTAAGAGTGAACAGTAATTAAACAAATTCAAGTCATTTTTACAAATGAAAAAGAATATATCTATCTGAACTATCTGAATATTCAAGAGAGTTCTTCAGTGACACCGTAATAGCAATCAAGTGATTAATTTTGTGTAACTTTATTACATTACATATACACAATGCCAAGGCGTAAAAAAGTATTTACAAAACCTCAAGTGGATTCTAAAAGAAGAAAAGTAGCACGTCAACTTGAAAAAGAAGAACAAAGAGAGAGACGGCTTTCAAATATTCGTAAAGGAGTAAAAAAAAATTAGAGAAAATTTAACCGAAGAAGAAAGAACACTTATTAACGAAGAAGTGCGATCCCAAATTAGAACACTTAGAAATCGTCAATCTGCTGATCAACGTGAAGTGGAAAATAGAAGAAGTAAAGAAAGAATGGCTACTTTACGCAAAAAACGAGCTGCTACAAGTAAAATTGAGAATTTAGAACTTCGGGCGTTCCATTATGATTGCAAAAATTAATACAGCGAACATTCAAATATTATCATCGGAAAAATGAATATGCGAGTATTGTCATGCAAGGAGATTTAAAGGCGAAACTGCTGGTATGTGCTGTTCAAGTGGTAAAGTCAATTTACCAGCATTAGATGTACCACTACCAGAATTACTTGCAAATATGACTGGAAAAACACCAGATTCCAATCATTTTCTGCAAAATATACGTCGATACAACTGTTGTTTTCAAATGACTTCATTTGGAGCTTCATTAATATGCAAGGAAGGAAATTTCAGCCCGGTTTTTAAGGTTCAAATCCAAATTTATCATCGAGTAGGTTCACTTCTGCCGATGCCCAATGAAACTCCAAAATTTCTTCAAATATATTTTGTTGGTAACGAAGAACTTGAAACAGACCAACGTTGCTCTAACATTCAGGGACTACAACGAGATATTATTCAAAAATTACAACGTCTACTTCATAATCATCTGCCGATGCCCAATGAAACTCCAAAATTTCTTCAAATATATTTTGTTGGTAACGAAGAACTTGAAACAGACCAACGTTGCTCTAACATTCAGGGACTACAACGAGATATTATTCAAAAATTACAACGTCTACTTCATAATCAACTAATCAATGTGTTTAAGACTTCTCTAGACCAAATGGCTGCAGATAATTATAAGATCGTTATTCGAGCAGATAAAAGACCAGCCGGTCAACACGAAAGAAGGTTCAATGCATCTCAAACGAACGAAGTTGCCGTAGTAATTGTTGATAACGAATGTAGACGTCGTGATATTATTACTCAACGCCGAAGTAATGAATTGCAACGTATTGCTGAATCACATCGTAGTTATGATGCACTACAGTATCCGCTAATTTTTTGGCAAGGTGAGGTTGGTTATCACTTCAATATTCAACAAATCGATACAGCTACAGGTGTCGAAACTAACAAAAAAGTATCAGCGATGCAATTTTATGCTTATCGAATTATGACTAGAAATGATGAATATAACCATATTTTAAACAACTTCGGCAGTTATTGCAGCAGTTTATTGTAGACATGTATGCTAAAATTGAGACGGAAAGATTAGAATTTATTCGCCATAATCAACGAAAGTTGCGTTCGGATGAATACATCCATTAGAGAGATGCAATGATAAATGATGCAAACGTCGATAACATAGGAAAATTGGTCATCTTGCTATCGACATTTACCACTGGAAGTCCACGTCACATGCATCAATATGCTCAGGATGCGATAACTTATGTCGAAAACACGCCAGACCAGATTTATTTGTAACATTTACATGTAATTCTTCATGGGTGGAAATCAAAGAAGAATTACAATATGGACAGATAGCCAGCGATCGACATGATATTGTTGCTCGAGTTTTTAATCAAAAACAAATTAAATTTATTGACGCCATCGTGAAAAATCAAATATTTGGTGCTGCTACCTGCTGGATGTTTTCTATTGAATGGCAGAAACGAGGACTGCCACATTCTCACAACTTAATTTGGTTTCAAAACATAAAATTCAACCGAATCAAATAAATGATATCATTAAGGCTGAATTTCCAAACCCGGAAGAAGATCCTGACCTTTATAGTATAATCGTAAAAAACATGGTTCATGGCCCGTGTGGTGAACTAAACAGAAGTTCTCCGTGTATAAAAGATGAAAAATGTACAAAACGTTTGCACACTTCCAACTATACGTTGCCTGCTCACGAGTAGGATCACCTCGAAATTTATTCATTTACAATCCGGACAATAAAACCAGAAATGTAGTCTATAAGCAAGTATTGTAAAAAGAAATTTAAAAAAATGTAATAAAAATAAAAAGTGTAAATTTATAATATAATATGTAATATGTGTAATATAACATGCAAATAATTGTGTAAATAAAACATAAATTTTCGATTTACTAAGGTGTTTCTTATTTTAAATTATGATTATTTCAATTAGTTAATTAATTAAATAATTTGATATACTTTCTATACATCGCATGTTTAATGGTCGAATAAGTCTCTCAATATCTAAGAAATCTGAATTATCTACGTAAAAAATGGATCCTTAAATATCTTTTATACCATTAAACATGCGGTGTATTTTAACTCGAGCAACGCCGGGTTTCGCTGCTAGTGCGGGTATAATATGAAAAGTGTGGATTATATTAACTGCGGAGTTTGCATTAAACGGAACTGTTATGTGTAGGCCGCTAAGGCGACATTAGATGAACTGCGCTTGTGTTGAATTACTTTAAAATGTTTGTGTATATTTTTAAAAAATGTTTTGTGTGCCTTGACGGGGAATAATTCCGTAAGCGGGGGCAGGTTTAGTTGGCTTCATTTTTTGTTGCCAACGTCTAACCCATTAAGGTTTCCGTTAAAACAGTTCTCCATATATTCTAAGCACAATCCTTGCAGATTGGCTTATTTAGCAACGCATAAAAGCTTTGGCGACGTCTGGCTTGGCGACCTGCCCCCGCTTACGGAATTATTCCCCCTTGACGGAATTTAAATATTTATTAAATAGGTTTATGTTTATAATACAGAAAAAGAAAAATTGTTTTATAAACTGCGTATTTCTTTTAACTAGAGACGTGATGTCAGTACTTTGTATTGGTGTTATTTCAGAATAATACGTTGGTGTTTAAGTTAAATATGAATGACTTTATTTAATATGAATCCAGTGCAGTTTGCCAGAAATCATGGATTGCATTTAGAATTGCAACGAAAATGTCTTCATTAGAATGTAGACGTCTCCACATAAACTCAGCCAATAATATTTTACCAGAAGTATTTTAAGGTAACCCGACCTTAGCGACGCCAACTAGGTGAAAAAAATTTTGGCGAAAATGTCGACGGTATAATACACAAGGACCTAAAAAAACAATGCCACGCTGTTTCAAGTTATAGAGTTACTTCAAAATATGAAAATATGTATTTTAGAGGATATTAAGGAAAAACGGGGAAAAAAGCATCATGGTTGTCATGCTTGACCGTGTTGATTCCTACTGGGTTGATTCCACGGAACTCTAACCAACCTAAAAAATCGCCGTACGTTGGCGAGCTTCGCAGTCGTGGGTCTCTAGCAGTAATATATCTCCATGGAACTAGATGAAAATGAAAAGGTACACAAATTAGGGATAAATGCACCAATTAAGGAGTTTGAAGACACTTAGTCTACTTATGTAATACGATAACTTATGCAGTACTAAAATCGATGATATGTCTACGCTGCAAATAGCAACAGCTAGATGTAAAAATTAGCGTAATAACGTTACTTGCGTATTATCCCGGCGGTCCGACAAGACGAGCAATTTTTCGTCAAGATAAATGCCGAACAAATGAAATAATTCATGACTAGAGATACGTTTGGCAACAGTTTTCCAGCACATTTGACGCAAAAACGTTTGGCGGAAATGACAGCCGGGATAATACGTAAGTACCGTAATAACAATACTCCGTACTATTGTACAAAAAATCACCTTGCATGAGAATTGAAGTACTCTAATCAGTCTGGAGCATATATTTTACACATTTTACCGAAAATATCATGGGCACAAGAAATGGGTTAATTGGAAACCTAGAAATTAAATTAATAAATAAATAAAGAATGGTGCGGCTGTGTCGTGGACACGGTCGTGTGTTTTACGTGAAAACATGCGCTTAACGAGTAATATTTTCTTTGAGTTTCATCGAGTTCAGGAAAGAAATGAAGCAAAATAATAATTACTGCTTTATAACTTCATTAATGATAGGTCTGTGATACGAAAAGTACGAAACATGCATTATTTATTTTCGAATTTTTTACTTTAATACTACATATATTCACTACTAGCTCAAGTGCCCATCGTTGACGGGTTAGTACGTTAGCAAATTTCGAAAAGGCAGAATATTCGTCAGCATTGTAGGCGAATAAAAAATGAAATTAGTACATTGGTAACAGTATAGAAAGCAAAATTATAGCTTCTGTGTATTGTTAAAAGATTGCAGGTTAGAGAAAATGATGAGTAAAATTGACAATAGAGAATCTACTTATATAATGCGCTAATGTATGCGGTACCAAAATCGACGATATTTTCATGCTGCGAACGGCAACTGCTAGATGTAAACATTAGTGCAATAACAATAACGCATGTGCAAAACTCCATATTAACAGTTCAATGGCGTCCAATGGAGCAAGCATAAGTCACGCAGTAGCTAGATTACAAAATAACAATAATGAATACATACAAATGTAAGATCTTTCGGACTTTCTTACAGCTTTAAAATATCGAATTTATAATACTCGGCGAATTCATTGCCCATCTAAAAAATGTCACAGTGCATTGGGCTAAAGCACATTTTAGCCCTTTGCTTTTTCAACATCGGCTTTTATGATGACACTTCGAATGTGTGGCAACCCTAACCTAAATAAATTTAATGACAAATACCGTTAAAACAAAGAAACCTGACTTTCATTGAAATGAGTCCAGAAATTGATTCAGCACTGCAATGAGTATAAAGAACAGTAAGGTAAGGGGCGGCGAAGCTGGCTACCTTGGCGGATAGTACTAATTAAAGCTGCTGATATTTTCTAAACTCCTGAAAATTGTTATGAATTAATTCACATAATTCAGTGAAACATATTTTTAAAAAATACTGACAGATATGATGCCTCGGAATCAATAAATAAAAGGAAACACTCATGGTATTTATAGTAGAGTTTCGTTTAACCGTATTTCCTGACATTTTTGTCACAGAGCCACCAGATAAATGAAATGTCCTCCTTGATACGACAGAAAATGGTCCAAAGAAAATTAACCCTCTGCCTCGGTAGCGTATTATTAAGGATCTGAACATTATTTTTTTTTTTGCTTTCTCGTTTCCTTCAATGTTTGAGGCTGTTCTGTAGAAATTGTTCCACTTAGTTACGCTTTCCCAAATAAACTGAAGCGCCAGTGTTTTACGTCTGCAGTGACCAGAATATCTCGCGTATTTGTTGAATAAATACATACAAAGGCTAGTTTTGATGAGCAATTCCGTTGAGCAGATCAAGTGTGATAGATGCATATTCAGGTTTATTCAGCTCTCTCTCCTGTGGATAAAAAGGACTACATCAAAGGAAGTATATGTAACTCTACAGGGAAATTTTATCTAGTTTTAACTAAAAATTATAGTACAATTTACGTATATATGTTTTACGTATATATATTTCTATACATAAAACATATTTAACATAATATTTTTTCAAAATAGATGACAGTAGCAAGTATGGGTTGGTTATTTTAGCAAGGAATAACTTTTTTTTTATTTTTTGAGCACTGTTTTTCCGAATTTAATGAATTTCGGCCAGCAGAGCGTAATGTATTTAGAATCTTTTGGACGGTCCTGTAAATGAACTACCCAGTCAGTTGGGACGGAGGTGCACAACTACATGTTACAGCAATCCTAAATATACAGTTTCAACATTCTAAGACCAACAGTTTTTGAGATATGTGAATTACATGCATATGTACGTACAGTTGGCATAGAAAAACTGGTCAAAATAGATTCGCGGTCGGTCAAAATGGGTTGCACAGGCATTTATATTAACTAATATTATAAATGCGAAAGTGAGTTTGTTTGTTTGTTTATTACGCTTTCACGACGAAATCGCTGAATTGATTATGATGAATTTTGGTATAGCGATAGATGGGACCCTGCAGAAAGCTATAGGCTACTTAGAATTTTAGATTTTTAATTACTTTTTCAATTATTAATTAAAAACCACTTTTACGTTGCCATGCTTGGAGAGTTTCGCCCGTATCAAATGTTTCACGTTTTGAGCTAACAGGAATACTATCCCTTCAATGAAGAATAGCGTGAATTTGAAAAACAATCTCTAAAAATGAATGTTCTCCAGACAAATCTACAGAACGCAGAGCTTTGAAAAATTGAGCATATAAGCCCATGACTTCGGTAATGCGCACCTGGGGCTCAGAATTTTGAAATTTTAATTACGTTTCTAACTATTAATAAAAATTGTTTTTAGGTGGTCATGCTTGACGAGTTTCTCCCGCACAAAATGATTTATGCTTTTGAAATAAAGCAGAAGTTCTATTTGTCGAATCGCGAGCATTTGAAAAACATGAAATGGCATGGAAATTAACGTTAGTTTTACGCCAAATTAAAAAGCATAAAAAAGAAAAGTCTAAATGTGTTTCTTAAAGTTCATAAATTTCCAAATCCTACGAATAATATAAATGTGTATGTTTGGATGTTTGTGACTGAATCACACAAAAATGGCTGAACGGATTTGGAAAAATTTGTAATGAAGATAACTTTTACCCTGGATTAACATACCGGCAACCTTTCATACTTATAGCATAAATAGTTCTTTTACAAAGACACTCAATATAATTCTAATAGATAACGCTCTATGGGCATTTTGTAGCTACTGAAACAATTCTAGAACGTTTTTCACTGAATGAAAGTTACACCATTCCTGAGTATTATTGTTGTGGATTAATGTCGATTGACTGCATTAGGGTTCTAGGCCTATATGGGGAATGCCCCCTGTAGGGGACTTTCTAAGGGATCCGAGCCCATATTTACTCGAAATTTAGGAGAAAACTACAGAAAACTCCGAGCGGCTAGGACGACAGGAGCGACCGGGGTTTGAACCTGGCACCTCCCGCCTTCCTGTTTCCAGATCAGAACCTCTGAGCCACTGGTGGGGCCCTGAGTATTATAGGCTACCTTTTATGCATATATCACAAATAGTTATTTTACAGGGATACTCATAAGAATTACATATACTATGTGTATCTCTGTAACTACTGAACCGATTCCTAAAACTTTTTCACTGATAGAAAGCTACACTATTCCTCAGTATTACAGTCTAAAATTCATGCATGTAGCATAAACAGTTATTTACAGGAACACTCAAAATAATTCTAATGCATTACGCTCTACGTGTATCTCTGTAACTACAGAACCGATTCTAAACCTTTTCCACTACTAGAAAACTGCACTATTCCCGATTAACACAGGCTAAAATAGTTATGCATATAGCATAACTATATCTTTTACAAGAACACTAAAACAGTTCGCAAATAATCGCCCTCGTAACTGTCTCTATTCGCTAAATGCATTAAAAAAAAATCTAAATTTAGTAACTCGTAACTGTGCATATTCTCTTACTACTTCCTCCTACGGAGTATAAGGAAGTAATGTGATCCCGAAAAATTTCGAGGGCCAAATATCGACGAAAAAAACGATTTTGACTACCTCTATATTTAATCTTCAGAATTTTTTCGATGCATCCCATCGTAAGCTAGCATAGCACGATCATATAAATGCGTCTGCAACTCATTTTGACCAGTGGCGAGTCTATTGTGGCCAGTTTTTCCATGCCGTCAGTACTACGTACGTACGTACGTATGTATGTAACTCGCATATCTCAAAAACTATTGGTCGTAGAATGTTGAGATTTGATATTTAGGATTGTTCTATGATCTAGTTGTGCACCTTCCCTTTTGGTCGCAATCGAATGGATAGTTTATGTACAGGATCACCCAAAAGATTCGAAATACATTACGCTCTATGGGCCGAAATTCATTAAACTCGCATATCTCAAAAACTATTTGACGTAGAATGTTGAAACTTCATATTTAGGACTGCTGCAACATCTACTTGTGCGACTCCCCTTTCGGTTCCATTCAACTGCATAGTTTATCTACAGGGCCGCCCAAAAGATTCTAAATACATTACGCTCTATGGGCCGAAATTCATTAAAGCGTATTTTAGAGGTATTGGGCTATTTCAAACGACTCAGAAGTGATATATGCTGTTAAGAGTTACAAAATGAATTTCTCCATTAAAAGAAGTGTCTTTATCATTTATAGTTCTGCTACAGGAACACTCAAAAGATTTCCAATACATTACGGTCAATGGCAATTTTAGGGGCATTCATCCATTTCAAGCACAATACCGTCCTACCATATAAGTTAGGTAATGGTCCGACCACGGTCACGTGCCTCCCTCAAGAACTATGCCAAAAGTCGCCAAGCTTGGAGACTTTTGGTGTACGTGTGTATGCATTTAACTCTCAAATCTCAAAACTACTAGTCTAATGTGAAATTTCATATATAAGATTGTTGTAACATCTAGTTGTGCATCTCGATTTTTGGTTCCAATCTACTGGAGAGTTTATTTACAGGACCACCGAAAAGAATTTCAGTACTTTAATGTCTATGGACATCTTCAATATAATACAACTGTAGACAGTCATTGTTTGGTACATGCCCAAAATCTCGCGTCTGTCTCGACCTGGCGAGTTTTGCGAAATATCGCCAAATTTGGCGATAGTCAGTCATTTGGTCCATGCCCAAAGTATCGCCATTTGTCATCGTTCTTGGCGAGTTTTGGCGAAATATCGCCAAATTTGGCGATAGTCTGTCATTGTTTGGTTCATGCTTAAAATCTCGCCATATGTCGTCGACATTGACGAGTTTCGCCGAAATATCGCCAAATTTGGCGCCAAAAATTATTTCGTATTTTGTATAACTCTAAAACTTTAACCCGTAGAATTTTGAACTTTTGTATTTAGAACTATTGTAATATCTAACTGTTTTCAATATCTTTTTTGACTGCAATCGACTGGGTAATTTATTTACAGGGTGAGCCAAATGACTTTAAATACATTAAGGTGTATGGATGCATTCAATTCATTGAAAGTCTGTGGTCAATGACTACTTTGGCTATCCCCAAAATCTCGCAAACTATCTCAAGCTTGTCGGCTTTTGGTGAAATATCGCAAATAAATTGTCAGAAGGAAATCTTTCAAATTGAACTCATCTTGGCGATATCGAAATATTTGGCTAGAAATCGCTAAACCTTACTATTATTGATATTTTATCTCTTTCAAACAAAATTAGAGGAAGTGCGCCGAAAATATTTTTGATTTAATAGACGTGCAAAGAAGTCATGTTTTGTCCACATCAGATTTTTTTTCTATTGTTTTGTTATGCTCGTAAAACATGATTTTGATTGAAAATGTATGCATTGTAACATTTTTATGTGTGCATAATGTTCCAAGAAACAATGTAATTTTACATATGAAGAATTTTTTTCTTGACTGCTTCTTATTATCTTAAATTTTTCATCGTCCGACAATGTGCCGGCCACTTAATGGCAGATAAGCGAGACCAAACTGCATTTGTTAATCAGGAACTATCCTAATGAATTTTTTGAAATTTTGTGTTACATCGGCGCAACCGGCACATTTCAAAGGGAAATGAATTTAGCTTTACAAGAGCACAGTGAGTACGCGCAGGCCTACATCGATGATGTTATCATATTTTCAGAAACTTTCGCTGACCATATGAAACACATTGAAAATGTTTTCAGTCATCTGGAAAAATTAGGATTTTCCGTTCGGTTAGAAAAATGTACTTTTGCGGCGACGGAGATAAAATATTTAGGACATCGAATTGGAGGGGGGAAACACGCCCCAGATGAAGAAAAAGTTGCTGTTATTAAAAATGTAAAACAACCAACTACCAAAAAGGAAGTTAGGTCAGTGTTAGGGCTTATGGGTTTTTATCGAGCATATATCCCTAATTTTGCTCAGATTTCGGTACCTTTAACCAATTTGACCAAGAAAAATTCACCGAGTACCAATATTCCATGGAAAGGAGAGCATGAGGAAGCTTTTCAAAAGCTAAAGAAATTTTTGTGTGGGGTTACTGCTTTGGCGACACCTAATTTTTCAGAACCATTTCAGGTGCATGCTGATAGTTCCAATTTAGCTGTTGGGTGTTGTCTGACACAAAAGGACGAGAATGGGGAGTACAAACCCATAGCTTTTGCCAGCCAAAAGTTAACTGAAACTCAGCAAAATTGGGCGAGTACTGAAAAAGAAGCTTGGGCAGTACTTTTTGCACTCAATAAATTTGATAAGTGGATTCACGGGGGGATAGTGGAGATCATCACTGATCATAATCCGCTAACATATTTAAATGAAGTGACCTCCAGAAGCTCAAAGCTCACACGCTGGGCATTGGCGCTTCAAAGATGGAAATATGTAATCACCCACAGGCCAGGTAAAAATCATAAAGCGGCTGATGCGTTTTCAAGACTAAAGCAGGATGAGTAAAATTAATTTCTGTTTGATTTGTAATTTACCAGGTAATATTTTTTTTTATTTGTTTAGGTGTATTTTATTTTATTATTTTTGTATGTGTTTTTTTAATTACTATAATGTTTTTTTTTAATCAAAGTTAAAGATTTAAAAAAAAATCCCTGTATCTTACTTTGTAAGGATAGGTCATTCATATATCATCTGTGAGACTGTTTCGTATATATTATATAATTGGAGGAAATCAGCCTTTAAGGGCAAATTTCGCTCTTAGGTGGGGGCGTAATGTCGCGCCCTTGGAAACCCGTGCTCTCACACAGTATTATTATATCTATGTGCTTTCACCAGGGAGGGTCGATGCTGACCCCTGACCCTAGTTGACGTCACCCCCGACTCAGTAAGCTCTCGCTTGGAGAAGGGGGCGAGGAAAGAAAAAAGACAGGTTCGAACGGATGTAGAGAGAGAGAGGTAGAAATGTGTGTCTCCTCTCGATGGAAACAAATGTGAAGTTGTATTTACTTAGTTATCTCTCTATAATGGGATATTTGCCTTACCTTGTACATAGTTCTGTGTAAATATTAAAAATTATGTTAATCCAGAAAATCTGATTGTGTATCTATTGAGTATGCTTTCTTTTATCGCAAGTGGATCGAGAACAAGCAAAACGACTCAAAATAATAAAATACCCGCTCGAAAAAAGGAAGGTCTACCATTTGCAATTCCACGGTCGCTGAGAGTTGCGACACGTTCATAGTCATTGGCTACTACCTGGACGAAAGTACTGGTCACTTTATTATGGAGGCACCTAGTATGTGCACCAGCTTTGCCTCCTCTGAAGGGACAGACGAAAGCACACCAAGCACATTCCGGGAATCGAACCTACGCCCGGGATGTGGTAGAGTGGTTCTTTAGCCACTTACCCTACCCTGGTGACACAGGATAATTCATGTATTTAGATAAATAAATGAAAAAATGCAAGTGAAGAATCGAACATGTAGGCTCTTATATTTTACTTGCTTCGAAATATATTTTTATTTAAAATTTGAAATCAGGTTAGAGAACCCCTTATGTAAGCATAAACATTGATTTAGGTTTCGAATTTATTGACTCGGCAAAAACAGTCTATTTTCCTTTTCTTCTGGCCTGTGAGATCATTCTTCAATAGTTTATCAATATCTATCGCAGCTGAGCTCACTGAAGTAGAAGACATTGTATCAACTTAGTTTACATTCAACCTGCAAACAGAAAAAAAACCTCAAGAAAGTCAGATTCAAGAGAAGAAATCACCGACCAGAATAAAAGAACGCCATTTGTTTTTCTTCCGTTCCAAATATTCAAAAATCAATGGTAAATATCGAGAATTTTATTTATTTATATTTATTTATTTTATTATTTTTTTTTTCGAACTGAAGAATACTTTTTCAAAAAACAGGACCAGGCAGTACTTTGAAAGAGTAAGATTTCAGGGGATCAAAAATAATGGATTCAGGGGTCGTTTAGATCTCAACCAATAGTGTCTGCTGAATTGTTGAAGAGTTTTTGCAGGAAAAATAAATGTCTCGATGGCAACAGCACTTTTGAGATATCGATGTAAAAAAATACACTGAAACGGATAAGTTAACCCAATTTCGTATCCGCTTTAAAGAGCGTTATTTTGGAGTTTTTCTATTTAAAATGTCTTTTATAAATGGAAAACTTCGCTATTTTTAAAATGACACTTAATGATAAATTTAATAACTCTGATGTATAAAAATATCAATTAATTAAAACATAAAGATCTTGGTGTTTCAAATGTTGGAAGTTCTCTTGAATAGTCTTTTATTCAAAACGTAATCGGAAAACGTGTAAAGTTGCAGTAAGTAAGCAAGTAGACTTTTTGAAAGAGTTTTATTGAAAATCTGCTTTTAATAATGAAAGACTATAAAAAAAATGCGTTTCATTATCCTAGACTAAAACACTCACATACA
Organism: Cheiracanthium punctorium; assembly: GCA_038373885.1. Lineage (NCBI taxonomy): Eukaryota > Metazoa > Arthropoda > Arachnida > Araneae > Cheiracanthiidae > Cheiracanthium > Cheiracanthium punctorium. Next base: position 1,416,158 of record JAWZYV010002352.1, read on the forward strand.
TTCCATCTAAATCACTATGACGCTTATGCATATCAATTACAAAATTTGTATTATGCTATTCATTCTGACTCATTCAATATAAACAACCCTATCGAGTATTAACGAATTATTTCACTGAAAAATAAGTTTACCACTGAAAAATAAGTACCACCATAAACAAAAAATGCTTTTCATTATCCAAAGACTAAAACACTCACATACATTCTATCTAAATCACTATGACGCTTATGCATATCAATTACAAAATTTGTATTATGCTGTTCCCCTAGTAGCACAAATAGTTCAGAAAACGTTCAAATTACGTTGGAAACACGTTTTTTGACGTTAAAAAACGTGTTTTAAACGTCTTTTGGATTAATTGTGCTACTAGGGTCATTATAACTCATTCAATATAAACAACCCTATCGAGTATTAACGAATTATTTCAATGAAAAATAAGTTGCTATAAAATGTATTTCATTTCTGAATAATTTCACGCATAACAAACAAATGGTCAAGGCATCATGTTTTTTGATATATTGATTATTTTTTTTTATCTTCTACATTAGATGGCAATCTACCAAATCAGATAATCAGATCTACCAAACTAGATAATTATAATTTCAGAGTTTTTGAACAATTTATTTCCAAGTTATAATTTTTTGAAATTCAGGAAAATTCGGAAATTTTACATGGTATAGTAAGCCTTACGAAGTTACTATGTCATGCGACCTAGATCTATTTGCCCTAGAGAGTTGAAATTGATGTCATTTGTTGTTGTTTCTGATGCCCCCTTACAACCGCAACGGCGGTGTCAGATCCCCCGAAGGGAGATGATGGGCAGATTAATGCTTCAGGCTAATGGGCAGATGCACTTCCATTTTGCGGACATCAGTGGGCGGAAGTACGATTTAGCCCGTGGTCCCCTAAGTTGAATCAATTCCTGAGGAGGGACCAACCCCCTGAAACTGGCACCCCCAGAGGTATCGTTTAACAACTTGCAGGAGATTGGAGCCACGACAGATTTTACGTGCACCAGCTCCCATTAGCTGACACGGTCCCATAGTAGTCGAGTCGAGAGGAAGTTGACCCTCCCAAGCACTGGCCAAGCCGGATGCTGCTCCACTTGCAGTGTTCCAATGGGACGGAGTTTAGCGCCCAGATCACTGCGGGACTTTATGTCATTCTTTTCAGTGTGTTTAGGTCTTTTGTAAAATATATGTTACCCTGTAGTAACTTTTCCTCAGCAAGTTTAAAAAAATAAGTTTTTACTAATGTAAAATCGGATTTTTTTTATATAAACAAAAAATATGTTATTTAAACCTTTTTACTTCCTTGTACGTAGTATAAGGAAGTAATGTGATCCCGAAAAATTTTGGGGGCCAAATTTCGACGAAAAAACCATTTTGACTACCTCTAAATTTACTTTTAAGAATATTTTCGGTGAATCTCATTGATAGCATGCACGTTCATATAAATGCGTCTGCAACCCATTTTGACCGGTCACGAGTCTATTTTGATCAGTTTTTCTATATCGTCTGTAAGTACGTACAAATGTAACTCGCATATCGCAAAATCTATTTGTCGTACAATGTTGAAACTTTATAGTTAGGATTCTTGTAACATGTATTTTTGCACCTCCCCTTTTGTTCCCAATCGACTGAATAGTTTATCTGTAGGACCGCCCAAAATATTACATTAAGCTCTATGGGCCGAAATTCATTAAACTCGCATATATCAAAATCAAATACACGTAGAATGTTGAAACTTTATATTTAAGATTACTGTAACATCTACTTGTTTGTGCACCTAATATTTCACTCCTATTCGACTGAATAGTGTATCTACAGGGATTCTTGTAACATGTATTTTTGCACCTTCCCTTTTGTTCCCAATCGACTGAATAATGTTGCGGAACTTCTCTGCTACTCCTGGGGTTCGTCGTTCTAAAGTCTAGTTGCTGTAAAAAGTTCAAGTAAAAAGTCACTTGTCAGGATGGAACACAAACTTTATTTCTTTTAGAACTTCGTAGAACAATCAGCTGTACACAATTCACAAGCACAATCTAGCAGTAACGTGCTTTTAACAATCCGCTTAGATCAGAAGCTCTCACAAATGCTGTATTTCTCACACAAAAATAAGTCACTTTCACAGGCAAAAATTCATTGGAAATATTCAAGGGATATTGTACACAATCCCTTAAGACACAGCAATGAAGAATTTACACACAGCACTTTAAAAACAGCTTCATAAAGCAAGCTAAAACACAGCTTCTATAGCACTATCAATTCACAAAGCAAGCGTACTCTCACTGAGCTCTTCACACATTGAGCGTTCAACTCGCACTGAACCGTCGGGGCAACGCGCGCTTCTATATATAGCCGACGCAGAAGGTACAAGAAGTTTCCAGAAAAGTCTTATTTCTCGAGGATTCTACATAAAGCGTGAATTTTGATTACGTCATAGAAGAGAAATGTTAGGTTATTATGCGTTTTTAATGCAGGAAAAACAACTTCCAGGCCCCATTGGGAAAATCGCGCCAAATGACCAAAATGTCGCAAAGCTTGGCGACTTTTGGCGAAATATCGCCAAATTTGGGGCCAAAAATAAGTCCCAAAAAGTGAAAAGATCGAGGCCCTAGGACCAATATTTCTCGAGTTTTCTAGAAATCCCATATATTTGAATGGGAAACCGAAACCTCCGTATCTCCGGTTCTAATTGGCCGATTTTGATGCAACAAAAAGCAAAATTTATCTATTTTAAGCGTAGAATACGAATTTCAAACCATTTTAAGACCCAGAGCAGCGGGTTGCCCCGAAAATTCGTAACAATAGTTTATCTACAGGACCGCCCAAAATATTACATTATGCTCTATGGGCCGAAATTTAATTAAACTCGCATATCTCAAAAACTATTAGACGTAGACCGTTGAAACTTTATATTTAGGATTATTGTAGCATCTAGTTGTGCATCTCCTCTTTCGGCCCCATTCGACTGGATGGTTTATCTACAGGGCCGGCTAAAAATTTTAAATACATTACACTCTATGGGCAGACATTCGTTAAAACGTATTTTAGAGGTATTAGGCTATTTCAAACTAACCAGAAGTTATATATATGCTGTTAAGGGTTACAAAATGAATTTATCCATCGAAAGAAATTTCTTTATGATTTATAGTTCTGCTACAGTAACACTCAAAAAACATCCACCACATTACGGTCAATGGCAATTTTAGGGGCATTCATTCATTTCAAGCACAATACCGTCCTACCATATACTTAGGTAATGGTCTGATCACGGTCACGTGCATTCCTTTAAGAATTACGCCAAAAGTCGCCAAGCTTGGCGACTTTTCGTGTACATGTGTATGTATTTAACTCTCAAATCTCAAAAACTATTTGTCGTAGAATGTTGAAATTCCATTTGTAAGATTGCTCTAACATCTAGTTGTTCATCTCGATTTTTGCTTCAGCTCTACAGGAGAGTTTATTTACAGGACCACCCAAAAGAATTTCAATACATTAATTTCAATGGGCATCTTCAATATATCAGGTTGTAACGAAAGTTCTCCGCCAAATCTGCTTGACCCAGCAATTGAACTTGTACATGAAGTTTATCTGATGCATAGCATGGCATTAATGTCTAACTCTTTAGCTAGCTATCAAGTCGTTAAATACTGATCTTCTTCCACAAGTTCTCGCCGGTGGCCCTCATCAACATCAGTAGGCCGGCCAGAGAGCTCTGCTCTTTGAATGTCATAGACCCTATTTTTTAACTTTCAGTACCAAACTATGACATAACAGTAGAATCTAAATTACACACATAATTCTTTGACATTCTGTAGCACTTTTTGCAACAGAACTGGAAGTAAATGATGGTTCTAATTCAGTAACGTGATAGTTCCATTTCAGACACCTTGTACTTAATGATAACGATATTTCTTAACAACACAGTGTTCTAAAGCAAGTACCTTTCTTTCAAATGACAAATATTGTTTGACAAAATAGGAGCAAACATACCAACGTGAACTGTTTGCAGACGATATTTGTAGTGGCGGGAAACTTTCGTTACAACCTAATATTACATCTCTAGTCAGTCATTATTTTGTCCATGCTAAAAATCTCGCCATTTGTCATCGACCTTCTCTAGTTTTTCCGAAATATCGCCAAATTTGGCGAGAGTCATTTGATCCATGCTCACAATATCCCAATTTATCTTCACACTTGGCGAGCTTTGCCAAAATATCGCCAATTTCGGCGCCAAAAATATTTTCGCATTGCGCATAACTGTAAAAATTTCTACCGTAGAATAATGAAATTTTGTATTTAGAACTATTGTAACATCTAACTGTGCATCTGTTTTTTGCGATCGACTGGGTGATTTATTTACAGGGTCAGCCAAATGACGTTAAATTCATTAAGGTGTATGGATAAAATCAATTCATTGAAAGTCTGGGGTCAGTTACTGCGGCTATCTTTAAAATCTCGCAAACTATCTCAATCTTGACATCTTTTGGTGAAATATCGCCAATCTAAGTGTCAGAAGCAAATCTTTAAAATTGAACCCAGTTTGGCGATATAGAAATACATGAGTAGAAATCGCTAAACCTTAGTGATACTACAGTGTTTTATCCCCTTCAAACAAAAATTATTTTTATGATGTGCGCCGAAAATATTGTTGATTTAATAGACGTGCAAGGAAGTCGTGTTGCACACATCAGATTTTTATGAATATGTATGCCAAATTATTACTTCTAACCTTTTCAGCCCTCAGATCCACTTATGTGAACCTTTGTTACTTGCTTCATAAAATCTAAATCGTCAATTTTGTGAGATTTTCATTTTACCACTGAAAGATGAATCCTACTTCTTCATCATCATATTTAACATAGTGAACTCCATCTTCAAATTTAACATACATGTTATAAATATGCGTAATTTATTTGTTCAGAACTAGTTTGCTAGAATATTGCAAGCTCTACTATTGTAACATATATTCAAAGTGGAGTATAGAACTCTGATTTGACAGGGCATACGTGATGCGAGGCATGTATGGGTTGTGTTTACATTGTTTACTCGTTGTCATACTGAAATTTCCTTGTTGTTTTTGTTGTTGCTGTTATTGAGAGCATGTATATCGGATTTTGTGCTTGGCTCGAAACGCACTTATAAATCCTCGTCAGAAGGACAACACAAGGGGGGTTACCCTCCTTGTGGGTCTTTCTAAGGGGTCTTAACCCGTATTTACGCTAAGTTACAGAGAAAAACACGGAAAACTCCGGGCGGTTAGGTCGACGGACGTGCGATAGGACCTGATCCCGGGACCTTCACACTTCGCCCGTCTACCATTTCCAGTTACAAAAACACTGTGCCATGGTGAGGCAAAACTTCCTTCGAGAAAGTTCTTGGAAGGGACCAGGGACTTGGAGATTAAGGTTTCTGTCCTACTCCACACTAATTGCCTAAGAATACGATCATGAGTTCGATTCCCACTTACACTCTGAATGTTTAATATTCCTTTCACGGTGCTACTAAAAATTTCCTCTGTGATGTTTACTTTACTCGATGAGGAATTATCAAAGGATTCTTGAAACCAAGCACAAAAATCTGATAATAAATGCTCCAAATGCCAGTTATTGTGCACATCGACAAGTTATTGTGCTATAGTGGAGGAGTACATGCCTCCTATACTACAGCACAATAACTTGTTTTACTTATGTTTATTTTTTCAGTTTTTTATTAATATGTTATAAAATAATTATATTTCAGAAATTTAAGTCAGCTTATCAGGTTCCCCGGAATTTTCCGAATCCGTGGACATCTTCGTTGAAACTCAAATCCCACGGTTTCGGAGGAGATAGCAGAACAAGCAGCAGCGGCGGCAGCGGCCGTTACTTTATTTTAGAATAGAGAGAAGTAACTTCTTCGTTTATTATAGCTCAACACCAAAATGTCGTTTAGCGAAAACCACACTACATAAGACGAAATTTCTTTTCAAACACTATTCAAAGGTCTCACGCTCTTTAGAAGTGGTGTGCACACACATTGTTATCGTTATCAATCGTTATCGTTTACCTGTTTAAGAGTTTCAAGCTCCCCTGGCATGAGCAACTCCTCTTCATTATCTCTGTTTCAGTCTTCAAATTTATTGAGCTGTGTAGTTGAAAGGCAATTGCATCAGGCACTACAAATACGAGAAATTTTTTGTACCCTTTCACATGTGAGATTAGTTTCAAATACAAGCAATTTCGAATTATTTCAATTATCAAATTTTCTTTTTCCACTATCTATTATTGGGATGATGTAAGATATCGAGTAAAAGAAATTAGGATGATTACCCAGAAAATGTTAAAAATAGTATTTTGCGAATTCGAAGGCGATCATCCTCTCTCAAAAATGCTGATTGGCGAATTGGAATCAACGCCATATTGAGCGAGCAGAGAAAGATTCCGATAGGGAATTCAGATTTCACATTTCTCTCGGCCAAGTGGAATTTTAGGGCCATTTATCTCGCTTCGGAATTTCTTTCGGAGCGAAATTAAGAGTTGGTATTAAGCTAAACAGACTTTACTCGGACCTGTGACGTCACTCGGTCCAAATTCCGATCGGAATGTCATTCCGCTGTGTTCGTACTAGAGCCCCTGGGGTGCTAGTCTTACTCTTTTCCGAACGCTCTTCGGAAAAAAAAAATTTTGTAAATAGTTTTCCGCATAAATCTTGAGTAAAGGAGAAAACTATTCTCAGCTCGTCGGAATCTGGAAAGTATACCCCATGTAGGTGTCATGAGCTTTTAAATGTACTTAAATTGTAATGATGAAATTTTATGTCGATTTCACTGACGATTTTAAAAAGACGTCATGCTGTAAACTTAATTTATGCTTTTAGACACTACTAGCTCTAACACTTCGAATTCAATGGTCACTTTATTGAGCATAATGTTTCAAAAATAAATGCGAACAATCTGGAATGCCACCGAGGTCTTGGACAAAACGGAATGTAACAGTCAAAGACTGACGCGGATGTGACATTACGTGTGACAGAACGTAAACAGAAAGTTTCGCGCCACTACTTACTTTAGCAACCATACGATAGCGGTGAAATGATTGAAATTTTTAAAATTTGCTTTTGACTATCTTTATTGAGTTAAAAAAAAAAAAAAGAACAGTACATATTAAATGACGAATGGGCATGAATACGGTGACAAATTCTAATTGAGTATTTTGCTGAAGGCGATATTTTGTGTAAAACCATCGACCACGGAATGTCCAGGTGAATCCTCGGGAGTGTTCTTGACTGACTCAACATTCTTTGATATAACCATTGAAAGAGCGACATACAACATTCCATGAGAAAATACGGGTTCAGGAAGGTAAACGCCAACAGTATGAAGTGAAAATAGTTTTAAAATGTTGCAATTCTGCAAAAAAATCTTGACAAAAAATGCTTGCGGCCAAATGGCAATCACGCGCTCCCTGCTTCATTTACCTTTTCTCACGTTACCCTCGATGGTAAAGATGCATACCAGATAGAAAATTGAAAAATTAAAGAAATAAGAGATAAATCGCTAACTAAAGAAGGAGTTTATAACTACCGTCAATGTGGTTAATAAACCACAATGCATGGACGCCGGCAACCAGGAACAACGGGGGGGGGCAATGCCCCCCCCCTGGATTTTTGTATGCAGTGTTTTCCCTTGCTTTTTTGCTCTTTCCAACATGGTAACCATACTTTGAAGTAGTATTTGCCCCCCCCCTTGAGTAGTCTTCGCCCCCCCTGGAGTAGTCTTTGCCCCCCCCCTGGGAAATATTCTGCCGGCGCGCATGCCACATTGTATTTCTATGGAGAAAAGATGAAAATGAAAAAAGAAATATGAAACATTCTCATATTTAAAATCCTCACTAAAGTGTTGCATATTAAAAGCCTATTACAATTCATGCGCCGTCCCTATATTTTTTCCTTATTTCATTAAGTTAAAAAGCGTATCATTCTACATGAGCGTGCCCTATTTTTCTTCCTTGTTCCTTAAAACACTTCTTTATAATCGAAATCTATATTAAAATCGCCTACTAAAGCTGTTGTACAATCTTCGCCAAGTACATTCTAACTATACTTCACGTTTATAAATACTCTTTTGAATGTGCATCATAAATCATGAGTGTACCATGTATGACTTCTGTGTTCTATAAAACACTTTTCAGAATTGAAATCTATATTAAAATCGCCTACCAAAACTGTTTAACAATCTTCCCCAGGCATATTCTAACTATGAACAGTTATGCATTGGCGCAACAGCCCACTTGAGCGGCCAAGGCATACGCCAAGCAGTGGTGTATTTGTGTAAAAATCCTGCCCAAAAATATTTTTCATGTGTTTGAACGTTAAAATCTTTGCTGTTGGCTTTTGACTTACTTTTTAGTAGTATGTACTTCTCAAATTATATTTAAAAAAAAGCGTGTTGTCGCCAAATTTTTGGCGATATATCACCAAACTGCTCGAAGTTGGTTACGAACAAATGTCTTGTCCGGGTGTGTCCCGTATTGGGAAGTACTACTATTGTAAGTACTATTATAAGTGTACTACAATTGTAAGTGTATTGTAAGGATTTTGAAAGTAAACAAGTGACGTTTCAGATCATTAACATTCAGGAATAAGGAAAATAAAAAAGTAGGATTGAAGTAGCTCTATTTGGGGTTTCTTGTATCTTTGATTCGCGTGGTTCAAAAAATATTTTCTTGTCTTTCTGTGGCATCATTTACAAAAGAAATTAATTTTCAAAGAATGAAGCTTGTGAGAATAAATTATTTTTGTAGTTGAATAAATTATACGAGGAGATTTTTCTTCAGAAAGACATATATGAGGTAAAAAATGGAACCATATAACTCTGAAAAGAATTCTTTGGCTTCTCCATCGAAAGATGATTCTTGGGAAGACTTGGGAGAGAAAATTGAATATGTAGAAGCAGAAGGTAAACCAGAAACTACTAACCTCTTTACACCAGATAACGAAAATGCAGCTCCCATTTCAAAATTTATAGAAAAGTCATTTGTAGAAACCATATTTAATGATTCCTCCCAGCCTGAAGAAAATCAGACTTTTCTTCCTGAATTGAAAATAGTGCCATCAAAGAAGAAAGGCAACAAGCGAAGAAAGACTAGGATAATTCTGGACCTGCATCTGAAGACTTCTAAAGTTTCAATTTACAAAAAGACACGTAACAGATACACGGAATATAAAATAAGAGTTCACAGACATAAATATAAAGCTACATTAAGGAAACGGAAGTCATTTAAAAATACAGATTTCTCTTTTTTTGCTCTCTTTGGTTCCGCTATTACTATTCTCTTCTTAATCGCTGCACTGGGATTGTTCAATGGCTTTTTACATTTTCACCAAATTCATGGTTTGCAGTTTTATTCTGCCGTACTCTAAAGTCTGCAAGAAGTTTAGAGCAGATACGTTAAATACCAGTTAAGATTTTTGAATGACTGGCAAAATTCCTGTAAATGAGTAACATCTAATAAAGCAGTGGTAAAATCATACAAGACGGTGCCCCTCATGTAAACACGGCGATAGCCGCTGGAGCTTGGCGATCGCCAAGTGCGAGCGCTACAGACCTTGGCGCCAAGCCTCCCTGGCGACCGCCAAGCTCCAACACTAGTTATATACCACTAAAATTTTACAAAGAAACACAAATTCTAAGTAAATGACACTATATAAAACAGTCAAATCCACAACAAAACATTAGAAAAAGTAAAATTAAAGAAGCACTTACCTCACTTTTCCCCCCCATTCTATATTTCACACACATACTAACGAAGAAATTCCCCGAGACGCTCACTAACTTACGGTAAAGGGTCCGTAAAACGGAATCAAAACCACAAGGAAAATCCAACACAAACTTATTCGACTCAGAATCAAAGAACACAGAACTTCAATCTTCATGCAATTAACACTAAATGAAAATTCTATACTTCAAATGCACCGCGTTTAATTATCAGAATTGCCACCCAGATTCTGATTAAAAAAAAAAAAAAAAAAGATTTTCCAGAGCAACATGTGATAAAAAATCCAGACGATTTTCAAGTTTATGACGTCAGCTTTACATATGTTCTCCAAGGGCGGAACCAGAAGCCTGCTAAATATTAGTAAAAGCCCCATTTATGTAGTGTAAAAACATTTTTCTCGGAGGGCGCGCGAGCCACTCTGCGAGACGCCAAAAAAAACATCAGTGGGTCTGGCCACCGCCTCAAAAGGGCCCCCTCGAAAATATGATAACGCGGGCCCCTCTGCGAGACCCAAAAAAAACATCAGTGTGTCCGGGCGGGCCCCTCTGCGAGACCCAAAAAAAAAACATCAGTGGGTCCTGCCACCGCCTCAAAGGGCCGCCTCGAAAATATGCTATCGCGGACCCCTCTGCGAGACCCCAAAAAAACATCAGTGGGTCCGGCCATCGCCTCAAGGGGGGCCCCCTCGAAAATATGCTAACGCGGGCCCCTCTGCGAGACCCAAAAAAAACATCAGTGGGTCCGGCCACCGCCTCAAGGGGGGCCCCCTCGAAAATATGCTAACGCGGGCCCCTCTGCGAGACCACAAAAAACACATCAGTGGGTCCGGGCGGGCCCCTCTGCGAGATCCAAAAAAAACATCAGTGGGTCCGGCCACCGCCTCAAAAGGGCCCCCTCGAAAATATGCTAACGCGAGGCCCTCTGCGAGATCGAAAAAAAACATCAGTGGGTCCAGCCACCGCCTCTAAAGGGCCCCCTCGAAAATATGCTAAGCGGGCCCCTCTGCGAGACCCAAAAAAAAACATCAGTGGGTCCGGCCACCGCCTCAAAAGGGCCCCCTCGGAAATATGCTAACGCGGCCCCTCTGCGAGACCCAAAAAAAACATCAGTGGGTCCGGCCACCGCCTCAAAAGGGCCCCCTCGAAAATATGCTAACGCGGCCCCTCTGCGAGACCCAAAAAAAACATCAGTGGGTCCGGCCACAGCCTCAAAAGGGCCCCCTCGAAAATATGCTAACGCCGGCCCTCTGCGAGACCCCAAAAAACACATCAGTGGGTCCGGGCGGGCCATTCCGCGAGATCCAAAAAAAACATCAGTGGGTCCGGCCACCGCCTCAAAAGGGCCCCTCGAAAATATGCTAACGCGAGGCCGTCTGCGAGATCGAAAAAAACATCAGTGGGTCCAGCCACCGCCTCTAAAGGGCCCCCTCGAAAATATGCTAACGCGGCCCCTCTGCGAGACCCAAAAAAAACATCAGTGTGTCCGGCCACCGCCTCAAAAGGGCCCCCTCGAAATATGCTAACGCGGCCCCTCTGCGAGACCCAAAAAAAACATCAGTGGGTCCGGCCACCGCCTCAAAAGGGCCCCCTCGAAAATATGCTAACGCGGGCCCCTCTGCGAGACCCAAAAAAAAAACGTTAGTACAAGTTGAAGCAAATTAGAATAGTAGACGAAACAGGAAAAAACGAAAAATAACAATAACGCATGCGCAAAACGCAAATTAACAGCTTAATGACGTCAAATTGAGCAAGCGAATTCGTTACATTCATCGATACATACATTCGAAAATATGCTAACGCGGGCCCCTCTGCGAGACCAAAAAAATACATTAGTACAAGTTGAAGCAAATTGCAATAGTAGAGGAAGGAACAGGATAAAACGAAAAATAACAATAACGCATGCGCAAAACGCAAATTAACAGCTTAGGGATGTCAAATTGAGCAAGCTAATTTGTTAAATTCATCTGCTTACGTCACACATACACAGTAGCTAGATTAAAAAACAACTATTACGCATGCCCAAAAGTGCAAGAAATTTCGCATCTTTCAATAGTTCTAAATTATCCAATTTACAATATTTGACGCATTATCATTCCTCCAAAAAAAACGTCGCCAAGCTCTACACATATCTTTATGGTTGCCAGTCAAACTACCATCGGCAGGGTACTTTACTAACGTTGAACATCGCTCACGATGTCGCCAGAACCAAGGGGCACCGGATACGGAACATAGGCGTAAAATCATACAAGACGGTGCCCCTCATGTAAACACGGCGATAGCCGCTGGAGCTTGGCGATCGCCAAGTGCGAGCGGTACAGACCTTGGCGCCAAGCTCCAGCCATGGCGCCAAGCCTCCCTGGCGACCGCCAAGCTCCAACGGCTATCGCCGTCTTGTGACGAATAAACACTAGTATAAACCACTAAAATTTTACAAAGAAACACAAATTCTAAGTAAATGACACTATATAAAACAGTCAAATCCACAGCAAAACATTAGAAAAAGTACAATTAAAGAAGCACTTACCTCACTTCCCCCCCCCCCATTCTATATTCCACACATCCATACTAACGAAGAAATTCCCCGAGACGCTCACTAACTTACGTTAAAGGGTCCGTAAAACGGAATCAAAAACACAAGGAAAAGTCAACACAAACTTATTCGACTCAGAATCAAAGAACACCAGACTTCAATTTTCATGCAATTAACACTAAATGAAAATTCTATACTTCAAATGCACCGCGTTTAATTATCAGAATTGCCAATCAGATTCTGATTAAAAAAAAAAAAAAAAAAACGATTTTTAAGACCAACATGTGATAAAAAATCCAGACGATTTTCAAGTTTATGACGTCAGCTTTACATATGTTCTCCAAGGGCGGAAGCAGAAACTCTTTCGGAGGGGAGCGCAAATAGTGAATATTCATTTTATCTAGTATATGCGAGACCCCCAAAAAAACATCAGTGGGTCCGGCTACCGCCTCAAAAGGGCCCCCTCGAAAATATGATAACGCGGGCCCCTCTGCGAGACCCAAAAAAACATCAGTGTGTCCAGACGGGCCCCTCTGCGAGACCCCAAAAAAACATCAGTGGGTCCGGGCGGGCCCTCTTTGAGACCCCAAAAAAAACATCAGTGGGTCCGGCCAACGCCTCAAAAGGGCCCCCTCGAAAATATGCTATCGTGGGCCCCTATGCGAGACCCCAAAAAACATCAGTGGGTCCGGCCATCGCCTCAAGGGGGCCTTCTCGAAAATATGCTAACGCGGGCCCCTCTGCGAGATCCAAAAATAACATCAGTGGGTCCGGCCACCGCCTCATGGGGGTCCCCTCGAAAATATGCTAACGCGGGCCCCTTTGCAAGATCCAAAAAAAAACATCAGTGGGTCCGGCCACTGCCTCAAAAGGGCCCCCTCGAAAATATGCTAACGCGGCCCCCTCTGCGAGATCCAAAAAAACAACTGTGGGTCCGTCCACCGCCTCAAGGGGGCCCCCTCGAAAATATGCTAACGCGGGCCCCTCTGCGAGATCCAAAAAAAACATCAGTGGGTCCGTCCACCGCCTCAAGTGGGCCCCCTCGAAAATATGCTAACGCGGGCCCCTCTGCGAGATCCAAAAAAAACATCAGTGGGTCCGGCCACCTCCTCAAGGGGGCCCCCTCGAAAATATGCTAACGCGGGCCCCTCTGCGAGATCCAAAAAAAACATCAGTGGGTCCGGCCACCGCCTCAAGGGGGCCCCCTCGAAAATATGCTAACGCAGGCCCCTCTGCGAGACCCCAAAAAAAACATTAGTACAAGTTGAAGCAAATTGGAATAGTAGACGAAAGAACAGGAAAAAACGAAAAATAACAATAACGCATGCGCAAAATGCAAATTAACAGCTTAGTGACGTCAAATTGAGCAAGCGAATTCGTTACATTCATCTGCTTACGTCACACATACACAGTAGCTAGATTAAAAAACAACTATTACGCATGCCCGAAAGTGCAAGAAATTTCGCTTCTTTCAATAGTTCTAAATTATCCAATTTACAATATTTCACGCATTATCATTCCTCTAAAAAAAACGTCGCCAAGCTCTACACATTTCTTTATGGTTGCCAGTCAAACTACCATCGGCAGGGTACTTTACTAACGTTGAACATCGCTCACGATGTCGCCAGAACCAAGGGGCACCGGATACGGAACATAGGCCTTTTTTTTCACAGCATCGATATTTGCCACTGCTCCGAGATGAAATACTTTGCGGTGCTAAATACACAAATATGTAAAGGTTTATGCATAAGAATATATGGATCACCGTTTTAATAATAACCATAATGAGGAATGATTATCGGTTATGTGCATGAGTAAATCGCCAAAGAATCACGAGAAAATGATGTAGCCATGGTAGATAACCAAACCAGGTGTTCCCTCACACAGCATTCCAGTAAACCTAAAGGGGAGAATACAATGCAACGCAAGAAGAACCATTAAAATGATTGATTGCCTCCGCACGGTACCGAAATCTAGAAGAATTTCAGACCTGAACCTTAGATATGGTCCCTTATTATGTAGCCATGCACGTGCGGGCTTTGTGAAAGGGGGAAACCCAAAGCAATCCCTTGGCCGGATGCTGCAAAAACATTAGAACATGCTGCAAAGACATGTCTTTGTGATGCAATCTAAAACGACGTATAAATGAAATATTAATAAACAACTTTGATTATTACATGTTTAACAACGCTGCTAATGAAAATTTATGTATGTAAATATAATAATTGTATGTTTTTTAAGGTAATAGTAAATTTGTTCATGTTAGATATTGTGTTTTCAGGTAAAAACTAAGGTGAAACAAATCCTACATTTATTGGGCAATACTTAATACTGCATACATTTAAGATTCATGTAATATACATTGAATACCATGATGTAATTTTTGTTTGCACAGACATTGAATTTAATGAACCATCCATAGTCGCCCGATTTGCTGATTGTCATTAATTATTAGTTACAGCATTACGGATTGTATTAAGTTCATGAAAAGTCTTTTTCCTACGTCTTCTGATAGGCAAAGTGAGTTGTAAACATTTTTAAAAAGTCAACTTCGTCTTTACAAGAAGGTTGTTAAATGTACAACTCTCCACAATTTCTCCCTAAAGAGTAACATAAACACAGAGACAAAATTTTCGAAACTAAGGAAAATTTAAAACTGCGTATAACCGATATTGTGCGTCGTATACACGAAGCATTTTTGCAGTAAAATAAATAGTAATGAATCGGGACTTCATGAAAATGACGTATAAATGAGGAACAAATAAACGGTGCCTTACTGTATATATATATATATATATATATATATATATACTAGCTGACCCGGCAAACGTTGTTTTGCCATATAAATTATTCCTAGGATTATTTTAGTAGAAAGAAATGACTAACTTATTGTAAGTGTCTGAGGATGTGGTATATGAGTGGAAGAGGCATGGAGCGCTGTGAAACATGCTGGAATATAAAAATAACACGATACCAAACATTTATATTTTTAATTCATTGTAATTTATTCTTTACATTTATATATATCGCTAATTACAATAATTTTACTAAAAAATAATATCAATCCCTTAACGGAATAGAGTGAACAATATTTTTAGCTAACACAAACAAACTGCATGGTTTGCCCACTCGAGATCATGCCACGTATAATTGTCCATGTGAAAAACATGGCGTGCTCAAATCTAAGCCACAAACAAACATAGTTTGGCCTTGAGACTTATTCATAGTCATTCCATAAAAAATTTTGTCCAAAAAAAAATAATAATAAAAGGATGAAAATCTGAAACATTTTCTGATTTTATATACGCACTATAGCGCTATATATTAAAATCGTATCATAATTTATGCGTCCCTATTTTTCTCTCATATTCCATTAAGTTGGAAAATGTATATTATTCATGACTGTGCTGTATTTTTTTTTTCTTGTTTCGTAAAACCCATCTTTGGAATCGAAATCTATCTTAAAATCGTCTACTAAAACTATTTTACAATATTCGCCAAGTATATTACAACTACACTTCATCGTTCTATATATTGTTTCGAATGCGCATCATAATACACGCGTATACCATGTATGTCTTTCTTGGGTTGATTCCTACTTTAACGCCTCGACTCTCGCCAAGGTGGCGATCATTAAACATATGCAGTTACAATGACAATTTTTTGTATTTATGTGGCAATCATAATTTAGAATTAAAATGGCGATTTGGAACAACATGTAAGCACAGCATGCCGTTACCTTTTTATTTATTTTGGATTGCCAATTAATGTAATTGTAATAATAAAGTGTCTTCAAATTCCTTAACTGGTGCGTTTATCGTTAATTTGTTTACTTTAGTTTTCATCAAGTTCATTTGGGAGCGCCGAAACGGTACGTACGTATTATGCCGGCGGTCACTTCCGCCAAACTACTTTTTCGTCAAATTTGCTGGGAAACTATTGCCAATCGTATTCCAAACCATCAACAATTTCATGTGCCCGGCATTTATCCTGGTGAAAATTGCTTGTCTTGGAAAACCGCCGGGATAATACGTAAGTACGTTGAAACTTGTGCATTACTCCCAGAGACCCATGACTGCAAAGCTCGCCAAAGTACGGAGATTTTTTAGGTTGGCGAGAGTGGTGGGGCGTTAAAATAGGAATCAACTCTTTCTTGTACCATAAAACACATCTTTGGAATCGAAATCTATCTTAAAATCGCCTACTGAAACTGTTTTACAATCTTCGCCAGGCATATTCGTCCTATAGGCATATTCAAACTATGCCGCAAAGACATGAAATGGGAATCATAATCCATGAGAGTACAGTGTTTTCCTTTCTTGTTCCACAAAGCACTTCTTCAGAATAGAAATCAATATTAAAATCGCCTAATAAAACTGTGTTACAATATACGCCAGGCGTTTTCTAACTATACTCGAAATATATTTATAATAAATTGTCACGTTTTGGCTCCCCATTTAGCGATCCATTATCAAAAATTGTAAATCCTTGTGCGACTTTCAACATTTTATTAACGCCCCCTCCCTCTCCACGTTATCTGGCAAACACATTTGAAAAGGGACTCGATGCGCTAATCCCTAGACAAAAATCCTGATTGAACTTATTAGCACTCTGGTGCTAAAAATTTTGAGGTGGACCGCCCTTGTGACTTAGGGGTATGAGACAAAATCATATTCGCAGACCTAACGAATATACATATAAAATTTCTTTAAAATCGGTCGAGCCGTTTTGGAGGAGTATGGTAACTAACACTGTGACATGAGAACTTTATTTATTAGATATACCCAATATGAGTTCAATCGAATGTACCGTTTAAACGCTAGAGCACTTTCAAGAATTTCCCCCCCCCATAAGCCATAATGTAAAAGAAATCTTTGTAGTAGCCCAGTAGAAAAACTATAAGTTCTATACACATCAAAATCAATGTCGGTCTTACGATGGTGGTTTATAACATATATACCCAATTTGAGCTCAATCGAATGTCCCGTTTAGGAGCCATCGTGTTCACTCACATACACACAAACACACGCACACACACACACACACACATACAAACATACATCTCGTAAAAATAGCATAAATGAATTCAGAAGACCTCAAAACGTGCTAATACATCAAAATCTCGAAGTCGAATTTTTTCATGATTACAATACTTTCCTTACAGGGTACATGTTCAGAAAGAAAAAAGGATGAAAATCTGAAACACTTTCAGGTTTTAAATACACACTATAGTGCTATATATTAAAATCGTATCATTAGTTATACGTTGTCCCTATTTTTCTTACTTATTCCATTAAGTTTCAAAAGTGTATCATTATTCATGACTGTGCTGTATTTTTCTTGCTTGTTTCGTAAAACCCATCTTTGGAATCGAAATCTATCTTAAAATCGCCTACTAAAACTATTTTACAATCTTCGCCAAGTATATTACAAATATACTTCATCGTTTTATATATCGTTTCGAATGTGCATCATAATCCATGAATGTACCGGTTTGTCTTTCTTGGGTTGATTCCTACTTTAACGCCTAGACTCTCGCCAAGGTGGCGATCATTAAACATATGCAGTTACCATGACTATTTTTTGCATTAATGTGGCAATCATAATTTAGAAATAAAATGGCGATTTGGAACAACATGTAAGTAAAGCATGCCGTTACATTTTTATTTATTTTGAATTGCCAATTAATGTAGTTTTAATAATTAAGTGTCTTCAGATTCCTTAACTGGTGCGTTTATCGCTAGTTTGTTCACTTTAGTTTTCATCTGGTTCTTTTGGGAGCGTTGAAACGGTACTTACCGTATCGTAGTATCGTATTCCAAACCATCAACAATTTCATGTGCCCGTCATTTATCTTGGTGAAAAATTGCTCTTGTTGCCGGACCGCCGGGAAAATACGTAAGTACCGTTAAAACTTGTGCATAACTCCCAGAGACCCATGACTGCAAAGCTCGCCAAAGTACGGGGATTTTTTAGGTTGGCGATGAGTGGGGATGTTAAAATAGGAATCAACTCTTTCTTGTACCATAAAACGCATCTTTGGAATCGAAATTGCAAACAAATTGCAATCAAAAATTGCAAACCTTGTGCGACTTTCAACATTTTATTAACTTCCCCCCCCCCCTCTCCACATTATTTGGCAAACAAATTTGAAAAGTGATTCGACACGCTAATGTCTACACAGAAATCCTGATTGAAATGAATAGCACTCGGGGGCTAAACATTTTGGGGTGGACCGCCCTTATGACTTAGGGGTATGAGACATAGTTAAAAACCTATTCTATGACCTAACGAATATACATAGAAAATTTCATTAAAATTGGTCGAGTGGTTTCGGAGGAGTTAGGTGACTAACACTGGGACAGGAGAATTTTATATATTAGATATATATATATATTAATCTGTCCTAAGAGCCCAATTTATGACAATTATTATTTTTGTCCCTGCAAAAGAGTTAAAATGCTATAAAAAATAGTCTGCGAAGAGCATTCTTTTATAAGACTCAAATACTACATAAAATATTCTAAACTGGAACAAATATTTTTTCCATGGTTAAACTATACAGAATCTCCTAAAAAAATAGTAAGCCTAGGACACCCGTTATTCTTAATTAGGCTTAGGTCAGCACCATAGTTTAGATGAATATTAAGTTCATATGCATATTTCGAGTGTTACCCCCCCCCAAAAAAAAAAAAACCACACACACACAAAATGCATGCTTGCAAAATTATTATATTATTTAGATGAGTTTCAACAATATCAGATTTACATCTAATTTAACTTTAGTCATTTTACTCGTTTAACATTAATTTGACCCCCATACTTAAGATTTGGACAGAAGATCGAATACATGCTCCATAAACATAGCAAATGTGTTCGTTAGAAATGTCGGGCCGTATATTTGTTTGGTTGTCTGTTAGATTCAAGATGGTACTACAGCTACAAACTCTCTTGACAATTTTTGTTCTTAAAACTATTTGTTGAATACTACACAACTATTTCACGAATGCAGTACAGTAATACAACTAATAGAATGCAGCTCATTCACTTACATTTATATCAGCTTCTTTGCAGCTGTTCAAAATGGGGAGGGGGGTGTACGAACTTTCCGGACAAACGGGAGTTTCTTAAAATGCCTTATGCAAAAAGGGTTCCATGTTTAGGTATTTTCGTGATGCTTTAGCTTTCGGTTCACGTATAAAAAATTCGCGAAAATAAGATGCTTTTACAGTGCGAAAATAAGTGCTTTTACAGTGTATGGCCTACGGTAAATTCAAATTGCACTAGCTGTAAAGTGTTTAAAAATTTCTTCTGGATAAATTTTTTTTGAGAGGTGGGGGGGGGGGAGGGGTCTCCCTTCGCAAATGGCTGTCCTGGGGCCCGAAAATCCTGTCGGCCTGATATCATGTCTTATTTATGTGAATATTTCGCCATGTTAAATTACGTTGCGTTTTGATAACAAAATAAATAACTATAAAATAAATAGTTAGTATTTTAGGGGTGAGGGGCCAAATATATATTAAAAAAAGAGTATGGTAACTATTATTTCAGAGCATTTAAAATTTACAAATTAGTTAAATAAAACGCACGAAAAACTTACTAGTGCACGGGATTTCAAATGATACATGAGGAAAAAAGTTTTCAAATCTAATTCATTTGAGGCTTCAACGCGTACATATAATGATGCAAGATGATCTCGATCCCTGTCGATAGACTGAACATTTTTATAGCATACTCAATTTCTTTGTACTAAAATAGTATTTGAAATCAAATCTGGAGATGAGCAGCCCCCCCCTTGCCCCCCAAATGGTATGGGTGTCCATGATTTTAGGAAGTATTAATGAGAAAAAGTAAAACTAATAAAAAACTTTGTAAAAAAAATTAAACGTTTATTATGCCATAGAAAACTCACTAAGACCTATATAAAACCGAGCCGTACCCCACTCTGCTTCAACTAAGCCCTAGTTTAATACAGATTTTATTTCTTCATGTAATCTGTTAAAGAAAAAAATCGCTACAAAACGAATTTATTCAGTTATTTCATTGAATGACCTCATCGTCTTCCACAAAACAATAGAAATTTATTTCTAGCGTTTGCTCATATGTAGCGTTTGTTCATATGTGCATTAGTTTTTGCTTGTTTACAATCTTATGACTGCTTGAAAGGGATGCTGTAAACATTTTCTTTTTAGAAATAAATGTTTCTAATGCAAAATTGTTCATGGACTTATCTTAAATTTTGCTTAAAAAATAAAGCTTTGAAGCAAAATTACTCAATTATACATAGTGGCACTACATCAATTCGGTGGACTGAAGAAAGCGTAAAAAACCCGCATAATATTAAAGGGGTTTAATTTTTTGGATGAGTGTGTGTGTGTGTGAGGGGGGGGGGGCACTTGAAATAAAAAATGTAAGAAAGGAGTGGGCATCCGAAAGTGCGCTTTTTGGTGGAGTAGATTTTTTTTAAGTATTTGAATTTTTTTTTTAGTATCATTTTTACACTAACATGCTTCACACTCTGAGTGCCCCCCTTATAGAAACACTTGTATTTTCACTTAGCCTTCAGTTAAATACTGGGTTCAAATTTGTAGAAGAGGGAGGTGAAGGCATTCACTTGACTACTGGGCTCAAATTTGTTTTGCAGTAAAAGTGCAGATGTGTAGTAATTTCTTTTCTATGTAAAAATAAAAATAAAAATAACTTTATCAAAAGCTAAAGGGCGTTGAGGCGTTTCAGACGGCCATGGGGCTACTGGAAAAGTTATCTGAATGGCAATTTTCAATAGAGATGAATACAAAATACACTAATGTACCTCTCTTTACGCCCTTTTGGACGCCCACTTGTTTCTCACATTTTTTCATTTCACGCCCCAAAAATGAAACCATTCAAATTATGCGCTTTTTTCCGGTGCGTATATTTAATCAAAGTTGGTGAAGGGGAATAATCTTTACAATACTAATAATGGTAAAAATATAATTATTAAAACTATTACAACAAAACTAATTAAAAATTAATTTTAAATACAGTTATATATAGCCGATATTTTACATCTTAAGAAATGAGTTTCAAATAATTTTTAGCCAGTTTCCTTTAAAAAAGGTGTTTTTTTTAGCATTTAGAAATGAAAATTTGTTTAGAAACATTACATTTATACTAACATTTGATGTAAAAAGTTCTTTTAAGGAAGTTTTTCTAAACTGACTTATTAATACCATAATTTAATTCTGAAAAAAAAGCATGTCTAAAATAAAAGAAGCAATATTTAAATTAAATACTTTCAGAAATAAAAATAGTTTTATGTAAATACATATACTTATAAATCATTCATTCTAAGAATTATTATTTAAAACCAAAGAGTTAACAAGATAAATTACCATGATTCAGAATAAATTCCTGCACTTATGAAAAGAAAACCAGTAATAACAAGCCATAACTGATTACAAATCAGAGTGAATATGATACCATATTACATAACCTCAAAACAGGATGTCAAGCATTTTAGTACAGTAGACACCGGTTATAACGTACTCTCACGGGACCTCAAAAAGTAGTACTTTGTAGCCGAAGTACGTTATAAGCAATACCGGCAGTAAGATTCAATATTACACAAAAAAAGAAAGTTGGCTCATAATTTCACTGTAATGTGTGTTTTAAACAGGTGTGATTTTTTAAAACTTAAATTAAATAAAAACAGAACATTTTTTATTGAGATAAATAATCTCTAATTTTCTTTTGTTTTAAAGCAGCAGATGCTACTTTAAAGATACCGTTTTTGATATCCATAATAGACTTTTGTAGAGTCTCCGCATCATCACTTCGGCATTCAAAAAATCGTAATAATGTTTTAGCAGCATGTAATGCGTGGGGTATGCTTGGTACTTCACTATCATCAGGATCATTATAGTAGGGCTTTTCAGAAGGCATTTATATTGATGAATAACAAAGAGAAAACATGGTCTTGTTCTTAGCCTTGCCTAGCAGGGGAAAAAGATAAAAGATCGCTCCCTTCATTCATACACAATTCATCTTGCTAGAGATTCTAAAACTGACAACGAGTGTTTGTGAACGTACTGAAATTTCCGAGAAAAAGGAAATAAAATGCTTAAGAAAAGCAAGATTTTATTTTTGGCTTTGGTATAAAATGTACGTTATAGCCGAAGTACGTACTTTTGTTAAGTATGTTTTAACCGAAGTTAAACAATATAAATATAGGACTTCAATCGGGACCTAGCTTCTAGGTACGTTATAACCGATAGTACGTTAGATCCCTGGTCCGTTATAACCGGTTATTTCGCACTGTATGTACATGATACATACAGTGCGCACTGTATGTACATGATACTAATAACCCAAGAATTTCACAGTAACAGTGGCTTGGGTCGGAGTGGGCATATAACGCTCCCTTCTACGCCCCTCATGGCCAAGCATGCCTTTCTTTTTTTAAGATAATACGTGTTAATTAAAATGTTTAATTTCTATTAGCAACCCTTTCTTTAAAAAATTAGGAAATCCCGAAAGATGACAGTGCTTTAAAGTGGTACTTGTAAGAAACCATACAACTTTTCATTCGTTTTTAAATAGGGTGTCAATGATTTACATCAGCAGATTTAAATCGGTGATTTTAATCTTGATTTAAATAATTTGATTTAAATCAGGGATGCACAACCTACGCCCTACGGGCTATTACTAGCTCATGACACCCTTTTCCATTCATCTGCCAATCCAGTTGCATGCTGAAAAACACAACAGAATCCACCAATTCAATTTTTAGGAAAAGGAATTAATTGTGAAAATGTAATTCTTTCAGATTTGTTTTTAATGGCCATAAATATGGCAGCAGAAAATTTCAGTTATAATTAATAGACTTTTATGAATATGTGCCATCCAGGGGCGTAGCCAAGGTTAGGGGTTAGGGGGTCATAACCCCCCATGAGAAATTTTACCCATACAAAATGTATATTCTTCACTACAATATTACACACATGTATACATATATATGAGTTGTAGTAGTCGTAACCCCCCCCCCCCATGAAAAATTTCTGGCTATGCCCCTGGTCCCATCATATTATCAAGAATTTTTATTTGCTATTTGTGAGATTCCACAGTATTGTCATGCCCACAATAAACTCGATTGGTCATAACTACAAAAAAATTGAGTTCGGTGAACAATTTTTCTTTTTTTTTGTAAACAATGTAGCATACCTACTGTTAAAAAAATTCATTCATCTAATCTAAATGTTTAATTTAGTTATCATCAACCGAGCTTGTTGCAAACATGACACAAACAATCACAGTACTATGGGATTACACAATTGCCTTGCCTATGTGTGCCACCAGATTTTCAAGAACTTAATTTGCAAAATTAAGAGAAAATTATAATTAAAAATTTGGAATTTTGTCATTACATCCATCAAGTAGTCTTTAATATTTTGTTTTTAAAACTATATTAGTTAAAAGGGCGCACTACTTGACCTTTGATACATAACATTTGAATTACTACGGCCCACAAGCTGAAAGACGTTGTGCAAAAAAAAAAATATTGTTATTGCATGTGAATAAGATATCTGTACAACTTTATTCCTGAAAGCAATTTCACAATGCCAAAATCATTCATTCGGGACAAAATTATTTTATTTGCATACAAAAGGTTTATACTACTAACTAGATACGGTGTGCAAAATTCTGTAATTCGACTTGAAGTGCATGAGTATTTAGCGAGTGCCCCCCCCCCCATTTTTACACACACACACACAAAGATAAACTTCCGTTGCAAACGTTGCCCGGGTGTATTAAGTGCTAAGGAATAACATGCCTAAAAATTATTGTCTGCTTCGCTCCCCACCGTTGCAAAGCACGAGTGCAGCGATTTTCCTCTTGTGTCTTGTCCTCTTGTGATCTAAGAAAAACCTGTACACGCGACGAATGTGCACGTTAAATTTGTAGGGCCGGTTCTGGATTACTATTCTGTGTGTTGTTCAACAGAACAACCAAATGAAATAATTGACAAATTATAATGAATTAAGTAATGTAAAGAGTTTAATTATCTCTTTAATTGATTGTTTACAAGAAGTGCTTGCTTATGTAAAAATCAAAGAGATATTCTGTTAATGCTTAATCTACAACAGAACATGTATTATCTGAATGAATTTTTTACACTGTAATATTCTGTTGTATTTTGATGTCAGTAGAAATAATTATAACAAAACTATAGTTCAGGAGAGGTTTTTTTTTAACTCTATTAATTTGTAATTTTTAACACATCAATGGTGAGATCCACTAATTTTTTTTTTTCGCGGGTGTGTGTGTGTGAGGGGAGTTATGAAAAAGAAAAAGAAAAACGGATAAAAAATATAATGATGACTTATCTGGAAGCATTTAAAATATATTAAAATGAATAAAATGAAATGCATAAAATATTTAAAAATCTTTTAGTGATACACATCACTAAAAATAAAATAATTTTCAAATTTACTTTTCAGCTAAGCCGAAATAATATTAGAAAAAATAAAAATACATTTAAAGATTAGTTTTTTTAATCAAAAATTTATCTTTACTTGTCATGTTACTGTGAAAGTGAATAAAGCGAGAATGTGAGACAAATTATATATGAGGTGATTTAAGTCATTAAAAACTGACCGGGGATTAAACTAAACTAAAAAAAAAAAGTAGTTTTATTGTCGGTGTTTACTTTTTAAAGTTCATACTGTAAAATTAGCCTATGGAGTTCGATTTTTTTTTTTTTTTTTCAAGCCTACAAGTTCTATCACTACGAAATATTAATATAGAGGACCATTGTTTATAAACTATAACGTTTTTCAAGAGACCGTTACTAAAAACATTTTAAAAATTGAGTTTTTTTTTTCTTCTTTTTTGAAGATTCTGAAATTTACTAAAGTTATAATGCATAGTAAAAGATCAAGCCTGTCTAAAGCGGATCTTTAACTACGCGGAAACTTGTTCTTTTATCAAATATTTCTTGGTCCTCTGAATACTTACTCTAGGATATAAACAGTTGAGAATTCAGAAATTTTTTTAGAAGGGACTAATTTTAAAA
The DNA here is from genome assembly GCA_038373885.1 of Cheiracanthium punctorium. Classification (NCBI taxonomy): domain Eukaryota; kingdom Metazoa; phylum Arthropoda; class Arachnida; order Araneae; family Cheiracanthiidae; genus Cheiracanthium; species Cheiracanthium punctorium. The sequence continues at coordinate 1,441,504 of JAWZYV010002352.1, forward strand.
AAAAGAAAAAAAACTTTTGTGACCTAAACACGATATGCAATAAAACAAAATATCACTTTAAAGTATTGTAATTTGTTTTGGGAGGGGTGAATTTAGAATAAAAGGTTATTTTCCCTATGCAAAATGCACATTAAAGTAAAATGCTACCCTTTAGAAATGTCTTTGGAAAGGGGGAGGAGGGGCGCTCAAGCGTCTTAGCCCTTTCCCTGTATGCAACACTGGATATAACTTTTGTTTAATGGAAAACTGCGTCGATGGAAGAACATTTATTTCCGTTTAAGACAAAATTTTATTATTATACAGTAAAACCTAATAAATTTCAACCGAATCCTTTTCACTAATTCGATTGATATTATTTTAAAATACAAGTTAGATTAATTTATTTGAGTAATTACTCCGAGAAAAACATGTAAATGAATTTACTTGCGAAAATAATTTTATATCATTACAGCATTATGGAATGGAATGAGTGAAAGAAAAAAAGAAAGAATATCTATATGAGGGTTTTATTTTTTAAAGTCTTATGAATGTTTGATAAACTAATATTTATTTGACTTCGACGCAAAGCTCTATTTGTAGCAAACGGAATCTCATTTTGAAACAAATTGGAATCTCCAAAAAGAGAAGAAAGGAAATGGGATATTTTCTCGGGAAAGCGAAACACGTACAAAGCAGACAATGAGTCTTTTTTCCAGTGCTTCTGGTCAACCGTCACCTTGACCCCAGAATTGACCCTCACTTCCCTTCTTTGCCCCCCTACCCTGGTTTACTTTCCTCCAGCATAAGGGACCATCTATAAAGGTTTTTTTTTTTTTTTTTTTTTTTTTTTGTCCAAGCAGCAATTAGAGTGGGAGAATTTGCGGAAGAAGATGGGGAAACGGTATTTGACAGTTTGGCGCATTTGGCGGAATGCTGTGTGAGGTATAACCAGATATCCAAGCTGTTCCAATTTTTTTTTCCTATGTAAAAAAAAAAAAAAAAAAAAAAAAAAAAATGCATCGCTGTTCTAAGTTATAGAGTTACTTAAAAATATGAAAATATGTATTTAGAAGATATTAAGGAAAAAAAGCATCATAGTTGTCATGCTTCACGGGGTCGATTCTTACTTTATCCCCCCCCCCCCAAAGAAAAAACTATCGCCAACCTAAAATCGTCGTACGTTGGCGAGCTTCGCAGTCGTGGGTCTCTACCAGTTATATAGATCCATGGAACTGGATGAAAATGAAAAGGTACACAAATCAGCAATAAATGTACCAATTAAGGAATTTGAAGACACTTAATCTACTGATGTAATACGCTAACTTATACAGTACCAAAATTGATGTTATTTCTAAGCTGCAAACGGCAACAACTAGATGTAAAAATTAACGTAATAACAATATCTTTACCGTTGTACAAAAAATCTCCGTGCTTGAGAATTGAAGTGCTTTAATGTTTCTGGAGCAGTGACGCAACAAGGGAGGCTTCGAAGGGGTCCGGACCCCTCCCAAAAGAGTTGACGATTTAAAGAAGGAAAATTCACATGAAATTTTTTTACTTTTACGTATGTTAGAAAAAATCAAATTCTTATTTTCAGCAGTTAAGATAGATAAATAAAAACACAGTAAAAGGGGGTTACCATAAAAATATAAAAAATCCGCATTTTTTTCAGGTGGTTGGTGTCACAGCTTTATGAGGTGGACCCCTTCCAAGAATCCTGTGTGCGCCACTGCTCTGGAGCATAAGTTATACACATTCTAGACCGGAAATATAATAGGCACAAGAAATAGGAAGCGGTTAATTGGGAACCTATAAATTAAATAAATAAATAAAGCATGGTGTGGCTGTGTCGTGGACACGGCCGTGAGTTTTGCGTGAAAACGTGTACTTAACGAGTAATATTTTCTTTGAGTTTCATTGAGTTCAGGCGTTGCCTACGTAATACTACACAAGGCCGGGAAATGCGGCTTTCAAAACTGGGGAAAATGTAGATGTCGCTTTTTGGTCCTATAAGAACTCATCGTTGCCTTGTTACTCCATGAGAGCTATCTTTATATTCCTGGTATTTTTAGATTGGCACTTATGTAGTATCCCGGCGCACCGCCAAGACGAGTGATTTTTCGCCAAGAAAAATGCCGGAGCGTATTGGTTACTTCCCACACATCGGCACGCCAAGAGATCGCCAACAATTTCACCCCCTTTTCAAGAACGATCAGTGCGTGACCCTGCAGATCTAGACTCACGGAAAATATCACGAGGATGGCCCCCGTTCTAAAGTGGGGATGGCGAAAGCGGGAAGATAGCAACCCATAAATTACTCCAGCCAGTGTCATTCGGAGATGTCCAGCAAGGGTATAATAAGAGTTCCTTTATCAGCAGCAATAATTAAAACTTGTCTTTAGAAAAATATTTTAAAACGCTAGAAGCATCGCACTTACTATGCTTGTTTTGAAAAAAAAAAAAAAAAAATTAAATATTTTATTCTTTTTTTTTCACGATTTTAAAATTCGTTAATTTTAATTTAAAATCCGTGCGATCGCTGTCCCAGGAAGGAAGGAAAAAAAAGAAAAGAAAGGAAATTTGGAGGAAGAAAATTGCGTTAACTATTTACATATATTTACCTCAAAATTTACTTATTCGTTTTAGTTGTGGACGCAGGATCTTATTTTAGGCTGGGTATTCGGAGCACGTGACATGGCGCTTCCATTTTATAGTTGTCCTAGAAACTGCACAGATAGTATCAAAACACGTACTAAAATAATCTTTCACACATTATGAAGGTTTAATTTCTACCTGAAAATCAAAGTAAATTATCTGAATATTTTAATTGAATCCAACAAATTATTCGAAGAGTTTAGTTTCATAAATTGACATTTATTTTCTTATTTTATAAAGATAGTTGCAAGTTATGCATAAATGTATAAATTTAATAATATCTGATGCTATAACTAATAAGTAGTTCGACAAAATCCTCTAAAGTTTTAGACATTCTAAAATTTAAACTTTTGGTCAGAGAAAAGAGAAAATCAGATTTTTTTTTTTTTTTTTCGGAAACATATATCGTAATTTAATGTGTTCTCTTGAGTATTTGTAGAGCCTGAAATATTTGACCCATTAACCGTATATAGAACATTGTAAAACTAAAATTAAAAAAAAAAAAACTGTTAAATTCTTTTTAAAAGCATTTTCTTAAATTCATGTTAAATATTTTTTGCAATTCCCCTAAAGAACTCTTCAGCAATGTGACACAGGCGTTTAAAAGTTTAATGTTAAGAAAATCTTCATGCACGGGTGATTTGTGAAACGTAAATTAATTTCATTTAAGTAATATTCCACAACAATTTTTTTTTTCGGGGTTTCCCGCAAGTACCCTACAGAGGGTGTTCACACATTTTTGTAACGATTTTGCAAAGATATATATAGAAATAAATATAAGAATTTTATTTTCTAATGTGTTCAGTCTGATAGCCCTTTCTTTGAACCATCATATTACATCTTGATTTCAAAGATGAAAGTCCTTTTCTTAAAACATCAAGGCTGATATTGTTCCACTCCTCCATCACAATCTTGTAGTAATATAATCTTTTGTAGTAATATATGAATGTATCTTGTGTTTGCGTGATTATGGCAACGCTATACTAGGGCAATCTGCCAAGGATGGGAAGGTGCCTTGGTAGGAGAACTTTCTAAGGGGTTCTAAAGCGTATTCACGTTACATCTGGAAAAAACCTACCAAAAATCCAGACTGTTAGATCGACAGCTGCTCGATGGGACCCGATCCCGGGACCTTCACTCTTCGGCAGTCTACCATTTTCAGTGACATAACTACTGTGCGATGGTAAGGCTATAAATGTATCTTAAAGTAGAAATATAATTCAACTCATCTTCGTTTAGAAATATATTTAATTTTATATTTCAATTCCATTCATTATCACTGAAAAATAACGTTCAATAAATACTTGTCACACATTTTTGCTTTCATGCCTTTTAAGATGCAATTTATTCCAGGAAAAACTTATGTATATGTAAAAAAAAAAAAAGTTACTATTACATTTGTTTGTTCATCTTAAAATACACTGGAATAAAATAAACTAGAAGTTTCTGTAGAAAATTTTACTTAATTGAAGTTTTAGACGTATTTCGTATTTTGTATGTATTAAGAAAATAAATGTATTTTGTATTTTTTCAATTTAGAAAGCATTTTGTATTTTGTAATTTTTTGTGTTTGAATAAATGTAATTTGTATTTTGCATCGAAAATACATTTTTTTATGTATTTTGCCCAACTCTGCTTCTGTAGTTGCTTTCAAAGAGCATTGCAGAGCAAGCAGTAATTATTTTTATTTCCAACGGAGGGGAGAGTATGAGGGAGCGTCCTCTAAGTGAAACTGTACTCCCCCTCTCTAAACAACGGGGGATGAGGGGGAGAAAAGCAATAACCTTTAGGTTTACCATTGCCGATCTCTGGGAAGATAGGGAGCGTATTTGACGAAAAATAGTTTGGTTTTATTTATGTTCTGGGTATTCGGTGAATATTGAAAGTACAACATATGGTAACAGTCTTCGTTTCGTTGTAGTACTCACGCTAAAATCCTGTACAGTAAAATGCTTGCTGGAAATTCTTGAATATTTATTTGGACACCTTATTTCCTTGGCGAGAAATAGCAAACCGCCACTTATCTTTTAAAATGGGATCTTTTGGAAAACGGTGAAATCCGGTATTTTCTTTTAAAGAGCAATCAGAATAATTGCAATATGGTACACGGCAGTACACCATTTTCGCCTAATTATTTATGGGTACAATGTAATTATGTATAGGTACGATATGAAACAATAACAAATAATAATAAACAATAACAAATATAATAAGGTCAATTTAAACATGTTTAAAGGTCTCAAAAACTCATTGTTTACATTCAAACAGCCAGAAAACACAAACGGTGAAGGGTCATAATAGCGCCCCCAACGGTCATTTTAGTGAACTAAATTTTCGCCCGTTTTATTGCTGAAAAACACGACCTTTTCCCGGCCTTGTGTAAGTATTACGTAGGCAACGGTTCAGGAAAGAATTGAAATACACAAATAACAGTGATATGTCTGTGATACGAAAAGTACTAAACATGCATTATTTATTCGAATTTTTTACTTTAATACTACATATATTAACTACTAGCTAAAGTGTCCGTCGTTGACTGGTTAGTACGTAAGCAAATTTCGAAAAAGGCAGAATATTCGTCAGCATTGTAGGCGAACAAAAAATGAAATTAGTACATTGGCAAAAGTACAGAAAGCAAAATTATAGCTTCTGTATATTGTTAAAAGATTGCAGGTTAGAGAGTAACAAAGTGATGAGTAAAATTGACGATAGAGAATCTACTTATATAATATCCTAACGTATGAGGTACCAAAATCGACGATATTTCCGTGCTGCGAACGGCGACAGCTAGATGTAAACATTAGTGAAAGAACAATAACCCATGTGCGAAAATCCAAATTAACAGTCCAGTGAAGTCAGTTGGAGGAAGCATATGTCACGCAGTAGCTAGATTACAAAATAACAATAATGGATATATAAAAAGGCAAGATCTTTCGGACTTTTCCACAGCTTTAAAATATCGAATTTAAAATAATTGCTGCATTAATCGCCCATGTAAAAAATGTCACCATGCATTGGGCTAAAGCACATTTTAGCCATTTGCTGTTTCAACATCGGCTTTTATGATGATACTTCAAATGTGTGGCAACCCTAACCTAAATAAATTTAATGACAAATATTGTTAAAACAAAGAAACCTGACCTTCATTGAAATGAGTCCAGAAATTGGATCAACATTGCAATGAGTATGAAGTAAGGTAAGGGGCGGCGAAGCTGGCTACCTTGGGGGTTAGTATTAATTAAAGCTGCTGATATTTCCTAAACTCCTGAAAACTGTTATGAATTAATTCACATAATTTAGTGATATATATTTTTAAAAAATACTGACAGATATGATGCCTCGGAATCTATATAAATAAAATTTGACTTTTGTCTGTACATTTCTTGGAATTCAAAAATTTTACGATTTCTATCCGTTTCAAGCACCCGGGAATCCGATGCGACCCTCAAAAAAAAGTTTGTCTGTCTGTCATTCTGTCGTTCTGTCATTCTGTCCGTGACGCTTTTTTTGTTTAAGCATCACGTAAAAACGACTGAAGCGAATGATATGAAATTGGGTGTCATGATAGGCGGTCATTCAACTTAAAACATAGGCGTCGCATTTTTTAAAAATCGTGAATGGATTTTGAGATTTTGCGAAAATCCTTTCAAACTGCGTAAATTTGTGTTCAAGCATCAAGTGAAAACGACTGAAGCGAATGATATGAAATTGGGTGTCATGAGAGGCGGTCACTCAACTTAAAACCTAGGCGTCGAATTTTTAAAAAATCTTCATTGGATTTCGAGATTTTGCGAAAATCCTTTCAAACTGCGTAAATTTGTGTTCCAGCATCACGTAAAAACGACTGAAGCGAATTGTATGAAATTGGGTGTCATGATAGGTGCTCACTCAAGTTAAAACATAGGCGTCGAATTAAAAAAAATCTTGATTAGATTTTGAGATTTTGCGAAAATCATGTCAAACTGCGTAAATTTGTGTTCGCACATCACGTAATAACTGCAAAGGTGAAAAAATGATATTTGGTGAAATGATAGGTGGTCACTCACCTTAAACTATAAGCATCTAATTGAAAAAAAATCGATCAGATTTCGAGATTTTGTGAAAATCGTTTAAAACTGAGTGAATCTTTGTTCCCGCATTACGTAATAACGACTAAAGCGAATGATATGAAATTTGGTCACATGATAAATGGTTGCTCAACATAAACTATAGGTGTCCAATTTTTTAAACATTTTTATTAGATTTTGAGAGTTCGTGAAAATTCTCTCAAAATACGGTTATATTTCTTCAAACATCACGTAATAAAGACTAATACAAATGATACGAAATTTAGTTATATGATAGGTAGTTGCTAATCTTAATTTATAGGCGTTGAATTTTTTAAATATTTTGATTACTTTTTGAGATTTTGCGAAAATCGTTTTAAAATGCTGAAATTTTGTTCCAGCATCACGAAATAAGGATTGCAGGGAATGAAACGAAATTGGGTGACATGATAGGTTGTCACTCAACTTAAATTCTAGGCTCCAAATTTTTCAAAAATGTTGATTAGATTTTGAGATTTTGCGAAAATTATTTCAATATGCGTAAATATTCGTTCACGCATCACATAATTACGACTAAAGCGAATGAAATGATATTACTTAGTTACTCTCTAACCTGTAATATTTTAACAATACATAAAAATTATAACTTCGCTTTCTTTACTTTGGCAACATACTACATCTATTCTGAGTACTCCTACAATGCTGACGAAAGTTCTTGCTTTTTGGAAATTTGCATTCACTAATCCGTCAAGGACGGGTACTTCAGCTAGTCAATAAATAAAAGGAAATACTCATGGTATTTATAATAGAGTTTCGTTTAACCGTATTTCCTGACATTTTTGTCACAGAGCCACCAGATAAATGAAATGTCCTCCTTGATACGACCGAAAATGGTACAAAGAAAATTAACCTTCTGCCTCGGTAGCGATATATTAAGGATCTGAGCATTATTTTTTTTTCCTTTCTCGTTTCCTTTAATGTTTGAGGCTGTTCAATAGAAATTGTTCCACTTAGTTACGCTTTCCCAAATAAACTGAAGCGCCAGTGTTTTACGTCTGCAGTGACCAGAATATCTCGCGTAATATTTGTTGAATAAATACATACGCTTTCATATGCTTATGCATTTGTATTACACATCAAGATTCTTAAACAAACAAATATTTTTAGTTTAGTTCTTCCATAAATAATGCTTTTATATTTTACCTTTTGATTTGGAAGGCTTCTTTTGGTAAGCAATTCCATTGAGCAGATCAAGTGCGATAGATACATATTCAGGTTTATTCAGCTCTCTCTCCTGTGGATGAAAAGAGCCTACATCAAAGGAAGTATATGTAACTCTACAGGGAAATTTTATTTGGTTTTAACTAAAAATTTTACTACAATTTACTGTGTTTTACGTATATATTTATTTGTATAAAACATATTTATCATAATATCTTTTTCAAAATTGATGACAGTAGCACTTATGGGTTGATTATTTAAGGAAGGGACACCGTTTTTTCTTTTTTTTTAATATGCTGTTTTATGCTGTTATTAAGTTTGTTTTTATTATGGTGCAATAGTAGTGTATGGTACAATATAAAAGTTGAATTTGTACTTTACTATACACCGAGTTAAAGAAAATTCTTGTTCAGATTCCGTCCGAGTGCTTATCTATTAATCACCACAGATATTGTTCAAAACAATTTTTCAGTCCAATATAAAGTGAACTACAGATAGATAAAGTGAAACTACAAGTCAATTAGACCATAGTTAATTATCTCTCTATTCTTAAAAAAAGTAACGGCCGCAGTCAAGAGCTCCTTTGGCCATCTTCTCCTAAACCGTGGTGATTTGAATTTCGAGAAACATATCCACGGATTCGGAAAATTCAGAGGAACCTGATAAACTGACTTCTATTTCGAAAATCGAATTATTTTAGAAGATATTAATAAAAAACTGAAAAAATAAAACACAATGGTTGCCAGATTTGGCATAAAATCATTCATTCCTTTCCAACAAAGCAATTCCAAGTATGTAGAATCGCGTGAAATTGGCAAACATGAAGTAGAATTACACCTATTTTACACCAAATTAAAAAGTATATGAAATAAATAACTCAAAGTATGTTACACAAAGTTGACATTTTTCAAATAGTAAGTTCGCTTAGACAGCATTTTAAATTATTTATAAATTATTGTAAAATTAGCGATCATTCCATTTTCCGAAACAGAATAACTCATTGTAACAGATTTTAAAGGGGCCATCTTGGCATTAGGTACGATCTTGCAAAATCTTATCTTTCCAAGCTGGGAGAATCTAACCCGCGAGTTCAAAAATGTTAAAATCAATAACTTGAAAATGAAAAATAATTATTTTAAAGCCGGTCCAGCTGGAGTATTTGCTACCAGTAGAAATATTTGGTGGCGTTAACTATGGCATTATAGGAATTATAGTACACTTTGGATATTTTCCAGCGCGGCGAGATGATATAACTCCTGGTGCTAAATACGCCAATCTGCAAAGGATTATGTACGTGAGAATATGGATAACGGTATTCCGGGATTCTTACATGAGCAGTAATTATAGGTTGTGAGCATGTGTAAATCGCCAAATAATGAAAAGTAGCCATTGGTGGCAAGTTATCCTAACTATTCTGTAGTTTTTATTAAAGAAAACTTATGAAGTACTGTTTTCTTAGAGCTAATTATTAACAATCAGGCTGACCACCTGGCCGAGGCATATGCATCCGCACCCCAGAGCCTATGGTCGCGAAGGCGCGGTTGGGCAGCGCAGGCCTTGGCACCGCAGAGGGGCTGTTGCGTCAATGTTTTACTTTGTTTGACTTGAATTATTATAACAATACATATACGCAAGTCGCCAAGTTATGAAAGTTCGCCGTAATTGGCTAATACGCAAGGTGTTCTATGGATTTCGCATAATTAAAAATAGTGCGAAGTTTAAATTTTTATCTTAAAAGCAACATTCAAGAACCAAGCAATGTGTAGCTCTGTAACATGTGTAGCTCTATCGGATCCAATCTTTGTGTTTTCTTTGTTGAAATTATGCCTTATTTACGAATAAGCCTTATTAGGGGCCGAATGCCTCATACGAAAAGCGAGCGTAGCGAGTCTAGGGGCCTTGGCCCCTAGTCTTTTAAAAAGTAAAAACCACACGTACAACTTTTGTTTAAATGGATATCTTTTATAGTCCGGGTGCCAGCTGCCATTTTGGGGTCATCATCGAATAAAAACTGAGATTTTCTAGTTTGGTTCATTTTATAATGTTAGTAAACAAAATGAACATCCGCTGAATTTATGATTTTATCAGTATTTTGAAAAAAACAGTCCGGTGAGTTTTTCGTGGTAGAAAAGTACTCAGCTGGCGACTGAAAGCTACAGCTTATTACTACACACACAGGCGCCTGATCTATTTCACTGCATCAGCTGGTCTATCTGATGTGGACACCACATGACTTCATTGTAAGTCTCTAAACTTATTTTGTTTGAAAGAGATAAAATACTGCAATAATACCAACGTTTAGCGATTTCTAGCCAAATATTTGACATATCACCAAGCTGGATTCAATTTGAAAGATTTCTTTTTGACATTTAACTCGATGATATTTCCGCAAAAGCGGACAAGCTTGAGATTGTTATCGAGATTTTGGTCATAGAAGAAAGAGCGATTCCACATACTTTTAATGAATTAGACTTTGATGTTTTTAAGTTGTTTGGGTGATCCTGTAAATAAATTACTCAGACGATTGCAATAAAAAAAAAGAGATTCGCAGTTAGATGTTACAATAGTTCTAAATACAAAATTTCAACATTCTACGGTTGAATGTTTTAGAATTATAAGAAATACGTAATTGTTTTTGGCGTTAAATTTGGCAATATTTCGGCAAAACTTGCTAAGGTCGATGACAAGGCCAGATTTTTTGGGCATGACGCATGAACCAAACAATGACTAAGTGCAGACATAACATATTGAAGATGTCCATAGATATTAATGTACTGAAATTCTTTGCGGTAGTCCTGTAAATAAACTATCCAGTAGATTGGAACCAAAAATGGAGATGCACAACTAGATGGTACCATAATCTTTATGAAATTTCAACAATCTACGAATAATAGTTTTGAGATATGCGAGTTACATACGCACGTACACAAAAATTTTCCGGTGACTTGAGGCGCAATTTTTGGGGGTGGCCCATGACCGTCGTCGAACCATTATCTATCTAACTATACGGTAGTATGGTATTGTGCTTGAAATTAATGAATATCTCTAAAACTGCCATTAACCGTAATATGATTGAATTTTTCTTTTGAGTGTTCCTGTAAAAGAACTATAAGTGATAAAGGCACTGTTCTTATTGGAAGAGTCATTTTGTAATACTCAACAACATATATCACTTTTGATTCACTTGAAGTAGCTTAATACCTCTAAAATACGCTTTAATGAATTTCTGCCTATAGAGTGTATTGTATATGAAAAATCTCTTCCGTGGCCCTGTAAATGAACTATCCAGTGGATTGAAACCAAAAGAGGAAGGTGCACAACTAGATGTTACTACAATCCTAAATATAAAAATTCAACATTCTACAACGATAATTTTTACTTCCTTATAGGAAGTATAAGGAAGTAGTGTGATTGCAAAAAATTTCGGTAGCCAGATTTTGAAGAAAAAATCTGATGTGAACAACACATGGCTTCCTTGCGCGTCTTTTAAATCAAAAAGATTTTCGACGCACTTCATCTAAACTTATTTTGTTTAAAAGAGATAAGATACTGCAGTATTAGTAAGGTTTAGCGATTTCTAGTCAGATATTTCCGATTTTGCCAAGCTGGGTTCAATTTGAAAGATTTACTTCTGACGCTTAATTTGACGATATTTCACCAAAAGCCGACAAGCTTGAGATTTGGGGATAGCAAAAGTAGTAATTGACCACACACTTTCAATTAATTGAATGTAAACATGTACTTTAATGTATTTAAAGTCATTTCGCTGACCCTGTAAATAAATTACCCAGCCGATTGCAATCAAAAACAAAGACGCAGTTAGATGTTACAATAATTCTAAATACAAAATTTTAACATTCCACGGCTAAAAGCTTTAGAGTTATGCGAAATTATTTTTGGCACCAAATTTGACGATATTCGGCAAAACTCGCCAAGGTGGAAGACAAATGGCGAGAGTTTGGGCATGGACCAGAGAATGACTGACTACAGATGTAATATATTGAAGATGTCCACAGACATTAATATATTGAAATTCTTTTGGGTAGTCCTGTAAATAAATTCTCCAGTAGATTGGAACCAAAAATCGAGATGAACAACAAGATGTTTCAACAATCTTCTACATGAAATTTCAACATTCTACGACTGATTGTTTTTGAGATTTGAGAGTTAAATACATACACACGATCACCAAAAGTCGCCAAGCGTGGCGACTTTTGGCGTATTTTTTTAAGGAGGCACGCGACCGTGGTCGGACCATTATCTAACTGCTTGGTAGAACGATATTGTACTGGAAATGGTGAATGTCCCTAAAATTGGTATTGAATGTAATGTGTTGGAAATCTTTTGAGTGTTTCTGTAGCAGAACTATAAAATGATAAAGACACTTTTCTCAATGGAGAAATTCATTTTTGTAACCCTTACCAACATATATCACTTCTGATTCGTATTTAATAGCCTAATACCTCTAAAGTACGCTTTAATGAATTTCGACCCATGGAGCGTAATGTATATAGAATCTTTTGGGCGATCCTGTAGATAAACTATGAAGTAGATTGGGACCAAAAGGTGAGGTGCATACTTAGATGCTACAACAATTCTAAATTTTAATGTTCAACATTCTACGACCAATAGTTTTTGAGATATGCGAGTTGCATATATACATGTAGGATGGAGCTAGCGCTCCAAATTAAATAGACGTTAATCTTTTTAAACATTTAATGAGACGAAACTTTAATACAACGACGACACTAACATTTAAAAACATTGAGAGGTAGAAATAAAAATAAAAATAACATCAAGAGAGCTATTCTGCTCTTTTAACATCGCACGTCTGCCCAGTCTCGTTCTCCGTCTAGAGTGTTCTTTGGCGGGGGAACAACTGGCGGGAGTTGAAGTTATAGTTCGTTCAGTGGTGTTGCCACAGCAGAACTAATTATTATCCACACGGCCGTCCTGAGGTTACAGACGTCCGCGGCTGGGTTGAAAAAGCAAAAAATCTGAAAAGAAAAGAAAAACAAGCAGAAAAAGGGAGAAAAAAAAAAGTTGAAAAACAAAGCATAATAAGATTGGGTGTTCAGTTGTTGCACCACTGTTTCATTTTATCTGCCGCAGTTGACGTTATGGTGGGACCTTCATGATGTCCTAACTTCCGAACTTCGTAACGATCGTTGGGGTTGATTTTTGTGATCTCATAGGGTCCGAAGAACTTGGGTCGCAGCTTTAGTCCAGTTCCAAACTGAGTTCGTTGTATTGCCACTTTGTCACCGATCTTGTATTTACAGGCTGGTTTACGTCGTTTGTTATACTGTCGTATATTTTCTTCCTGTAAACGGAGGATATTTCGTTTAGCTTCGATACGTAACGCTTCTTTGTCATCAATAATTCTTTGCTGGTGTTCCTCGTCAAGAAGTTGTTTAATCTGTAGGTCCTCCTGTTGTTTCATTTGAACACCAATTAAAAGTTCGAAAGGTGTGAATTTTGTACTGCGTGTGGTGGTACTATTTAAGATACGTTGCAATCGCGGGACGTATTTAAACCATTTGTCAGGTTCATCTATAGCTAACTTAGTTAAAACGGGGATAATTGTGCCATGAATGCGTTCAACCTGACCGTTTCCACGTGGTACACCTGTCGTAATTGAAATGTGTTCAATATACTGTTCCTGGCAGTAGCTTTGAAATTCTGAAGATGTGAATGCGCTACCTTTGTCTGTGATGATTTTTGAAGGGTTGCCAAATGTAGTTTGTTGCAAGGATAGTTTGTCCAAGGCATCTTTCGTAGAGGTTGACTTCACGGGATAGATCCATATAAATTTCGAAAAGGCATCAATTACTGTAAAAATATATTTATAACATTTTTTTGTCGATGGTAAAGGTCCTAAAAAGTCGCAATGGTAACATTCAAGAGGTGCATCACCTTTTGGAATTGGGTGAAGCAATCCTTCTTGTTTTCCAGATTTTCGCGAGGAGAGAATGCAAGGAATACAATTTGAAATAATTTCTTGAACCAATTTCTTAAGTTGAGGGATGTAAAATTCACGAGAAACAATTGATTCGGTTTTTTGTGAGGCAAAATGACCTTGTGAATGGGCGTTTAGCACTATTTCTTTCTGCATCATTTGTGGAACTACTAAAAGTTCGGTATCCTTATGAAGTTTATAAAGAATGCCGTTTTTAACCAAATATTCATCGGAAGGTGTAGATTCGAGCATAGATTTAATTTGAGTTATAAATTCATCTTGATCTTGGGCATTTTTCACCTTTTGCGTGATATCATTTGTGGTAATAACAAGAATGGGGTTACGACTTAAAGCGTCAACATGTTTCATCTGTCTACCGGATCGATGACAAACTTCATAATCAAAGTCCTCTAACATCAATGCCCATCGAGCAATTTTAGCTGGTAGATCTTTTTTGTGCATCGTTTTTTGGAAAGCATCGCAATCTGTGATAATTTTAAATTTTGTACCTAGCAAGTAGGTGCGAAATTTCTTTAGCGCCTCAACGACGGCGAGAACTTCCAGTTCGTAACTGTGATATTTTTCTTGTTGAACTGTAGTTTTACGGCTAAAATAATGAATAGGATGAAACTGTCCATCATCTGATTTTTGTAAGAGCACAGCGCCAAAACCTAAGGAGCTTGCATCAGTGTGGAGTTCTAATGGGTATCCTTGTTGAAAAACATGAAGAACTGGGTTTTGTGAAAGAATGTTTTTCAGGTGTTGAAAAGCTGCTATTTGTTCAGGGCCAAAATTAAATTCTACATTATCCCGAAGGAGGTCACTTAATGGTCTAGCAATCAGCGCATAATTTGGAATAAACTTTCTGAAGTAACTTGTTAGTCCAAGAAAACTTTGAACTTGTTTAGGGTTTTGAGGTTGTGGGAATTTTTGAACTGCCTGTGTCTTGGTAAGTGACGGTTTAACTACTCCGTTTTCGATAATATAACCAAGGAATTCTATCTTTCGTTGTAAAAATTGGCACTTTTTTAAGTTCAATTCGAGGCCATAATCTGCAGCTGTTTGGAGAACTAGGCGCAATTTTTGTAGGCCTTCGACTTCGTCATTAGATGGTATGAGAAGATCGTCCATGTAAACAATAAGAATGTTATCGCGAATGAGATCTCTAAAAACTGTATAAACATATCGTTGAAAAACACTAGGGCTGTTGGATAATCCAAATGGAACTCGTAAAAATTCGTACTGGCCTTCATGAGTTACGAAAGAAGTATATTTAGTGCTGTTAGGGTCCATAGGTACATGAAAGAAACCATTTTTAAGGTCAAGTGTAGTGAAAACCCGAGATGTTCCAAGTTTATCTAAGGCTTCTTCTATGAGTGGTAAGGGAAATTTATCTTTTATCATTTTTCTATTAAGCCTGCGGTAATCAACACAAAGTCTGTAATCTCCAGTTTTTTTCTTACATAGAACAATCGGGGCGGCATAATCAGAGCAACTTTGTTTAATAATTCCATCATTTAACCAATCTTGAATTTGTTTTTCCACAATTTTCTGTTCAGCAAAAGGGAGTCTTCGAGAGCGTTGTGCTACGGGTATTTCATCTTGTAATAAAATAGTCATCTGAATTTCAGTGTCTTTAACTTTATGGGGTTTGTAGGAAGTAACGATATTTTGAACTTCCTCACGAATTTCAGAATTCAAAATGTGTGAAAGATCAAATGGAAAAGTTTGGTCATTAGAAATATTAGCAATATTAACGAAAATGTTATCATCAAGGGTACCGCATAAATGAATACCGTCTTTATCAAATGTAAATTGGGTTTGCTGCAAAAAGTCGCTTCCGATAATCACATCAAAAGGAATCAAGTCATCTTTTAGAACATGTATTTTAGCAGGTAAAGTAATCTTTTGAATTTCGATGGAATCCTGGAAAAACCCGAGGCTATGAACTTCGTTTCGGCCAATTCCTGAAAAGGGAATGGTGTTGGAATGCAATGGTGGCGAACCGATTCTTCGATGTGTTTTCTCATTAATAAGGGTTGCTTGTGACCCAGTGTCACAGAGTGCTGTCAATTGAATTCCTGCAAGTTGAATGTCAACATGCATGGGATTTTTCGATGAAGTTTGAGGAGATAGCACATTTACAGTTTTATCAGGAGTAGGTTTTTGAGATTCAGGTTTTGGTTTCGAATTTCGAGAACTTTTGGGACAATTAGCATGAACATGACCAAAATTTTTACATCCATAGCATTGTTTACCATGTGACTTATTCAAACATTGGTTGCTTTTATGACCCTTCAAGCCACAAGAATAACATACTGGTTGTGTATTTGGGTTACGTTTATTGTCGAGTTTCACATTAAGGTTGGTATCATCGAATTTTTTCTGATTATTTTGTCTGAAATGTTGAGAACTGTTAAAGATTTTTTCATAAATCTTTAATTTTTCCTTGAATTCTGGGATGGATTTACAACCGTAAAGGAAAATTTTATTGTGTGATGAATCTGGAATTCCATTTATAACATATTCAATCAGGGAGGGATCATCAAGAGATCCTTTGTGTGCCAAATCTCTCATAGCTAAGAAATATTCTTGTAGGGTTTCAAACGGTTTCATACGTCGAGATTCCATTAATTGATGTAACTGAATGCTGTTAATTTTGTCAGAAAATTCCTCTAGCAAATGGTGCTTCAATTGTTCCCAATTTGTGATTCCACGAATAGACCTAATTAAAGTTTGAGCGGGACCAGTCAAACATTTTCTAACAAAAGTAATTTGGTGAATTGGATTGTTTATTTGGTACAAATAAAAAATTTCTTCAACGTCGGATATGAAATTCTCAATGCTATAATTATCGCGAGACGAAAAAGGTTTTATTAAATCAACAACGTCTTTGAGACTAAATAATTGGAAAGAGGAACTCGTAGTTTCGACTGAAGGCAATAAATTCTGAGCTGATTCACTAAAAGGAATCTGTGTCTGTTGCTTATCCGAAAATTCTTCTTTTGCGTCAGGGGTGGGTGGGGAGGGAGTACTATTTTCACCCACGACGTTATTTGTTTGAGATGAACTGTCAACCGGATGTGAATCATTGACTTCGCTTTCCGAAAGATCGGAAGAATCTGCTTTTAATAACGATAAATCATTAAGACTCGTAAGAATGGTGTTAGCACACTTATCTGGGTCAGTTGAGAATTCTAAATGAAGTAAATTGCAAATAGAAATTAGGTCTTTAAGTGAAAACTCTTTAAGTACTTTTTGTTTCGTTTCTTCTAACTCGAATGGCTGTGGGAAACCTGTAAATTTGCGTAATCTCGCGCGATTTTGTCTATCGCCGTCTGTACCAAAAATTAAGCGATGTAAAACCTTTATTTGACTCGTACTACCAATTTTTAACGATTTTGCGATATTGGGGTAATCGCTGAGAGTAGACATGATTATATATATTCAAATAGTTACTGTACACAGATATGCAAAACCAAGATCAAAACTCAAACACTTCGGAATTTAAAATAGAATTTCAGTATCAAACATTTTCTTCACATTAAGGCATTTAAATCTCATTAAAAGAATATAGAGACTGTTCTCAAAAATATGCATCAGAATAACAATATAATATGTTTCAAAACTGTATTCAATTCACAACAAATCAAAATGTATACGAAATACGTGTTCTTCAAATGTTGCTGTTCAAGAAAACGAAGGTATATAATTCAATCAAACTTCTAATTACCAATCTTTCAAATTACGCATCAAAATATTCATCAAATCATCAAATTATTCCTCGAAATCATCAAATAAATTCATCAAAGTAGAAAGCCAAGAAAACAGAAGTAATAAAGTCAACGTGAAAGTCGCATCAAAAAAAGAATTTCGCATCAATTAAAAAATTCTTGCATCAAAATAACGTTGAAATATTTCCTCAGTTTTCTTATATCTTGAATGAGATGAGCATTTCATTAATCATCGACATTTTCTTGAACAAGCATCAACGTATGCATCAAATAATTGGAATATGATTAGAATGTACTTACAGTTTGTGTTTCTGTTCTTGTTTCGGCATTCCATGAAAATATTATCCTCTGTAGCACATCACTTTTAATTTCGCTGACATATAAATCACAAGAACAATAAATATTACAAGAAAAGTATTAACTTTTTTAGTTCCGGTACTGTATCTAGGGGATGTGCGGATTCGAACGGCGAGCACCCATGTAGGATGGAGCTAGCGCTCCAAATTAAATAGACGTTAATCTTTTTAAACATTTAATGAGACGAAACTTTAATACAACGACGACACTAACATTTAAAAACATTGAGAGGTAGAAATAAAAATAAAAATAACATCAAGAGAGCTATTCTGCTCTTTTAACATCGCACGTCTGCCCAGTCTCGTTCTCCGTCTAGAGTGTTCTTTGGCGGGGGAACAACTGGCGGGAGTTGAAGTTATAGTTCGTTCAGTGGTGTTGCCACAGCAGAACTAATTTTTATCCACATACATACATACGTATGTACAGACGACTTGGGAAAACTGGTAAAAATACACAGTAAAAAAATTCAGAAACGTTACATACTTACAGCGGAAAGGTTTCCGAAAGTATAGCGTAACCTACCGATGCTCTACTCGAACTCACGATTTCGGAAACATAACCCATATTTCGGGATAAAGTACTTACGGGCGAAAGGGAATCTTTATTTGGGACTTCGCGCGCATGCGCCAAGTGCCAAGAGACAGAGGGATAACAGTGAACGCGTCTTCCCTAATAGCACAGATGGTCACAATTGTCACAGGACTGTCACATTGTAACTTCTTGCACAGCCCGATTAATGACCAACAGGGGCCCCGGGCATTGATGAATTTGGGGGTCCCCATCTTTAAAATTTGTTTTCTTTTTCATAATATTTTGATATATAAAAGAATATTTCAGAACAACATTTGAAACTGGGGGCCCTGGGCAAGGTCCCGATTTGCCCATGCGATAATAAGGGTCTGGTAAGTGATGTAACTTCACTGTGTGGTCACTGTGAAGTTTATTTGTGACCAGTGACCAGGTGAAGTCGCCGGATGAATACTTAAATAAAACAGCACATTATCTCCTGAAAATAATTTATGTGGAAGAAAAAAGATTTAAGATTTTTAATTTATATTTATTAATTATGGTATTTTCTCTCCATTTACAAAATACTTCTAAAAAATTTTAAGTTTCCAAAACAAGCCGTACCACAAATAACTTTTGCAGAAGTCAGTTTACTTTTAAAGCAAAATTCGGCAAGAAAACCGCAGCGTCGTGGTACCGTGCTCTCCTCCAAATGCGAAGGTCCAGCGTTCGATTCTGGTCGCTAGTCCTGGCCGCTCCTTCCGATAGAGTTTGGTGCTGCCATCTAGTTTAAGATACTCGAAACGCTTCATTTAGTGCATGTTACTTTTTTCTGAAAAACTCGGAAAGGTTACTCGTAAATTTGGAAACCTTTCCGAAATACACGGAAAGGTTACTCAATATTTTACCAAAATATACAGAAACGTTACCCATCTTTTCCAGAAACTTTACCTAAAATGCAGGAAAATAGGTAAATATGTTTCCGACATATGCAGAAACGTTTCTGAATACTTTACCCGCATGGTTCGGAAACGTTTCTGCAATTTTGAACTGCAAGAGCTGCCCCATTTTTTGGGGTAACGTTTCCGAATTTTTTTTACCGTGTAGACTCGCCGTCTGTCAAAGTAGGTTGCACACGCACTTATATGAATATGCATGCTAGCGTAGGATCCGATGCATCGAAAGATTCTTAAAAGTGAGTTTAACAGTAGTAAAAATCGTTTTTTTCGCGTTGAAATTTTGCTCCTGAAATTTTTCAGGATCAGACATTACTTCCTTATACTCCGTACAAAGAAGTAAAAACCGATTTTCACTGCCTCTAAATTTACTTTTAAGAATTTTTGCAATGCAACTCATCGCTCGCTAGCATGCACGTTCATATAACATCTCTTTGTGCACTTCCCCTTTTTCTCGCAATCGACTGGATAGTTTATGTACAGGACCTCACAAAAGATTTTAAATACATAACGCTATATGGGCAGAAATTCACTAAGCGTATTTTATAGGTATAGAGCTATTTCAAACGACTCCGAAGGGATATATGCTGTTAAGGATTACACAATGAATCTCTCAATCGAGAAATTGTCTTCATCATTTATAGTTCTGCTACAGGAACCAGGAGCACTCAAAAGATTTCCACCACTTTATGGTCAATGGGTGTTTTAGATACATTTATTCATTTTAAGCACAATACCGCCCTTCCGTATAGTTAGGTAATGAGCCTACTACGGTCGCGTACCTTCCTCAAAAATTGCGCCAACAGTCGCCAAGCTTGGCAACTTTTGGTGTGCGTATATATGTATGTAAGTAACTCTCATATTTCAAAACTCTACGGCGTAGAATGTCGAAATTTCCTATATCAGATTGTTGTAAATCTAGTTGTGCATCTCGATTTTAGGTTCCAATTTACTGGAGAATTTATATACAGGACTACCGAAAAGAATTTCAGTAGATTAAAATCCATGGACATCTTTAATATATTACGTCGGAAGTCAGTCATTGTTTGGTCCATGCCCAAAATCTCGCCATTTTTCATCGAAGATGGCAAGTTTTGCAAAACTATCGCCAAATTTGGCACCAAAAAGTAATTTCGTATTTCGCATAACTCTAAAAGTTTTAACAATAGAATGTTGAAATTTTGTACTTACAGCTATTACAACATCTAACTGTGTATCTCTTTTATGATTGCAATCGACTGGGTAATTTATTTATAAGCTCCATCAAATGATTTTAAATACATTAAGGTGTACGGATGCACTCGATTCTTTGGAAGTCTGGGGTCAATTACTGCATTTACTATCTCCAAAATCTCACAAACTATCTCAAGCTTGTCGGCTTTTGATGAAATACGCACACACACACACACACACACACACACACACACACACACACACATACACACACGCGCGCAAAAAAAAGGAAGAAAAGAAAAAGGTTGGTCAAAGTCATTTATGTATGGAGTAATAATCATGCACAATACTGTAGTAACAACTAAACAACTATTTAAAACTAGTAAAATACCATGTTACAACACGGCTGTCTTCACAAGCAACCATGTTATAATTTTCATTAATAAACATTTCACAAACACATTTTAAATATATATATTTTATGTTGACTTAAATTTAAAAACCAACTGAAACTTGCACAAAATCGTAAAGGAATTTAAATAACTGAATTTAATTAAAAAGTACGCAAAATAAAGTTAATTTTTAACCATTAGGTATTGGAGACCTCAATAAAGGAATGCTCAGTATAAGATTGTCATTTGGAAAAAGGATGAAGATTGAAAATTTCTCCCTGCCTGTGTAAATAAATTTTGAAGGCAGAAGAATTGAAGATTTTTGTTAATTATCGGATTTCCGTAGAGAATTAAAAATATCGTAGAAACTCCATCGGGAGAGAATGTAAAATTACATTATTTATGGGATTACCATGAGAGAAATCGCATATTCTGAATGCACATATTTTTCAAATGATACTCCACAGGGCTTATAATCAAACTTCCCCTGTAAAACAGCAGTCTACTGCTGAAAAGGATGAGAAGATCACCTCCGAATTTGCACAGGGACACAACATGAGATGTACTTAAGTTTTTTTTTTTTTTTTAAGTTCAGAAAAGTCTGCTAAGTGGCATTTTGAGCATTGAAATCATGGCAATTTTAGCGGCATTCATCCATTTTAAGGACAATACCGTCCAATTATATAGTTAGGTAATGGCCCGACCACAGTCACGTGCCTCCCTCAAGAATTACGCCAAAAGTTGCCAATTTGGGCGACTTTTAATGTGCGTGTGAATGTATTTAACTCTCAAATCTATAAAATTATTAGTCGTGGAATGTTTAAATTTCATGTATAAGATTGTTCTAACGTCTAGTTGTGCATCTCGATTTTCGGTTCCAATCGACTGGAGAGTTTATTTACAGGACCATCGAAAAGAATTTCAATAGATTAATGTCTATGGACATCTTCAATATATTACATGCGTACCTTACGTGTGCTCAGGTGCGAATTCTGAAAAATCCTGAAAATCAATTTTAGGTATTTGTATTAATTACATTTTAAAGCAAGAATTTTACGGCTATCACTTTTCCCACATGCTTCTTATTTTCTGAGATTTTTGATTCTCCGCTGTTGTGCCGGCCCCTAAATGACAGAGACCCTACTGAATTTCCTAATCAGGAACTATCCTAATGAATTTTTTGGCATTTTGTGTTATGGTAAGCGTACACTAGAGGCATCTGCCTAGGTAGAGGGGTCTATCAAAATCAGTATTTATTTCTTTCTCCACTAATAGGACGAAAAGTACTGGTCACTTTATTATGGAGGCACCTAGTATGTGGACCAGCGTTGCCTCCTCTGAAGGGACAGACGAAACGGCACCAAGCACATTCCGGGAATCGAACCCAAGTCCGTGATGTGGTAGAGTTGTGCTTTAGTCACTTACCCTACCCTGGTGGGACAAATGTCTATGTGTATATAAATACGCTAAGCAAAACCTTAGTGTCCCTTTTGCAGCGCATTGCGCGAACAGATGACCGTGAAATACGGCACAGTTAAAGTTCGCATGGAGTTGTTTGTGCGAATGTTAAAATTTTTGTGTAGTATGCTAATGCACCGTAAAAAATTAGAGAAGTAATTTGGCACGCAGTATTTCGCGCCAAGCCGGGCGATGGTTCCATTGTTGTGTCAATTTTGAAATAACAACCCTTAGTTTTAGCAGTACTATAGGGTTATAGTATTACAACCAAATTTGCAAAAAGTGGCATTATTCTCAAGTTTGGTGATACGCCAATGACTAAAATGTGCTTTAACATTGTGCTTGGCGACTTTTTATAGAGTGATAAGTGCGCAAAGTATTGTAAATTCCATGTTTTAAAGCTGTAGAAAAACCTTGGAGGAGAGAATATTTACTATTCATTCCGAGCAGGTCGCAATTCAAGACACGCTCCATAGAAACGTGCAGTATGCTAAAGCAAATTTCCTCCAAAAATATTATTGAAGAAATACCTCAGCAAGTAAAAAGGAATGAAAATAATATTATTAATGAAGTGTATGGAAATATTTCCGAAAACATACTCTCAGATAACATATTGAAGTCAGTTATAATAGAACCTAAAAATGATGATTGAACTTTTATTAATGTTGGCATAATCGAATATCTGACGAATAGAGAACATCACCGTGGCTACGATAAAATAATTTTCTATGATGACAGTGAAAGTTCTTCCAAAGTCCAGTAGAGTTTTTAAATTCTTTCACTGTGAGTGTTTTTTTTAATTTCGGTTAGCCGAGAGCAAGTGAAACATTGCCGAATAATTGTGATCTGCGCGAAATTCTTACAAACTTAAAGCAATTTCCAGTACATAGTTGTTTATCCCTTTCCATATTTTGGAATTTTAATTTCGTATTTTTATTCAACTAGGGGCCAAATCCCCTAGACTCTCTACGCTCGCTTTTCGTATGAGGCATTCGGCCCCTAATAAGGATTATTCGTAATTTCATAATTTCAACAAACAAAACTCAAAGGTTGGATAAGATAGAGTGTTACCGAGCTACACATTGCTTGGTTCTTGCATGTTCCTGGGAACATAAAAATTTAAACACAAAGCCACTATTTTTACTTATGTGAAACCTATGGAACACTTTGCGTATTTGTCATTTAGGGCGATTTTTCATAATTTAGTGATTTATGTATATGTATAGTTAATAATTAGCTCTAAGAAAACAGTACTTCATATATTTTCTTTGATAAAACTACAGAACAGCTAGGATAGCTTGCCACCAATGGCGGCTTTTCATTATTTGGAGATTTACACATGCTCACAACCTATAATTACTGCTCATGTAAGGTTCCCTGAAAACCGTTATCCCTATTTTCATATGCATAATCCTTTGCAGATTGGCCTATTTAACACTACGAATTATGTCATCTCGCCGCGCTGGCAAATATCGAAAGTGTACTGAAACTGCTGTAATGGCATAATTAATGCCACTAAATATTTCTACTGGTAGCAAATTTTCTAGCTGGACCGAACCGGCTTTAAAATAATTTGCATTTTAATTATTTTTCATTTTCAAGATACTGGGTTCTAACATTTTGGAACTCGTGGCTTATATTAACACTGCTTGGAAAGATAGCATTTTGCCGGATCGTACCTAATGCCAAGATGGCGTTTCTAAAATCAGTTACAATTAGTTATTCTGTTTCGGAAAAACGGATAATCTCTAATTCTAAGCGATCTTACTATATGTTATATGAAAATTGTCAACTTTGTGTAACACACTTTGAGTTATTTATTGCATAAAATTTTTATTTTGGCATAAAATGGGTGTCATTCTACTTCATGTTTGTCAATTTCACGCGATTCTACATACTTGGAATTGCTTAGTTGCAAAGGAATGAATGATTTTATGCCAAATCTGTTAACCATTATGTGTATTTTTTCAGTTTTTTATTAATACCTTCTAAAATAATTCGATTTTCGAAATTTAAGTCAGTTTATCAGATTCCTCGGAATTTTTCGAATCTGTGGACACCTTATTCGAAACTCAAATCCCCACGGTTTAGGAGGAGATAGCCAAACAAGCTCTTGACAGCGGATGTTACTTTTTTTTAGAATAGAGAGATTCCACATGTTTTCAGAAATTTCCCATCGTGTAACCAATAAGCATACAAATTTCTTTTTAGTTTATTGATATTTTTGTATTTATTTAATTCTGCATCTAAATACTGTTTTGTATACGGATTAAAATTTCCGCCTTTTCTTGGGGAAAAGTTAGTGTTTCAGAAGTAGTCTAAACATTTCCCAGAAAAAAAAAAACAGTTGTCTGGATTTTCACCTGGCTAACAAAAAGATAACATAGTTCCCCCCCCCCCACATAAATTATTAAATTGCATAGTTATACTAATAAAAATCTTAACGGAAGCATTAGTCAATGGAACAGGATTGCGCATCAAGTTTATACATCGTAATGCTATTGATTGCGAAGTTTGAATTGGAACCGCAGGCAAAAAAGAATTTTAATTCCAATTATAAAATATTCTTTTACTATTTTACCATATCTCTCTATTCTAAAAAAAGTAAAGGCCGCTGCTGGCGCTGTCAATAGCTTGTTTGGCTATCTTTTGAATTTCGCAAAACATGTCCACGGATTCGGCCGGTTCGGTCCAGCTAGAGTATTTGTTACCAGTAGAAATATTGGGTGGCGTTAACTGTGTCATTATAGTAGTTATAGTACACTTTAGATATTTGCCAGCGCGGCGATATGATATAATTCGTGGTGCTCAATACGTCAATCTGCAAATGATTATGTAATTAATATATGGATAACGGTTTTCTTGCAACCTTAAATGAGCAGTAATTATAGGTTGTGAGCATGTGTCAATCTCCAAATAATAAAAAGTCGACATTAGTGGCAAGTTATCCAGCTGTTCCGTAGTTTTTATCAAAGAAAACATATGAAGTATTGTTTTCTTACAGTTAAATATTAACTATACATATACGCAAGTCTTCAAGTTATGAAAATTCGCCAATAATTGGCTAATACCTAAGGTGTACCATGGGTTTCACATAATCAGAATTAGTGCAAAGTTTAAATTTTTATGTTCCAAGCAACATGCAAGAACCAAGCAATGTGTAGCTCGGTAACATTCAATCTGATCCAACCTCTGAGTTTTGTTTGTTGAAATTATGCCTTATTTAGGAATAAGCCTTATTAAGGGCCAAAGGCCTCATACGAAAAGCGAGCGTAGCAAGTCTAGGGGCCTTGGCCCCTAGTCATTTAAAAAACTCAATTTCCAAATATACCTACATTTGGCGAGACTAGAGGCCGAGACTTGGCGAGACTTGGCGAGACTAGGGGCCTTGGCCCCTAGTCATTTAAAAAAACTCAATTTCCAAATATACCTACATTTGCGATGACAGTAAATAAATCTCAAGGACAATCATTCAAAAAAATCGCAAATTTATTGAGACAGCAAGGTTTCATACATGGACAGTGGACGCCTCAACAAGTAGAATTGAATCATTCGACTTTTTAAGATTTTATAACTCCAAACATAATGGGCCTTTAGCCGAGGATATGTCTAGGCTCAATTCTCGGAGGGGGCCACTAGACGTTTTAGGTTAGCTTAAATTGTTCAAAATGCAAAGTGAATGTGTGAAAACCAAGGTCGGTAGAGGTAGATGACCTTATGACCCATTCGCTGGAGGTGCCTTTACATTTATCAAAATATGTTAGAGTTTTTACAAAAACCCCGTCTTCACAGAAAATGTGGTGGTTGTAAAGCTAAATTGTACGAATGTGGTCACTAAAGACAGATAGTCTCTCAGCCAAGGTGGTCACTTTCCAGTGTATATGGAATGGTGAGACATATTCTTTCACAGAAGAACTTTATTCACATTCAAATTTTTAAAAAATAGTGCTTTATGCTCGAGTTTCGATCACTGGCAGACAGCTAGTTTAGATAAATAAATAAAAAAATGCAACTGAAGAATCGAGCATGTAGGTTCTTATACTTTACTTCCTTCGAAACATATTTTTATTTAAAATTTGAAATCAGGTTAGAGCCCCTCACGTAAACATAAACATTGATTTAGGTTTCGAATTTATTGGCTCGGCAAAAACAGTCTATTTTCCTTTTCTTCTGGCCTGTAAGATCATTCTTCAATAGTTTAATCAATATTTATCTCAGCTGCGCTCACTGAAGTAGAAGGCATTGTATCAACGTAGTTTACATTCAACCTGCAAATAGAACACCTCAAGAAAGTCCGATTCAAGAGAAGAAATCACCGACCAGAATAAAAGAACGCCATTTGTTTTTCCTCCGTTCCAATATTCAAAAATCAATAGTAAATATCGAGAATTTGATTTTTTTCCGAACTGTAGAATACTTTTTTAAAAAACAGGAGCAGGCAGTACTTTGAAAGAGTAAGATTTCAGGGGTCCTTTAGATCTCAACCAATAGTGTCTGCTGAATTGTTGAAGAGTTTTTACAGGAAAAATAAATGTCTCGATGGCAACAGAACTTTTGAGATATCGATGGGGAAAAAAAAAATGCACTGAAACGGATAAGTTAACCCAATTTCGTATCCGCTTTAAACGAGCGTTATTTTGGATTTTTTTTTTAATGTCTTTTATAAATGGAAAACTTCGCTATTTTTAAAATGTCACTTAATGATAAATTTAATTACTCTATAAAAATATCAATTAATTGAAATATAAAGATCTTGGTGCTTTAAATGTTGGAAGTTCTCTTGAAGAGTCTTTTATTCAAAACGTGATCGGAAAATTGTAAATCTGCAGTAAGTAAGCAAGTTGGCTTCTTGAAAGAGTTTTATTGAAAATCTGCTTTTAATAATGAAAGACTATAAAAAAAATGCGTTTAATTATCCTAGACTAAAACACTCACATACATTCCATCTAAATCACTATGACGCTTATGCATATCAATTACAAAATTTGTATTATGCTATTCATTCTGACTCATTCAATATAAACAACCCTATCGAGTATTAACGAATTATTTCACTGAAAAATAAGTTTCTATAGGATGTATTTCATTTCTGAATAATTTCAAGTATAACTAACAAATGGTCAAGGCATCATGTTTTTTGATATATTGATTATTTTTTGTTTATCTTCCACATTAGATGGCAATCTACCAAATCAGGTAATCACATCTACCAAATTGGATAATTATAATTTCAGAGTTTTTGAGCAATTTATTTCCAAGTTATAATTTTTGAAATTCAGGAAAAGTCGGAAATTTTGCATGGTATAGTAAGCCTTTCGAAGTTAGTTATGTCATGCGACCTAGATCTATTTGCCCTAGAGAGTTGAAATTGATGTCATTTGTTGTTGTTTCTGATGCCCCCTGACAACCGCAATGGCGGTGCAGATCCCCCGAAGGGAGACGATGGGCAGAGGGGGTGCACCTTCCATTTTGCGGGCATCAGTGGGCGGAAGTACGATTTAGTCTGTGGTCCTCTAATCCTGAACCAATTCCTGAGGAGGGACCAACCCCTTGAAACCGGAACCCCCAGAGGTATCGTTTAAAAACTTGCAGGACATTGGAGTCACGACAGATTTTACGTGAACCAGCCCCCATTAGCGTACACGGTCCCACAGTAGTCGAGTCCAGAGGAAGTTGACCCTCTCAAGCACAGGCCAAGCCGCATGCTGCTTCATTTGCCGTGTTCTAATGGGAACGGAGTTTAGCGCCCAGATCACTGCGGGACTTTATGTCATTCTTTTCAGTGTGCTGAGGTCTTTTGCAAAATATATGTTATCCTGTAATAACTTTCCCCAGAAAGTTTTAAAAAATAAGTTTTTACCTATGTAAAATCGGAATTTTTTTATATAAACAAAAATATGTTATTAAACCTTTTTTACTTCCTTTTACGGAGTATAAGGAAGTAATCTGTGATCCCGAAAAATTTCGGGGGCCAGATTTCGACGAAAAAATCGATTTTGACAACCTCTATTCTTTTTAAGAACTTTTTTGATGCACCTCATCGTAAACTAGCATGCACGATCATATAAATACGTTCATAGCTTCCAAACTATTCGCATGCACGTTCATAGTTTCCAAAGATTGCCCTTACCTGTGCTACAAGAACATTCAAAAGATTTCCAGCACATTACGGTCAATGGCAGTTTTACGGACATTCATCCATTTCAAGCACAAATACTGTCCTACCATAGAGTTAGGTAATGGTCCGATCACGGTCACGTGCCTCCCTCAAGAATTACGCCAAAAGCCGCCAAGCTTGGAGACTTTTGGTGTACATGTGTATGTATTTAACTCTCAAATCTTAAAAACAATTAGTCGTAGAATGTTGAAATTTCATATATAAGATTGTTTAAACATCTAGTTGTTCATCTCGATTTTTGCTTCCACTCTACTGGTGAGTTTTTTTACAGTACCACCCAAAAGAATTTCAATACATTAATTTCTATGGGCATCCTCAATATATTACATCGGTAGTCAGTATTTGTTTGGTCCATGCTCAAAATCTCGCCAATTGTCTTCTCGAGTTTTTCTGAAATATCGTCAAATTTGGCGATAGTCATTTAATCCATGCTCAAAATATCGCAAATTTGTCATCGCACTTGGCGAGTTTTCCCGAAATATCGTCAATTTTGGCATCTAAAATAATTTCGCATTTCGCATAACTGTAAAACTTTCTCCTGTAGAATGTTGAAATTTTGTATTTAGAACTATTGTAACATCCAACTGTGCATCTGTTTTTTGATTGCAATCGACTGGGTAATTTACTTACAGGGTCAGTCAAATGACGATAAATTCATTAAGGTGTATGGATACATTCAATTCATTGAAAGTCTGTCGTCAGTTACTACGGCTACCTTTAAAATCTCGCAAACTATCTCAATCTTGTCATCTTTTGATGAAATACCGCCAATTTAAGTGTCAGAAGCAAATCTTTCAAATTGAATCCAGTTTGGTGATATAGAAATATATGAGTAGAAATCGCTAAACGTTAGTGTTACTACAGTGTTTTATCTTCTTTCAAACAAAATAAGTTTAGATGATGTGCGCCGAAAATATTGTTGATTTAATAGACGTGCAAGGAAGGCGTGTTGCACACATCAGATTTTTATCAATATGTATGCCAAATTATTACCTCTAACCTTTTCAGCCCTGTGATCCACATATGTGAACCTTTGTTACTTACTTCATAAAATCTAAATTGTCAATTTTGTGAGATTTTGATTTTACCACTGAAAGATGAATCCTATTTCATGATCATCATATTCAACATAGGGAACTCCAAATTTAACATACATGTTATAAATATGCGTAGTTTATTTGCTCAGAACTAGTTAGCTAGAATATTCCGAGCTCTACTATTGAACGATATACTAAGTGGCCAGGGGCGTAGCCAAAGAGGGTGGGTTAGGGGGGTCATAACACCCCATGAGAAATTTTTGCCATACAAAATGTATATTCTTCACTACATTATCACACACACGTATATGAGTTGTAGTAGTCGTAACCCCCCATGAAAAATTTCTGGCTACGCCCCTGAAAGTAGCGTATGAAACTCTGATTTGATAGGGCATACCTGATGTGAAGCGTGTATGGGTTGTGTTTACATTGTTTACTCGTTGTCATAGTGAAACTTCCTTGTTGGTGGTGGTGTTGCTGTTATTGTGAACATGTATATCGGATTTTGTGCTTGGCTCGAAACCCGCTTATAAATCCTCGTCAGAAGGACAACACAAGGGGGGTTGCCTTCCGTGGGGGTCTTTCTAAGGGGTCTTATGCCGTATTTGCGCTAAGTTACGGAGAAAACCGCAGAAAACTCCGAACGGTCAGGTCGACATACGCGCGATGGAACCCGATCGCGGGACCTTCACACTTCGCCCGTCTACCATTTTCTGTGACAAAACCACTGTGCCATGGTGAGGCAAAACTTCCTTCGAGAAAATTCTAGGAGGGGACCAGGGCTTGGAGATTAAGGGTCTGTCCTACTCCACAGTAATTGCCTAAGAATACAATCATGGGTTCTATTCCCACTTACACCCTGATTGTTTAATATTCCTTTCAGAGTGCCACTAAAAATTTCCACTGTGATGTTCACTTTACTCGATGAGAAATTATTACAGGATTCTTGAAACCAAGCACAAAAATCCGATAACAAATGTTCCAAATGCAACATGGACACGTTATTGTGCTGTAGTAGAGGAGGACATGCCTCCTCTACTGCTGCACAATAATTTGTTTTACTTATGTTTATTTTTTCTGTTTTTTATTAATATGTTCTAAAATAATTATATTTTCGAAATTCAAGTCAGCTTATCAGGTTCCCCGGAATTTTCCGAATCCGTGGACATCTTCGTCGAAACTCAAATCCCCACGGTTTCGGAGGAGATAGCAGAACAAGCGCATGGCAGCGGCGATAGCGGCCGTTACTTTATTTTAGAATAGAGAGAAATAACTTCTTCGTTTAAATTAGCTCAACACCAAAATGTCATTTAGCAAAAACCGCACTACATAAGACGAAATTTGTTTTCAAACACTATTCAAAGGTCTCACGCTCTTTAGAAGCGGTGTGCACACACATATTTATCGTTATCATCAAATCGCAGTTTAAAATATAACGAACTCTGTGGCACGACCTCCTTTTTCTGACATTAATTACACAAACCGGATATTCATTAACGTGCAGATTACGAGAGCAGCTTGTTAGGGAAACCACCTTCTTTCAAATTACGACCATTAAGATGGAAGAGCGTTGGAGCAGTAATGAGCAGCCAGTGAAATTTAGGCAAAGAGGATCGATCTGTTCATTCATATAGAAGGACTCACTGTTTGGAAAATAAATGGTCAGTCGCGTTGGTAATGTCGAATGAGTGTTTGCTTAATGTGCGAGCAACTATTTTTAAACGCAACATTTTGTAATTTGTCCTGATTTCCAAAAACTATATAAGTAAGACATTTAACAAAAGTCTAATATTTGCATTGCACGATTTGCTTTAGTATGTAAAAAAATATTTGTTGGAAAAAAAATTGTTCAGAGTGAAGTAGAGACATTTTGTATGAGACATCAACTGTTACAGTTTTTTGTCCCATGTTAGTTGTAGAAGTATACTAGATTTTTCAAATTCCTCTGACAAAATAGATTATGTATTAATGCAGAGACGTTTAAGATACAGCACAAATAAGGAAAATAGACAATATCACCAATTCATGGATTGTTGAACTCAATACTTTCTCAAGCAACGCAAAGTCCTTAATACAGGCTAAAATTTTTTATCAAAAGTATCAGGACCGCGAGAGAGAATTAAAAAAAGAAAACAAATTTTGTCATTGAATACATTGACATTAATAAGGAGTTATGATTGCAGTTTTTAAAACTTTATGAACACTGGGCAAGCTTTTCATAAAGTAATGTCCGAACAGATGAAATAAAACGTTTATTAAAGGAATATGAGTGAAGTCGCTTACTTTCTGACATTCTTACCGATGTGCTCACCTTTCACGGCCGTACCCAAAGTGGTGGACCAGGGAGTTGAGTTCGGCCCTCCGCACCCCAAAATTTAAAATTTTGTTAAATAATGACTAAGTCTTTTTGAGAATAATTTAGGCTTTTTCATCGATTGGTCGCCCTCTGAAATTTTTTTCTAGGTACGGGCCAGCCTAAAAATTTGCTGCTGCTACAGACTCTAATTAAGTAAATTTCATAAATTAATTAAGATTTTAATGCAATACGTTTCCATAACGTAAAATCTGCATTCTAGCTAATTGCCATGCTGTAAATTTGATAAAGAAAGCTATACACGAAATTACAAATTCTGTATTTTTTCTCGGCTATGCGATTTCGTACAATGCTTGCACTGGCTCCTGCTCCAGCTAAAAGGTGTTATACGAAGCAACGAAATTTCCCTTACGGACTTCATACACAAAAAAAAAATAAACTTCATCTAGGGACACACACAAATAAATAAATAAATAAATAAATAACTCAGGATGATTCTTCATAAGTTACACAACACACTGTATTGATGAAACAAGAGTTTTTTATGAAACTTTCTGAAAGAACACTTCAACATGGAGTTGCACAGGAAAATGTTTTTTAAAGTGACTCATCCTGCTGAATGTTCGATTTTTAAGAATTTTTTCTAAACGATTCATACCTGATACAAATTTATCATTTATTGCTAATATAATACAGCATGTAAAGAGGTATTCAAAAAATTCTGAAGGACCTGGTACAATCAGTTTATATGCATTTATGAAACGAAATCACATGATTTTTTAAATACACCGTTAAAAACAGTTTTGACACAAAGTATCCCACACAGCATACTATGTCCAAATCAGGTCTAATAGATATCCAAACTGATCTATAACATCCAGGACATTTAAAGGATATTTATATGCGGAGAAAAATATATATCTATAGGACATCTAAATCGCTACCTCTATAAGATATCATTAGAGGGCTTATAGATATCTAATAGTCATCCGAAAAAGGATATCTATTGGAAATGTATTTATGACATCCATAAGAAATCCTTCAGTAGACATCTTATGTAGCTAATGAAAAGATGCCCCATAGATATTTAATTGCCATCCAAAGCTACAAATCTATTAGATGTGCGTGTATAACATCCATAAGAGATGCATTTGTAGACATCTTATTTGCGTAGAAGATTGGATGGCTACTGAAACAAAAATTTACCCAGTTTGAAAGGATTTTCAGAAAAATCGCAAAATCTAGTAAGATTTTTTTTAAATCCGATGCCTATAGCTTGAGTTCAGTGATCATCTATCATGTCACCAAATTTGATTTAGTCGTTTTTAGGTGATGTGTGAAAAAAAATTGCGCAGTTTGAAAAAAATTTCAGAAAATCTGAAAATCTAAGGAATTTTTTAAAAATTCAACGCCTGTAGTTTAACATGAATGACCACCTATCATGTCACCAAATTTTATTTCATTCGCTTCAGTCAGTTTTACGTGATGTGCATACAAACTTTTTTTACGGTTGTACTGGGGTCCCAAATGCTTAAAACGGATAGAAAACGCAAAATTGTGTGATACCAAGTAGCGTACGGCAAATTGTAATTTTATTTATTTCGATACATAAAAGTGTTTTCATTCCGAAATTGATGCAACAATCACTTCAAACTTTAGTCTTCTCACCCCGAGTCGAGTCTGCCTGGTGGTTAGAATGTTCTCCTTTCACCCCTTGGATCCATGGTTCGAAACCAGCCGAAGGAAATAGGTTTCAGTTTAAAAGTAACTTGAAGTTCTTATATATGATAGTAGACAGTAGATGGCAGCACCAAAATACACAGAACGGAGGAAGTGTTATCAGTGGGTAAAAAAAGTCATAGTTATGACGTCACGATTCACTTTTTCCCCGAGAAACCTTGGATATTTTGGCCGTCCAATCAATATCTATGCTACTTGGAAATAGATCCCCTACAGACTTCCTAGATATTATAGATGTTGTCTAGTCCTTAGAGAGATCACACCCCAAATCTCTTATAGACGTCCATTTTATGTTATCTGGAGGATCTTGGACGTCTAATAGATATACCCATTATCCAATCCTGATTCCTTATAGATAATCAATGGATATATTTGTGTCGTGTGGGATGCGTACTGAAAGCTCATTCGCAGAATGAGCACACTATAGTCACATTAGTTGTATCACATTAGTAGAATCACATTAGTAGTCACATTAGTAGAATCACATTAGTAGTCACATTAGTAGAATCACATTAGTTGAGACCTAACACAAAAGGAGACCTTTGGAATCAGGTTGTTTGAGATCATTTTTTAATAATAACTTTAACTATCCAACTATTTCAAGACCTGGGAAAAATTCTACGCTTTTCTGATCTCTAAGGGAAAAAGAACAGCTGTTGAATTTCAATATAAAATGAAATGTGAAAACATACTCTTTAGTTTAAATTTTTCAAGAGACATGTGATGTTTGTGTAACCCAATATTTGAGCCCATTAATTTACTTCAATTCGGCTACGAGTTAAGAGAAGGTATCTTTTCTTCAAAACATATGAGCAAAAAATCTTTCTCAAATTCCCTGATTAAAACTTGTAAGCATAATTCAAACTGCCACACAGTAGCTGTAAAAAGTCAAATGTGTGTTTTATATCTTTGTATAAATGTGTAGGAAATAATTGTAAAAATCTTCAGTATTAAATAATTACTTTTATTCATGTTAAAATTAAATGCTTTATATGCATCTATTAATTTACTTACTTAATTTATCATCTATACATACTCTAGTATATTTGAATGAGACTGAAACTTTCAAACATTTTAGAATAAGAATTTTTTTCTTTTTTCCCTGTGTATGTGTGTGTGTGTGTGTTTGTGTTAGGGGAAGGGCTGTTGCTGCAAAAAATAAATCGTACCAACAATCAACATCGATAATATGGAAGATTACTGGAACGTATATCCGAAGTCAGAATACAATCCTCAAATTTTGCATACGGATCACCTTTCGGAACCTTGTTTTTCATTCATCTATAAATTAATTAATTAATTAATAAACTAATTTATTTATTATTTATAGATACGCTAGTACATTTGAAGTAGATTATGAAAATTTTATGAATTTACGAATAAAAATGCGGCTGGTAATAAGTGCAAAAGTCGGCAGCAACAAAGTTCTTTTTTTTTTTGGGGGGGGGGGAGAGGGCAGGGAGGATTTTTGCACCACAACACATTCTGGCACTATTATTAATACTGAAGACCATGACCACTAGAACATGTATCCGAAGTCAGAATGCGGTTCTCAATTTTTGCATACGGATCTCTCTTGAGGTTCTACCACGAACACAGCGGAATTAAATTTCTATTGGAGTTAATTCCGAGCGGAAACGAGCTTCATCGGAAACTTAATTCCACAGATTCTATAACTAGTACTACGAGAACATCGGAATCACACCTCGAAAGTGAATTCTGAGGATTTCACATTCCGATTTCCGTACATAAGCCTCAATTTTTAGTATCATGGCTGCGGCAGCCATGTTAGTATGAGTCTGTCGCAAAGAATGGCATAAATATGTCGCTAAGATATTTTGTAATTATTTTAGTATTTTTAAAATACCTTTATTAATATTTAAAATGACTTTAAATTTATTTTAATTTACCTTTTTATCAGTTTTAAATATTTTTTCATGCCCATGAGGAACTGCCCTTCCTTATCTCTGTTTCAGTCCACAAGTTTTTTGAGCTGTGTAGTTGAAAGAGAATTGCGTCTGGCACTACAAATACCAGAAATTTTTTGTACCGTTTCTCATGTAAGATTAGTTTCAAATACAAACAATTTCGAATTATTTCAAGTATCAAATTGTCTTTTTACACTATCTACTATTGGGCTGCTCTAAGATATAAAGTAAAAAAAAAAAAAATTAGGATTATTACCCAGAAAATGTTTAAAATTAAATATACTTCCAATTCGAAGGCGATCATCCTCTCTCAAAAATGCTGATTGGCGAATTGGAATCAATGCCATATTGAGCGAGCAGAGAAAGATTCCGATACGGAATGCAGATTTCACTTGCTCTCGGCCAGGTGGAATTTTAGAGCCATTTTCTTCGCTTCGGAATTTCTTTCCGAGTGGAATTAAGAGTTGGTACCTAAACAGACTTTAATCGGAACTGTGACGTCGTCACTCGGTCCAACTTCCGATTGCAATGTCATTCCGCTGTGTTCGTACTAGAGACCCTCGGTTGCTAGTCTTACTCTTTTCCGAATGTTCTTTGAAAAAAAAAATGCATGTAAATAGTTTTCCTACATAAAGATGGAGCCATGAAGAAAACTATTCTCAGCTCGTCGGAATCTGGAAGGTATACCCCATTTAGGTGTCATGAGTTTATAAATGTATTGAAATTGTAATAATGAAGTTTTAAAATTGAAATTTTATGTCGATTCCACTGGCTTTAAAAAAGACGTCATGCTATAAACGTAATTTATGCTTTTAGACACTACTAGCTGGAACACGTCGAATTCAACGGCCACTTTATTGACCATTATATTTCAAAAATAAATGGGAACAATCAGGAATGCCACCGAGGTCTTGGACAAAACGGACAGGAAGAGCGACGCGGATGTGACATGACGTGTGACAGAAAGTAAACAAAAAGTTTCGAGCTACTTTTTGCTTTAGCAACTGTAAGATGGCAGAGAAATTATTGAAATCTTTAAAATTTGTTTTTCACTATCTTTATTGAGTAAAAAAAAAGAACAGTACATATTAAATGACGAATAAGCATGAATACGGTGACAAATTCTAATTGAGTATTTCGCTGAAGACTATATTTTGGGTAAAACCATCGACCACGGAACGTCCAGGTGAATTCTCGTGAGTGATCTTGATTGACACAACATTCTTTGATAAGCCATTGAAAGAGCGACATACAACATTCCATGAGAAAGTACGGGTTCAGGAAGGTAAACGCCAACAGTATCAAGTGAAAATAGTTTTAAAATGTTGGAATTCTGCAAGAGACAAAAAATCTAATTGGCCAAATGGCAATCGCGTGCTCCATGCTTTATTTACCTTTTCTCACGCTACCCGCGATGCTAAAGATCCACTATCAGATTGAAAACTAAAAAGTTAAAGAAATAAGAGATAAATCGCTAAACTAAAGAAAGAGTTTATAACCGTCAATGTGGCTAATAAGCGCAATGTCTTTATGGAGAAAAGTATGAAAAAATAACCTGAAACAGTTCCATATTTTAAATACCCACTGAAGTGCTTTATATTAAAAGCGTATCATAATCAATGCGCCGTCCCTATTTTTTTCCTTGTTTCATTAAGTTGAAAAGTGCATTATTCTACAAGAGCGTGCCATATTTTTTTTTCTTGTTCCTAAAACACTTCTTTATAATCGAAATCTGTATTAAAATCGCCTATTAAAACTGTTTTACAATCTTCGCCAAGTACATTCTAACTATACTTCACTTTTATGAATACTGTTTTGAATGTGCATCAAAGTCCATGAGTGTGCCGCGTTTGACTTCTGTATTCTATAAAACACTTTTCAAAATTGAAATCTATATTGAAATCGCCTACCAAAACTGTTTAACAGTCTTCGTCAAGCATATTCTAAGTATGAAAAGTTATACATTGGCGAAACAGCCCACTTGCACGGCCAAGGCATAGGCCGCCGTCCAACTATTGCCGTCACTGGAGACGACAATGCTTCACGACCACGGGTTCCGGGGTGCATAAGAATATGCGTCAGCCAGGTAATCAGCCAGACGCGAAGCTCCCAGTTTTTAACTCCCAAGCAAGCTTGGTACACATTTTATCGGCCCACTCAAAAGATGAAAGGTTGAGTCAAACTCGCCCGAACAGGGAACCGAACCCCAACGGACCTACGGCGCGGCAGCACAGTGCGCTAACCGTGTTACACCACAGGGATTATACTCTAACTATACTTCACCTTCACAAACCTTGCTTTGAAAGTGTACCATAATTCATGAGTATATCGTATTTGCCTTCTTTGTTCAATAAATCACTTTTGTGGTCTTGAAATGTATATTAAAATCCCCTACCAGAGCTATTTTACAATCTTCGCTAAGCATATTCTAATTGTACTTCTCCTTTATTGTAGGTAAATAAATTGCAGCATTTGATAGTTTCTAGCCAAATTTAGTAAATATCCCCAAGCTAGGCTCAGTTTTTAAGGACTTACTTTTTAGCGCCATACTTGGCGGTAAATCATAAAAAATTGCAAAACTTTGCGGCTTTCAATACTTCTCTCTCCCACGCTTATCTGTCGCTTTTAAGCATTCTCTGTAAAAATTTTGTGATACCAAGTAATGTACGACAAATTCTAATTTTATTTATTTAGATACATAAAAGTGTTTTCATTCCAAAATCGAAGCAACAATCACTTTAAACTTGAGTCTTCTCACCTCGAGTCGAGTCTGCCTGGTGGTTATAACACTCGCCTTTCACCCTTGGATCCATGGTTCGAAATCAGCCGATGAAAATAGGTTTCATTTTAAAAGTAACCTGAAGTTCTTATGTATGATAGTAGACAATAGATGGCAGCACCAAAATTCACAGAACGGAGGAAGAATTATTTGTGGGTAAAAAAAAGTCGTAGTTATGACGTAACAATTTACTTTTCCTCCAGAAATCTTGGATATTTTGCCCGTCCAATTAATTTCTATGCTAATTGGAAATAGATCTCCTACAGACATCCTGGATATTATAAATGTTGTCTAGTCCTTAGAGAGATCACACCCCAAATCTCTTATAGAGATCCATTTCATGCAATCTGGAGGATCTTGGACGTCTAATAGATGTACCCATTATCCAATTCTGATTCCTTATAGATAACCAATGGATATCTTTGAGCTGTGTGGGTTTACTCTGGTTACTGAAAGGTCGGGGAGAGTATGCTCATGCCCAAACTGCATCAAAAGCGACTTCAAGAATCTGCATCGAGCTGCCTTTGTGTTTTAAGATATATGGATAAATCATTCTTGATTTTATATTTCAGTTTTTACATATGGTGATCGACAGTACTACACAAGACTTTAGACGGTGGAACTCCATCATTTATCTGATTACAACACACAGCGAGATTGACTTTGTAAGGGATGGACGATATGGATACGACGCTGTTTCAGCCGTGTGCAGGTGGTAAAATATACGCTTCAGCGAATCAGACAAAAGGATTTAAAAGTATTACAACTAAGTCAATGGTTGCGGAATGACGTCGCAATGAATGACGTCGCAAATATGTTTTCAGTATTTTAGCTAGAAATTCCATCTTTCTCTTACAAATGAACAAGCAAATGAACAACTAAGAGCCAACAATTGGGAACTCAGCTGGCTATCGGTGACATTCATTTTGAGAATTTTATGTTAACCATAAACTGTTGCTTGATTCTTCTTTAGAATCATATTCTGAAAGATGGAGGGATACTGCTGATTTGGAAAGAAAATGTTTAGTGGAGTTACAGGGTTAAATTCGGCATTAAAAAGGTGCTAGATATACTGCTTGAAGTTTACCTTAACAATGATGATTTTTAAATCATCGTTTAATACACATACATTATACAGCTTGTGATATAAAGGTTTTATTACAAATATACAAATAAACCTACCCACAATTTAGACAATATATGCATATGAATTTCGTGACAAACTTAATACCTCCACATTACCATGGGGAATCCCCCCATGGGAATTCTCCAACGCTTAATTTCCCTATTTTAATCAATCGTTATTAGACATTTCTTAAAAATAATGTTAAAAAATTGATTTACAAATTATTTTTAATTTAACTTCATAAAACAGTACAAAATTATGTTTTTCTTACTATTAAGTAAATTGCAAATAAAATCAGCATTTAATTAAAAAATGTAAGAGAAAGTCCATATCAAATTAAGATTCTCATTCCTAATGTATTTTTCATTTAGGTGAATTTTATTGTCAACTTATTTTCGAAATTTCCCCTGTTCGTATTTTAAAACAAAAATTTCATAAATTTATTATTACAATTATTATTATGTACTACTAAAATGATTGGGATAATTGCTTATTGAGATTATTGGATTGAGAACGCCATTTCAAAAATTCAATGTCCTAAAAAATCCAGATAAACGAACAAAATGATAAACTGAAAACCTTCGAACATTAATCATGTCCTGTGGACATTATTAAAAATTTATATTTGCTATTCGAAAATGAAAAGTAAACAGTTCTGCAGGCATAAACGCATACAACAATATAACATATGAGATAAACAGATTTATCCGAAGAGTTTAAGAATAAATGCATACTTGGACATACCAGTTCCGCAACTATGTAAAAAAAGCAATCTTAACTTCTCACAATTACGCTAATTTATCATGGGAATTGCATGTTATATTCCCTATTTTAAAATTAATTTCACCGCACTTCATTTATTTTCCAGCTATTGTATACAAACTGTAGACGTCACTGCTAAGTAATTGGTTTCGGCGATGTCAGTTCATTAAATAGTTTATCTCCTGTTAATGAATATAAACTATCCAGTTCGATCAGTCTATAAACAACCACGGTTGTGGATAGCAATTTAACTCTACAGCCTTTGTGGGTGCCTCTGAGGTAGTACTAAGAAACACTTTTAATGAATTGCACCTATTTATCAGGGCTTTCTAGAATTTTCTGGTGGTCACGAACTGATGGTTTCTTTCTAGAATTTTCTTTGCTGGTGGTCACGAACTGATAGCCAGATATTAAACTCACTCTGAAATCACTCATCTGAATTCACTCTGATAACTGAAATAAAATATTAAGTTCACTTCTCAAGAGAAAAAAAAATCAAATTTGAATTTCTTAACTCATTTTATTTACAATTTGAATTAAGTCCATTTAAAATGTCTATAATAATTTTATTTCGCAAGTTAAATGCTTGCCAATTTCAAACATTGCTTAAAATTTAATGAAAAAGATGGGAGAAATGACGCGGCTCAGACAAAACAATAACTCGTATCTTTGTTCGCTCGCTCATCATAGTCCGGCTCCGTCTCAGTTATGGCTGTCATGCATAGGAGGTTCCCAACAACCTCTCCGGTGATCCGGCTCTGTGTCTGTCTCAGCTATGTCAGTCAAAAATATTTATGGAGGTTCTCAGCAAAGACCTCCGGTGGTCCGGCGCTGGTTATCGCGGAAAGGCATATACAGTGAAGAGCCAAAAAACTGGTACACCTGCTTAATATCGTGTAGGGCCCCCACGAGCACGCAGAAGTGCCGCAACACGACGTGGCATGGATTCGATTAATATCTGAAGTAGTGCTGGAGGTAATTGACACCATGAATCCTGTAGGGCTGTCCATAAATCAGTAGGAGTAAGAGGGGGGTGGAGATCTCTTCTAAACAGCACGTTGTAAGGCATCCCAGATATGTTCAATAATGTTCATGTCTGGGGATTTTGGTGGCCAGCGGAAGTGTCTAAATTCAGATGAGTGCTCCTGGAGCCACTTTGTAGCAATTCTGGACGTGTGGGTGTCGCATTGTCCTGCTGAAATTCCCCAAGTCCGTCGGAATGCACAATCCCAGATTGCACAGCAAACTTGCAGCAAGCTTTACTTATCAAATCAATAAACTTGAATTAAGCTTGAAAATTTCAAGCGTGTAAGCTTAATGCAAGCTTGAATCAAGTGTTCTAATTTACACTTGCACAGCTTGCATTAAGCTTGACATAGCAGGCTTGAATCAACCTTGACATAGCAGGCTTGAATCAACCTTGACATAGCAAGCTTAATTTCAAGCTTAAAAAAATTTCCTAAATACACGGGGCGCCCGACGGCGAACTCGCCCCACATATTTCCTTTTTCCACGCATTTTCTCCTCTACGCTGAAATTTCAAGTTATTTTAATCTGTTAACATCTAGCGTCCGCGATCGAACTCGGTACCTAAGGGTTGGGAAGCCAGCGTCCTAACCACTCGGCCAACCTGAGTTGTGCTGATATGACTGAAGTTTGAAGTGACTGTTATGGTTATCACGCCGTTTTCCGGCGAGATCGATCAGTGGCCGATGTGTTGATCTGCTTCTTTTACTTTTCCATGGGATGAATCAAAATTTAAATAATGTTATGTGATTTAGAGACTCTACTAATAGGGAAATAAGCATTATATAAACTTAGTAGCACAAGTTTTAAAACTTTTAATATCGCGACACTCATGTTGGGCAATACTGGCCAAAATCGAGACAAACGACTGATTTCGTAGTATAATTAGTAGTATAATTGTATTTTATTTTGAAGAATTTCAATATTTGGAAATACAGAATCTTTTTTTTTCAATTCTATGGTCAAGTACATTTATGACTGATGACAAATTATTTGTTATGTGGATGTGGCTTTCTAAATCAAGCAGTAATCAAGTCATATTCAAGCTTGACAGTTCAAATTTCTCCAAGTTCAAATTTCTCCAATTTCTCCAAGCTTGCTGCAAGATTAAAATGAATTGAAATGTCAAGCTTGTATTAATACGTCAAATTCAAAGAAATGTCAAACTTGATTTATGTGCTGTCTGGGATGGACATGAATGGGTGCAGGTGATCAGACAGGATGCTTACGTACCTGTCATCTGTCAGAGTTGTATCTAGACGTATCAGGGGCCCCATATCACGCCACCTGCACACGCCTCACAGAGCCTCCACCAGCTTGAACAGTCCCTTGTTAACAAGTAGCGTCCATGGATTCATGAGGTTGTCTCCATACCCGTACACATCCACCAGCTCGATTCAATTGGAACCGAGACTCATCAGACCAGATAACGTGTTTCCAGTCATCAACAGTCCAATGTCGGTGTTGACGGCCCCAGGCGAGGCGTAAAGTTTTGTGTCGTGCAGTCAACAAGGGTACACGAGTGGACCTATATCGATGATGTTTCGCCCATATCGATGATGTTTCGTTGAATGGTTCGCACGGAGACACTTGGGGTTGCACGTCTCTGTCACGCTTAATGATTCTCGTCAGTCGTCGTTGGTCCCGTTCTTGCATGATCTTTTTCCGGCCGCATCGATGTCGTAGATTTGATGTTTTACCGGATTCCCGATATTCACGGTACACTCGTGAAATGGTCGTACGTGAAAATCCAAATTTCATCGCTACCTCGGAGATGCTATGTCCCATCTCTCGTGCGCGCAGACTCTAACACCACGTTAAAATTCGCTTAAATCTTGATAACTTTCCATTGTAGCAGCTGTAACCGATTTAATAACTGTGCCAGACACTCGTTGTC
Organism: Cheiracanthium punctorium; assembly: GCA_038373885.1. NCBI lineage: Eukaryota > Metazoa > Arthropoda > Arachnida > Araneae > Cheiracanthiidae > Cheiracanthium > Cheiracanthium punctorium. The sequence continues at coordinate 1,484,728 of JAWZYV010002352.1, forward strand.
TTTTATAGTCGTTGCCGACCGCAGTGCTGTACTCTGATTGGTTCCATATCTAAGCATGCCTGTTCCAGTTTTTTTTTTTTTTTTGGCTCTTCAGTGTATATAAAGGTTCTCAGCAAACCTTCCCTCTCCTCGTTCTCTTTTCTATATTGCATTAATTTTAAACACTCCTTTCGTCTTTTTGGGGGGATATCTTTATTAATCTTTTTTTTAAGAATATTTATAATATTTCTAAGAATAAATAGATCTTTTTTATGCCTGCTATGTATGTCCTCTTCATTAATTTTGTTAATTTGAAAGGATGAGGGTGGGGAATTGCGACCATGTGCTTTTCTGCTCTTCTTTCTTGTTTTAAAAGATATTTGGTGTCGATTTATCTCATACTAGCTGAAGTGACCTGATTCGCATGGTTATGTTAACATAACAGTTAATTATGCTATTCGATTATATAAGCATATTTCGCATTCATATTAAGCATTATATCGATTTTTTTTTTCAATACGAGTACCAGCTTAGTGCAAAACCTTCGTGTGTAAAACGCAGACGATTGTCATTATACATTTGAATAAGTGGACGAAGTAACTTTTCTGCAGCCAAACTAAAACATTAAGAATAGATTCTGAAATTTACTATCAAAAACCATTTAATAGCGTAAAAACTCAAGATTCCTAACTTAAATATACGGTAGCAGGCAATTTTAACAGAAATTTCCATGGGCGACGGCAGCATAGGGCAAGGGGGGGGCGATGCCCCCCCTGGATTTTTGTATGCAGTGTTTTCCCTTGCTTTTTTTGCTCTTTCGAACATGGTAACCATACGTTGAAGTAGTTTTGCCCCCTCTTGAGTAGTCTTTCCCCCCCCCTGGGAAATATTCTGCCGGGGCCCATGGGAATTTCCTAAGATTATTTTGAGAAATTACGCAGTTTAAACTGAACGTTTAAACTGAACTTCGAGTAATTTTCGAAAAATCATAATAGACTCCACTTTCTTAGGACGAAAACTCTGTCAGTCGGGGTGGTGAAAGAGAAATATAATTCAATTCCGACTTTCTGTTTACAGAAATGCATCAAATTTGATTTCGAAGGCCCAGAACCTTCTGTTACATTCTTGAAAATTCTCGAAGATTCTTCAGACATTCTGTAGTATTTTCAAACATTTTTTAAATGTTTAAACCCGATTACCAGCTTCTTCTCGTAAGAGGAACATTCTATCAACGACAATCGATAATAATTAAATCTTTTCATTCGAAATCCTGCCTTTTACACATTTTGCTACACATTATACAGAGTGTCCCAAATAGGAGGTAACGGACTTTCATTCTTTATCTATTAGATATAAGTGGGCAGTGTAAATTGAAAAAAAAATGTTCAAAATAAGGTCGTAAATAGGTCTCCGTTAAGAAAAAATTCCTCTCGTTAATTATCAAAAAGTTACACTTTTTAATTTTGCATACAACCCCGGTATAAAACGATTCCCATCTAGTAAAATGTGCCCCTTACACTCATGAGGTAACATGCAAAGTTTGAGAATTATACCTTAAAAAGTATCAGAGATACGAAGATAAATATAACACTGACTTAAAACATTGGGTGTGTGGGTTTTTTTCTTCTCTTAGCCAGATCGTTAATATTTTTAATAGCGATCAAGCCCGCAATATAAGTCTTACCTTTCAAAAATTCTTTAAGAAGCAGTCTGGCCTGCAAAAATTTAATTTTTTTTAAATTGATTTTATCTGAAATACTAATATATTAAATTCACTTCTCAAGAGAAAAAAGAAATCAAATTTGAACTTCCTAACTCATATTATTCACAATTTCAATTAATTTTTCTAACATTAAAGTTATTTTTATGTCAATCATTCATTTCTTATTTTAATTCAAAATATTAAATTTTGAATTGCGGGACATCATACCTGTTCAACAAAGTCTTTTATACATTTAAAGAATACTTTTTTATTTTTCAGTTCATATTTATTTAAAAGCGTGTTTTTTTAGATTTTTTTAAGCTTACTTTGTTATTATTTTAAAGCGGCTGAAGTTTTTTTCCCTATGGGCCGGCATTGCTAAGGACGGGCATTTGTTCATCAGGCATCAGCCACTACTAAATCCCGAATTATTAGCCACTGGCCATTTTATTATGGGAGCACCCAGTGGACAGCCAGCATTACCTCCCGTACACCCAATGTATGATAGAATGGTTCTTGAGCCACTACCCCCACCTGGGCAAAAAAGGGGCAAAGTAATTGAATAGAAACTTGGTAACATGATAGATTGTTATTCAATTCAAGCAATAAGCTTTGATTCTTTATGAAAATTTGAACAGATTTTATGTAAATTAAATTTTTAATATTTTGGTGATTTAGCGAAGAAAGATTTTGGCTTATTATTAATGAAAATGGATGAAAACATGAATGTTTAATAAAATACAGTCTAATGAATGAATTTTCATGCCAGGAAAGGTAAATGTATACTGTATAAGTGGAAAATAGCTCGTAGCCTAAATAAAAACTAAGAAAGCAGTTCGTTGGGAAAATCTGCCAATTTGACTCCAAGTATAAAAAATTGTATACGATGTGATAGCATTTATACATTAACACTGCTTATTTCTTCCTGCTGTATCCTGTACGCTCAAATTTAGAATTATTGTTTTATTTCCGGTATTTAGCTACTTAACATTTAGGAAGTTTTCCTTTCTTCTGAATGTCCCATAAAACAGCTTGTGCTTTTTAAATACCGCAAGTATATTTCCCTGGGTAAAGAACGAGCATTCAGCTAGCTAGACAGTACGGTGTGAAAAATAAATTCGAATATAGAATTCATAAGTAGAAAGAAAATAAGAGACTGATTATCAAACTATGCTGGAGTCTATTCAATTTCATCTTGAGCAATAGAAAATATAAATCGAGTAACTACGTCTGGGATATAATTTTCCTAGTAAAATAGTAAAAAGAAGCTAATTATTTTCTCTAAGAAAACATGATTTTAAAAACTCATGCGTCTTTCAATTATAATTTTGGGAGAGGAAATGTCATGTTCAGTTTACTTTTGTGACAAGAAAATTTGAATGAAGTTCGCGGATATCTTTATCTAATAGAATTTATTACCAATATACCTCTGGGTAATTAACATGTTTACATTGCTTCAAACTTCCTCTCGAAATTTCTAATTTTATAGTAATCTAACGATGGAGTATGTAAACAAATTGAAAGTTTACGTTGTGTTTATATTAGATACAAATTAAATAGGACATTTTGTGTTTATTCTCTTTTGTGTAAACTGTCGTGGTTTTGATGTTATCTGTATAAAAGCCATTGTGATTGAAATATAGTTTAGTATTATTTTTCCAAATGTATTTTGTTTGTATATATTTTATTAAAAGCTAGTATTTGTTATTCATTATATTACTGTGATGATCGTATGGCTATACTTCTTTATTTATAAATATTCAGCAAATATTTAAAATACAGGGTTACTGGAAACTGGACGTATTCTTGGTCAGACGTGATAGGGGAGACAAAATGCTACAATTTTAACCTCCAATTGTATAGCTGAAAATTAAAAGTTTTCGGGAAAATTAAACTTTAAACTTTTTTCTGAATAACCAAAATTTGACATTCAGGTGCAAATTTTAAAAAATCTATTAATTAAATGCGTTTCGTTTTAATAATAAGAATTAAAATCGATTTTAAAATTTAAATTCACTAGATATATTACATATATTTCTTAAATTTTAATGTACATTTTTAATGTGCATATTTTGTTTCAAAAGATGTTATTTATTTCAAAAAATACGATGGCAGTAAGCGTACAAATTATGAATAACATTTCTCTCATTAAACAGCTATACAAAAACTTATTAATGTCCATTTAAATTCACGTAGTTCGTTAAAAAGATAAGGTTTTACTTACCGCAGGTACATGTCTAAGTATGCAGCTCCACTCATTCTTTAGGATCGTTGGCCAACGTTTTAAGTTATCACTATTTTTAAAATTTATTTTCATAGCTAACACTATAACTAAGCTAACGTAATCAAGAAAAAGTAAATATCACCACAACATTCAGTTCGCTTTACATGTATTTTTAATTTATTTATTTACATTCGTCTCAATAATAATGTTTATCCCAAAACATACTATTGCAGTAAGTTTACAAGAAATACAATTTGTCCGATTAATTAGCCATCGGAAAACGCATTAATGTCCATATAAAGACATGCAGTTCATAAAGAAAGACGTTTTACTTAGCGCAGGTAAAAACGACAAAGGAGGTACAAACGTTCATTGTTTAGGGTGCTTTGTCAATTAATCAAGTTATCACTATTTTTATATGATTAAAATCTTAGACCATATCACTCTGAATCTCAAATGGTTATGCGCTGTGTCATCGTGTTAGTTTCGTGTTAGTGCATCGCGTAAGCACGTTTTGTTGTTATCTAGCTAATCATCAAAACAAGTATACGTAACGCAGAGTCGAAACTAATTAATACGGCGACACAGCTCATAGTCATTTGAGATTCACAATCTGATGTGGCTAAGATTTTAAGTAAAAAAAAAACAGTTTTAACTTGGTTGGTGGACCAACCATCCTAATCAATGAACGTTGGTGCCTATTTTGGCGTTTTTACCTGCGCTATGTAAAACTCACCTTTCCTTACCAATTACATGTCTTTCGATGAACATTAATACGCTTTTGGATAGCTGATTTATGCGACAAATTGTATTTGAAATTTATACGCAACCTGCAGTAGTATTTTTGAGATAAACAACATTTTTTGGAAGGAAAATGTAAATAAATTAAAATAAACATGTAAAGCGCGAGAATTCAAACTTTGAAGTATTTTTGTAAATTTTCATGATTACATTAGCTTAGAGTTTCAGCTAATGATAAAAAAAAATCTGGAGTGACTCCACTCGACTTTCCGAACACTTACGATTAAGATCATTACCAAGCATTTAAATAAATTTGAATCGATGTATAATTCAAACATATATACCAAACTGAAGCTCAATCGAATGCGCCGCTTAAACGCTAGCCCATTTTCAAGAATTTCTCCCCATAGGCCATAATGTAAAAGAAATCTTGGTCGTAGCCCTGTAGAATAACTATATAAGTCCTATACATATCAAAATCAATACCGGTCTTACGATGATAGTTTATAACATGTATACCCAATTTGAGCTCAATCGAATGCCCCATTGAGGAGCTATCGTGTTCACTCACATACACATACACGCATACACACATTCACACACACACATACATCTCGTAAAAATAGCATAAATGAATTCAGAAGTCCTCAAAACGTGTCAATACACCAAAATCTCGAAGTCGAATTTTTTCATGATTACAATACTTTCCTTACATGGTACATGTTCGGAAAGTAAAAAAGGACTTCGGGGGTGCCTTTGATTTTTGTAGTGAGCCGCAACCACAAAACTTTCAACGCTTTAATTTAGCAAGATCTGCGGCACATAGGGATGGAAGCGAGACGAGAGGTGACGCAGGCAGTGTCGTAGTTAGGGTCATAAGCGTGTATCGTACAAAATTTGAATTTTGTGCACACAAGACTTATTTACAGGGAAGAGAAATATCACAAAGTCTGCAAAAGGCGGATGCCCCGAGTGTTGCGCTCCTAGCAGCCGCACACCCGGTACCCGGTCAGCCCTTAGCTCCCGACCTTGGACCCTGGTCACTAGAGTTGAGTTCGGGCACATTTTTTTCTTATGCCCGAGCCCAAGGACTTCCAATCCGATATTATTTAAGTCGGAAACCGAACCCGAAATTTCAGCTAATAGATCCATAAAAGTCAATGACTCCATTGACAGAGTATCCTAAATTTTGCCGTTTGTGCAAATCAAAGACAAGTACAACAGCAAACTCTTAATACATTTTCTAATTCTTTTATTCAAGTTTATCCAATAATAAGTTTATTTCTCCCACGAATCATTTTTAAAAGTCTGTTTACAAGGAGTCTGTTCAATAAAGGAGAAATTTCTCAACTGCCCGAGCCCGGGTTTTCGGTTCGCGCTGAGTCCGTCTCATCGCTACTGGTCACCTCTTGTAATAACAGTTCTTCATTCAGCCATGCACTGCGCCTATAATGACATACATCAGGCAAGTTTTATTAATACAGCAGTACACTAACAGCAGGTTTCTAAACAATGATTCTTTTAACTCTGTAAGATTTAATATTGTTGTCAATAATGTGAGCATAATGGTATTGTTTCAATTTGCAATGGATCTATTTGTTGTAGAAAAGTAAAATTTGCAACAATCAACGATGAATTTCAATGATTCTTTTAACTCTGTAAGATTTAATATTGTTGTCAATAATGTGAGCATAATGGTATTGTTTCAATTTGCAATGGATCTATTTGTTGTAGAAAAGTAAAATTTGCAACAATCAACGATGAATTTCATTTCTTGCTAAAAGTTTATGTTTGTATACTAAACGCTCTCATTTAAACTGCGATTGAACTGCTTCGAATTTCAAAACTGTGGAGTATCTTTCCTCCTAATTACATCTTGAGTATTATTTACCGAACAGCATTTGATTGTCTCGAAATGGAAATCACCGAGGGCCCGATCCTGTCGGCAAGGATCATTCGAAACTGCGAACGTCCAAAACCTCTGCGTTATCCTCCGGAACTTTTGCATCGTTTTTTGGATGACTGTATGGAGGAAACTGCCCTCTTAAGTATTGGTGACTACTTCTGGGTGCCCGGAGAACCTGTCTGGGTGCGTCGAACAACACCTCGAGTTCCAAGTCCGGACCGAACGGATAGTCCTAAGAAAGGAACATTTAAGGGGCGCATTTTAAGAGCTCTTTTCGGTTGCTTCATCCCTTAAATTATAAAGGGTTAATGAGTAAGCAATGAATAAATACTTCCAACTGCTGTTTGAAATTTTTACTGAGAGCTCTTTTTCACCTATTCATTTAACAGCGCCCTTTTATATGCATGTTTTTCTCATCATTATATATTCCATCATTTTAACCATGCTTATAGCCGTACTTTAGAACATTGATAACAACACTCGACTCTTAATAACTCTTTGACGTCATCTGATCTGACTCTATAGGACCATCCACTTCAGATCACTAGAACAACATCTACAGAGAGCTGCGCACTTCGACACGCTAGCTTTCTAGACCGGAAGCAATTAAGATTCATCTGCAAACGACTTTTTTAAAAGCCGTAAGCAATTCTCAATGAAGGCGCGCCTCTTAAGCGAAGAACACTGTCTCATCAACAACATCTAATATCAATCAAAGATGAGAATTTTCCAATGACTTCCAGGAAAAGCCTCGAAAATTATTTTGCCATCAAAGTCCATCGAAAGCCTACAACATCGGCTTGCCAACAAAGTCCATCGAAAGCCTACAACATCGGCTTGCCAACAAAGTCCACCGAAAGCCTCCAACATCGGCTTATCTATTTAACCCAATCAAAGCCACGAGAATAACGGTTCACCCTTGTAGACCAGAATCTGTTAACATCGGTCCGCCAATGACTTTATTAAAAGCCATGAACATTGTGTCACTAGGATACTGGGAACGTCCGTTTTTTGACAAGAACACTGACTCACCATTTACGTCCGCCAAAACTCACAAGGCCTGTCCTTGCTAATGACTTTTACCAAAGCACTACGGACACTTTCTCGCCAACAACGTCCATCGAAATCTTTCAGCATCAGCAACGTTCATAAAAAGTTGTACAATTTGTTGACTACTCATAAATTCGGTTGATTTTTCTTTCTTGTGTGTTCCTTTTTAGATGTGTTAAAACGATACAGTAACAAGGCAAGGAAATTAGATTTATACTTTCAGAAATCCTTTCCATACAATGAAGCTTCGAATGTTAGAAAATGGATTGTCCATGGGTGGGCTCGTATCGGTACAGCTACCCGAAAAAGTAATCAAAAGTACACAAATGTAATTTCGTTTCTTTGTATTAGAAGGGAAAAAAATATTTTTTAAGCGAAACAAGTGTCCGACTTTGTGTGCCTCAGTATACAAAGGTGAATGCCAGGAAACAGTGCTGGGGACAGAAGGGAAATTATCTTTTCAACAGTGGAACCGAACTGGTTAATTATACATTTTTCTGTATCTACACAAACATAGAACAAGTGCATTGGAATGTGCGCAATAATCTTTGCTTGTGGCATTATTTTTGGTCACGTTTGTACTTGAAGTAAGGCCATATTCTTGGCAAGGACAACAGCGCAGGGCTCAATTCTTTTCATTTCTCATTTTTAAGGATAAAAAATTTCTTACTAAAACTATGAGGAGACGTTTCATATATTTCTCTTGTTTATCTAAATATAGAGTAGAATAAATAAGGGCTATACTTGTACAGTAAGTCCTTTCTATCAATACCGACAGTGACATTTTGGAAATTCAAAAGTGACCTATAAGAACATTTTTGTCCTAGATAAATGTTCCCTAAATGTCCCCCTTTTTTTCTAGGGATGGTAGATTTTTTTCCAGTTAGGGATCAATTATATATGTCCCATTTATGACCCCCGCCCAACACAATAATCTGAGCTCCGCGGCATTTCCCCCGGTTCACAGAAATAGTTATAGCTCTGGATAAATGGCTCATTGTACCTTAAAAAAAGGTCCAATGGGATATAACTGCTCCACACCTTCAAGACACACTAGAACCTGCTAAAATGACCACCTGAGTAAAGAAACCACCTGTATATGGTGACCACGTTTCTACACAATTTTACTTTATAACCAGCACACTTTACCAACTTTGTAAGGTGACCATCTTTATAAGGTGACCAGTATTGTTCTTCCTGAGGTTGGTCGCATTAAACAGGTTCCACTGTATTTCATTTCGTCATTATATAAAATCCTTTTAAAAATTTTCTGGCTCATGTCACTGGCCATACTCGCATCATTTTAACAGTCTGCTATGGTTGTTCATTGTGTTTCATTAGTTTGGACCAGAATTGAATTGAATTTGAATTCAGTTCCGTTCAGTTTGGATACAGACTGTAAATTTTACTTTATACTCAATCCATTTACTGTACGTAACGGTTCATTTTCAAATTATCTTTCGCATATCCATTTTTGGAGTGCATGAAAAAAAAACTTAATATAACCAGAGATCAAAAACCTAGTTCAAAGCAAAATAAAAATAATTTAAAAAATCTGGAGTGACTCCACTCGACTTTCCGAACATTTACGATTAAGATCATTACCAAGCATTTAAATAAATTTTAATCGATGAATACTTCAAAAATATACACCAAACTGAAGCTCAATCGAAAGTACCATTTAAACGCCAGCACACTTTCAAGAATTTCCCCCCATAGGCCATAATGTGAAAGAAATCTTTGTTGTAGCCCTGTAGAAAAACTATAAGTCCTATACACATCAAAATCAATGTCGGTCTTACGATGGTGGTTTATAGCAAATATACCCAATTTGAGCTCAATCGAATCTACCGTTTAAACGCTAGCGCACTTTCAAGAATTTGCTCACATGGGCCATAATGTAAAAGAAATCTTTGTTGTAGCCCTGTAGAAAAACTACAAGTCCTATACACACCAAAATCAATACCGGTCTTATAATGGTGGTTTATAACATGCGTACCCAATTTGAGATAAATCGAATGTATCGTTTAAACGCTAGCGCAATTTCAAGAATTTCCTCCCATAGGCCATAATGTAAAAGGAATCTTTGTCGTAGCCCTGTAGAAAAACTATAAGTCCTATACCCACCAAAATCAATACCGGTTTTGCGACGGTGGTTTATAACATATATACCCAATTTGAGCTCAATCGAACATTCCGTTTAGGAGCTATCGTGTTCACACACACACACACACACACACACACACACACACACATCTTGTAGAAATAGCATAGATGAATTCAGAAGACCCCAAAACGTGTAAATAAACCAAAATCTCGAAGTCGAATTTTTTATGTTCAGAAAGTAAAAATTTAAAAAGCAGTGTTAACTTCATTGGTTGTCCAACTAAAGAATGAATGGTAGTGCATTCTTTGCCGTTTTTATCTGCGCTGAGTAAACTCACCCTTCTTTACGAATTACGTGTCTTTGGATGGACATTAATACATTTTTGAATAGCTGATTCACGTCTTTTTTGAAAAAAAAGCTTTTGAAAGAAAACATGTGAATTAAAAATTAAAAAATTACATGTAATGGTTCGTGAATTGAAATTTTAAAGCAGTTTTGTACTTTTATTATTATAGAGCAAGAGCTAGCGACCGCCAGACCTTCGTCATAGTATAAAAGCTGAAACTTTCACACAACATGCACTGGAACCACTGTATGTTCAGGGAGGTCTTCAGTGGTAAGACAAGTTTCGAGCTCACATCTTTTCAGTTACTAGTTCGAAGCAGTAATCAATGAGCTACCTCAATTGTCCTGATTTCCTTTCTAAATTAGGGTGGGTGTAAAATTTGTAGCTTGGATGCAGAGTAATTGACACAGAAAGAACAACGTTAGCAAACACCAATATGTGTTAATGCTACAGACCTTTTTTGATAAGTATGCCTTACCATGCGAGAATGAAATTATGGAGCTATTTTCTCCGGTTTATATACAGTGACTAAAAATAATATTACACTTCCACAACGCATTCAACATAACAGGCCTAAATATGCACAACAGATACCACTTTAACTAAGACATCCATTTATATAAAATATGGCGTCCCTTTTCGATATTCTGAATTCATTTTTATGTTAAAAGTATATGTCTTTACGTGCTAATAATAAAATAAATGATTGAGAATATTTTCAAATGATGTGAAAACGTATGTTTAAAAGGCAATTACAAAAAGAAAGAACTGTTACTTGAATGTAAGTATTTTTATGAAAAAACGTTATTGAATTATTAACAGATAATAATTCATGAAACTTATTTTAAACGTGTTAATTTCAGTTTTCATATTTAGTAAATAATTAGCATGCAAAACATATTTCAAAAGAAGCTCAAAATATGGCGAGAAAGACAAAACTCTGACTTGAAAAAAAGGAATAAGCATTTTATCATCAAGAGAGAAATCATAAAAAGTACTATAAACATGAAGGATAAGTGATATGAAGATGATAAGGCTGAAAAATGACGTTATTACAACGTCCTTTCTCGCTTAGAGCTCAAATGACTTGATACTTCGCTGCTATTACCTTGATGCGTCGCCAATATTCTGAAAATCTTATATCTGCCTTTGTAAATGTGAAGCACATTCTACAAATATATGTGCTTAAGGTGCATGGTAAATGCATTTAGGTATAAATGTATGGTGCTTTAGATCTATCTAAGAGCTGTAACACAATGCTTGCTTCGAATGTTAGAGATCAGCGTTATTTTAAGGTTCTTCTTCATAATAATAGGAAAAAATAAATGTATGTATATCTAAATACAGGGTGTCTAAGAATAACTTCCTGATATCAAAATTAAAAACCTCAAAAGCAAAGACCAGTAAAAGAATGCAGCAAGCATTATGTTTATTATGCAACCTGTAAACATTTTATACGGAAGTTTCAAAATAGTGGCTACGGTAGCTACTAACACACAGTGGCGTACACAGACTTCCTTTAAGAGGTGGGGGATTGTGGACGTAATTCTTATGTCAAAAGACGCAATCTTTCTGTCGAAAATTTAAAATTTACTCATTTTATGCTAAAAAAAACTCCGACAAAGGGGAATTAGAATCCCCAAATTCCACCTCAAGAACACCACTGTTGACACATGGCGCTGCACGTCAAAATCGACCGACGATCATCATCTGTAAGTATAAATTCATTTTCTGCAAGCAGTCACAGCACAAACATTTCAATCTTCACCCTTGCGAAATACCGGGGTAACAAATGAAACGAGGGTTTGCAAACGAATAATTAAATTTGTCATCGCAGCTGGTAATGTCTCAACGAAAACAGATTCCCATTCCACACAAGTCGACGATGCAAGATTGCCCATCGTGTTGCGATGGTCCCTATGCATGAATTCAGTCAATGTGCTCCTCAGAAAGAGTCACAAGGAGTCATATCGTAAAAATAAGGAGACCAATCTATTATGGATTCCTGCTAGGACAGCGGCATCTGATAGCGGTTTTTCAAACTACTATTTCAAAAATTCTGTAAAACATTTTAAAGCTTACATATTAAACATACTGTTTACTACACACTACATCCTTCTATTGATCTTTATTTTTGAAATTTTAAAATCAAGGTGTTATTTGGTGGACACCCTGTATGCATGCATGTATTTATTCTTTATACATACATACTTTTTGAAACATGTACGGGGTGGTTATATCTCCTCAAAAGTAAAATTGCAACTCCAAAAAATAAAGCGCGTACCCTCATGCAAATTCCAGAAGCTGTAGTGGTGAGATGTGAGCAGTAGTGGTGATATGGTTCCATGTGCGCCAGTGGCCCTCGCATCATGTCGCGTCCGATGAGACCACACTGGGATTTTTTTATCGGAATCTCAGATCTGGGATCAGATCATTTAATAGGATCTCAGATAAAAAGTAGCCTATATGTTAGTCCATGACTTTAACTGTCTTTATTCTAAATGTCATACAAATCCGTCAAACCGCTTCAGCGTCAAAGAGTAATAAACACACATACAAACATTGCCATTCATATATTAGTAGGATTACTAACTTTTTGCTTTTTCCAACTGGATTTGTTTAATTTTGCCAAGTGTACCTGAAACAGAAAGTAAATTATCGTTTTCGTTAAAAAATTTTTACCAGTTCTGCCAATTAGGTATTTAATTTCGCCGCGTTTAATAGAATTTTGCGAATGCTAGGAGGGGAGCCCCCCTCCTTTAGCAAGGTCCCTGGTAACGCTACTGTATGTAAACAATTGTTAAACTAGTGCGACAGATCTCCTTTGCTAATAAGACCATTCTACTCATATGTTTGCTCGTGTCTATCGATTTTGTTTCTGACATTTTGCAATATTATTGCTGCATATGACGCACATTTTGAAATTCTTGTATTAGAGTGTTCGCTCACAGTAGTTGCAACTATTGATTCAAAGTTAAATGCTGCCATTTACGCAAAATAATCAGTGTACGAAATACTTTTGTCATTTACTGTTTTTAAAGCAGGATTATGTTCTTCCATAACGGTCTTATGTAAAGAAAAAAATTTTCAACGTTTTCGCAAGGTTTATTATTACTTTGTTTGAAAACTATGGGAAATTCCGAGGATAAAATAACTGAACTACCCGAGGTTTATTTTGTGAAAATCAAACGCATGGCGTCATTGACTAAAAGTCGAGCCAGAGTTGTAAACTTTGCCATAGATTTTGCGTCCTATTAGCAGTTAGAGATTCTAAATAGCTCCTCGAGATGATTCTGACATTTTTCAGGAAATTTAATCATGGAGCATTTAAATTGAGCATAATGAAGAGAAACGAAAACAGAGGTATAGTTAATATAAGTACTAGGTAGAGCATTATTAGATTTGTATGTGGTTTATGATAATGTGGTTTATGACATTGTATGTGGTTTACAAGATTAAAGGACATTATATCGTGTTAATAAATGTTTCGACGACTAATAAATGTTACGATGTCGTTAATAAATGTTACGACAGCTGGCGGTGCCCGGCACAACCAGCTATCGTCAAAAAAAGGGTCTCTAGATCTGTGGCACGCGATGAACGTTTCGATCGTCCGCCATCTTGCTGGTAGTTAAGTCGAGCGATGGCAACACCTGCCCTTTTTTCAGCATTGGGAAAGGGTTGCGCCTCAAAGGGTTAATGGTATTATCTCTTCAGAAAACTTTTCTGACTGTTAAATCTACATGATTTGTATTACATAGAACGAATGCGAAACTTTGCTTAGGTTAGAAATTTTACACCGTGTTTTTTTTTGTGTGTGATTATCCTCAGTTCAGAATCTCTTCCAAACACATACCATTGCTGTTTTAGCGTTATTCTAATGACGCAAGTAGATAGAAACAAAATAACATTTAATAGTTTTATTTCCTAACCGATGTTTTGCTCTTCATCATTATACAATGTTTTTTCTTTCGAAATTGAGAAATTTTCCTCTCCAACTTACAATAGTAGCTTTATCACACTCTATAATCTTTAAAATGATTATTGAATTCATGAAGTATGAAAAACTCATGTTTAATTCAAAATTTCTAATTTGCCAAAGCAAATAAACTTAAATTTTTGAATATGATCATTTTTAAAACCATCATCTTAAAATAAATACTCCATTTTAATTTCTTATAAGGCTAATAAAGGGTATGGAAGTGATAACACTTAAATTGTATGTTAGTTTTACTAGGGTTGCATTTACTTTAAATTATGAGCAACAAAATTTAAATCAATTGAACTTGTGCTTTAACATTTTAATATTCTTTTCCCTCGGAAAGAGAATAATAAAATAAATAATCTTTTTAAATGTATATCTACCTAAATTAAAAATAAATAAATATTTATCAATCAACATACAAAAGTGTAATGTTATATTTCTTATACTACAATATGGAAAATACACATGCATTATAAACCCATTATTACCAGTTACGGGTTGTATCAGAGTTCAAAGGATTATTTTCAGCATTAATACTGTTGCAGAATACTCTGCTAATTCCTTGGGTTCGTCGTTCTAAAGTCCAGTTGGTGTAGAAAGTTCTAGTAATGAGTCCTATTGTCAGGATGGAACACGAACTTTACTGCTTCTAGAACTTCGTCGAACAATCAGCTGTACAAAATTCGCAAGCACAAACAGCTCGTAACATGATGATTACAGCCCACTTCGTACAGAAGCTTTAACAAATGCTGTATTTCTCACACTAAATAAAGCACTTCCACAGGAAAAAAATTCAGTGTAAATATACGAGGGATTTCGCAAACAGTCCCTCGTGACTCAGCAATGAAGAATTTACACACAGCATTTAAAAGCAAAGCTTCATAAACAAGCGAAATTGGCGTATTTATAGCTTCTATACGAAGCCTTAAGCGCTCATGGACATCTGCTCTTGTCACAAGCCAGTAAGAAGCAAAACCGACTGAACTGGGCAACCAGCACCCTTTTATAGATGGCGCAAATTTCCAGAATTACAAATTTCACGCAGGTTTCCCTTAAAGCACGAATTTTGATTACGTCATAGGAATACAGCTGTATCATTAGGCTATAATGTGAATTTAATCCAGAAAAACTAACTTTACAAGCCCCGTTGGGAAAATTACGTCAAATGACTGAAATGTCGTCAAGCTTGGCGACTTTTGGTTAAATACCACCAAATTTGGCGCCAAAAATAAGTCCCCAAAAGTGAGGTTACCGAAGTGCTTGGACCAATATTTCTCGAGATTTCTAGAAAATGCTATACAAACCAATAAAGAAACCCAAAACTCCGTATCTCGCGTTCTAGTTGACCGATTTCGATGCAACAAAAAGCAAAAATTTTAACTATTTTATGTGTAGCAGGGGCGTAGCCAAGGGGGGTTTAGGGGGGTCATAACCCCCCCTACCATGAGGAATTTTTTGTCATACAAAATGTATATTCTTCCCTCCCTCACATATACACATGTATGCATAAATGTGAGTTGCAGTAGTCGTAACCACCCCCATGAAAAATTTCTGGCTACGCCCTTGATGTGTAGAATACGAATTTTAAAATATTTTAAACCTCAGACCAGCTGGTTGCCCCTAAAATTCGTAAAAATACATTGTTATAAAAACATATCTATTAATACAATGTATATTTTATTGGTTGTACATGTAGCAAGTTCTTGAAAAGGTTACACGCAAAAAAGTGTTTTGTTGAATTCAACAGAACTTGTTTAGTTAAGAAGTTTATTTTGTTGATTTAACAAAAGTTTTTTTTTTTTTTATTCAGAACAATTAATTTAACCAAATGCTTTGAATTTTGACAAAAGGCTTTTGTTAAAAACTCCGAACCAATGAAATTTGAAATCGCTCGACAGTCAATTTATGCTTGCGTCAGGAAATGCGCAGGAGTGTGAAAGACACAGCCAGTCGCGCCCAAAGGAGAAATGTTTAAATTCGTATTTACAGAAGTCCATGGGAAGAGCGAAGAGCTAAGGAAGGATCTGCACTGTTTGCTACTGCATTTTAAAAAGGATAATATCCCACACATCAAACACAAAAATAAATTGGGTTTTTCCTCAGTTTGTTGGACATTTCAGAGGTAACCCTAATTAGTTTATGCATTTTTTATTTATTTTTTTTGGATTTTTATTTTAGTGCTTTTGCAAGTTTCTACAGATTTAGCTTAAAGCCACTCAGTGTCCGCCAGACTAACTTAGTTAAAACAATCAGAATCACTTTTCCACATTGTAAGGGGCCTCAAAATATCGAAGGATTTAAAAAAGCTTGGTCCGTAAAAATATTAATTTATATGTAGCTCGACGAGAAAATCTTGAATATAGGCTAAGCTGGATAGCACCAAATTATAATTTTTTTGCGTGTGTGTGTATTTCGAAAATATTTTTGTAGTATAAATTTTAAAGCGGTAGACATATTTTTAAAATCCGTATCTTTTTTATGTCGCAAACAGTTTAATTCGTATACCATGCCAGAAAGAAAATCGCTTATGGTCTTCACCCTTTATATTTTTTTATATCTTTTCTAAGAGAAGATACCTAACTTTGTCAAATGAAGCATTCCGGCGATAAAAAAGTTTATATTACGTTGATTATATATTAGCTTTGTATTGTTTATAAAAGCGGTTAAGTTAGATAAGCGATTGCGTATCAAATAAAGCAGACTACTGATTTCGTGTTGGATCGTTTGGCACTTCAAAACACAGCTTCAAAATAGCTGATACGAATACTTTATTTCTCATTTTCACTGAAACCTTCCTTGATCACTTTCAAATAAATTATAAAGTTTGGTCAAAAATACACACTTATTTTATTTATCAAGAACGCAAAAGCAATTTTTGATTACCTTACTAAGTTTTCGTAAGAAGAAGAAAAACTTGACATCGAATTCCTTTTATTTAACTTTACAAATATGTAAAAACGCTAAAATAAAAATATGAATTTTGATGAATAGATAATTTTTTCAGTTTTATCTCTGAAACTTTCAACCAACAGTATGGTCTTTGTAGGTTAAAAGCATAACAATAAAAGCAAAATAATAATTTTATTATTAGCCAACACAACACAAATTAACCAAGACATTTTGTTAATTCAAAGAAATAATTTGGTTGATTTTAAACAAATAAACCATTTAAAAAAATAGTTTGATTAAATTAACAAAACATTTGGTTATTTTAAGCAAATTGTTTACTTAAATTAAGAAATGGTTTGCTGAAATAAACAAATAATTTTAACAAAAAAAAATTTAATTGAATAAAAATATTCTTGGCGCTATTTCAACCGAATAATTTAGCTGATTTAACAAAATTTTTGGCGATTCAACAAAACAGTTTTTTCAGTGTAACAACTTGGAATCGCACGAACCTAGAGTGCCGTAAACGTTGTCTAACAGAAGTCTGACCGTATTATATTGAAAAAAAAATGTTTAGTTGATAGAAAAAAATTTGACTAGCTCTATTTCAAAGAAATATTTTTGTTGAATCAACAAAATTTGGCTATCTCTATTTCAAAAAAATATTTTTGTTGAATCAACATTTTAGTTATTTCAAAGAAATATTTTGTTAATTTAACAAAATTTTGGTTAAAACTAGCAAATTTGTCGGTTGAAATTGCTCCAACCAAATTTTTGTTGATTCAACAAACTTTTGCTCAATTCAACCAAACATTTTTTTTTTTTTTTTTTCCCGGGTACATACACATTTCCAAAAGCCAAGGTGTAATTTTGAGGCTATTCTAAAATTTCGTAAATAATTTGAGGCTACTCTAAAATAAAAAAGAATATAAAAATATTTTTTAAAAAATCTTTCTTCAAAAAAGTATTGAAATCCGACAAAAACATATTTTTGCTGTTTTCGCTGAAGTAGTTTAAGCGGAAGGGATTCACTCTGGAAAAAGAAAGGTATGCTTATCTTCACTCGATGAAAATACAATTAAAACATTCCAGCTGATTGTTTTCTCTCCAAAAGACATTGAAGGGGAAAACTGTTCATCAGGGTAGGATGATTTTTCTCAAATGGGGGAAGTGTTCTATTGGTTTGTTTCTTCTTCGAATGAACTTCTTTCTATTCCAATAATTTTCACAGCACCGCGTAACAAGCTTTTTCTCTATCGAACGAAACAATGCGTTTGAGGCGTGTGTGTATTAGCGTGGAGTAAAAAAGCTTAAGAATTTTTCATTTAATTTTAATATTTCTTGACTCAAAAAATGGTGCCGTTATGCAAAAAATACTGCAAAAATACCCAGCGCAATCACACATCATCATCAGATTCCATAAGAGGATCAAAGAATGGAACATTAACATAAAAAGTAAAAAAAAAAACTATTTATTTATTTAATTTTAATATTCACAAAAGCTTTATTTTCTGACCCCAAAACAGTTCTAAAAAGAATCAGGAAAACATTATATTTCGAAAATATATCACTAACCTGCACCCAGGCGTCGTAAGTTCCTGGGCTTATTTTGAATACATAACTATTAATATTTACATGGACTTATTTTTTAAAGACTATTAATATTTAAAAAGCAAGTAGATACAAAAAGTGAAGTAAATTTAAAATGTACTGGTCGAGTCATAGTAATGAAATAATTTATTTTAATCAGTCTTCAATTCTAGATTTGACATTAGGATCAAATAATTAATTTTGATGTCAAATTTTTAAAGTTCCTTTCGTGACATGATTTTGCTACGAATGTGTCTATCCCTGGACTTTTCTCCACATGTTACCACCAATGATGCTTCCGCATATGCCTCTCTACTGCTTGAGAATAGCAAGGGAGGTTTTCTTTTCAAACTGAACCGTTTCTGATCATATTTGCTTTGCCTTCATCATTGGAAATGATAGTAGCTGGTGGTACCAATGGAATGTATATGGAAGTATCTGAAAAATTCATCTGCTTCGAAATTTAAATTTGGAAGATGAAATTGACGCCTTTTTCAGTTAGTTTTTCTTTTTTATTATTCTTCTGAGGCAAGTTCTGGAATATGCTATCGTTATCACATCATGCCAAGAGACTGTTTTCAGAGTAAGCAAAATAAGAGTTTATTTGAATAACTTTGTGAACGATTTATTTAAAACATTCTGAGAAGAATGAGCTTTTTCTTTTATCACTCCGCACAGGTGACGTGCTCCATGAATAGCTCCTGGGTTTTCTTTATTTCAAACCAGCATGGCAAGTAAATTTTCATATGTTCTACTAGAAGCTTAATGTGTTCGGTCGGTTGACTTTGTATGACAGCAGTCTGTGTATAGGCTGCTACTGCTACTAAAGAATATCGAAACTTTTTTCAACTTTATAAGTACCTTTAATGTATTTTATTTTGCAATTTAATTGCTTTATTTTTTGAGCAACAGTTTTTTTTTTGTGTGTTTTCGGTTAATGGCGTCTATATTTTGCACGATGTCGCCGCACACTAAAGTAAGCCAACGGGAATTTCAGCGATCTCTGATTTGTGATTTAATTCTCTGATTTACATGAAATACATGGAAACTTTGATTTCTTGACTCATTGAGCACTAATTTTAGACGGGTATAAAATTTTAGAGGGGCATGTCAACCTAAAATATTTTAGCAGTATTTGCAACGTAGTGATCAATTCAAAATCTGTTGAAGAGCCAGCATTTTCGCCTGTGTTTATGAGTAAAACATTGCGTGTTCAATCGCCATTTAAAATAAAATTTCAAAACTGAAGATGAAGATGTATTATTTGAATATCATCTCAAAGTTAAAACTCAGCTTGAAAAAATTGAATCTTCATTGGAATTTCTCTACGGTAAGATAACTGAACAACATTTTTTCAATCTCATACTATTTTTTATAGAAATTAGTAGAAACTGTCGTACATGCCGAGGTTATTCAACTCTTAATGTGGATAGATAACTCTTTCTTCGCAGTACGAAATTTAGCTTAAATGTAAAATCCCATCCCACAGATTGTTTTCATTCAAGATTTACTATCTGAGCCCATTTAATGACAGAATTAATGTCGAAATTCTTTTAACCAAGTAATTTTCTCTTTATTCTACTAAAACCCTTGAT
Source organism: Cheiracanthium punctorium (assembly GCA_038373885.1). Taxonomy (NCBI): domain Eukaryota; kingdom Metazoa; phylum Arthropoda; class Arachnida; order Araneae; family Cheiracanthiidae; genus Cheiracanthium; species Cheiracanthium punctorium. The sequence goes on from JAWZYV010002352.1 coordinate 1,504,842, forward strand.
GTCACTTTGCACAAAACTGTTGAGACAGGTTATAGAACGGAGAAAAAAGTTTTATGGATAAAAGAAAAGAAATAATCTGAAATTTTGTGAAGAGGGGGTACACTGCAGATCGTTTTCAAGGGGATATGTTTTATTGGCAATTTAACATTTTCTCTAAAGGAAGAGCTTATTCTATCCTTTTTTTTCGGGTAAGCATAAAAATTAATAGTGAAGGTAGAAAGACCATTAACTTTGCATTTCTTTTTTAAAAACTTAAAGCATTCTAAAAATCATATCCAGATAGCTGCAGATTTACCAATAGTTTTTAATTAAATGTGTAGAAGTCAATTAAATGTAGAGAGGCTTTGTGTGACTAGTCCTTCTTTATTCTTAATTTTATATTGAAACATTAATACAATATTCTTTTTTAAAAAAAGATCTTTTAAAAGTTTTGTGTAGAAAATGTCTAGCACGCAATATATTAATACTGTAAATTTTAAATAGATGAATTTTTTGATCATCAGTTAGTAAATTGGATCAATTATTGAAAATCAGAAACGTTTTAAAGGCACAAAGAAACATTTTTTGCATGTCTTCGCTTATTTATTTATTTATTTGATGCTTTACACATACCTGAAAGAACGTAATGATTGGATAAAGTGCTTGAGTCCCATCTGACTCCGGCTTTATGTGCATATAGCATGAATGACGAAAATTTCTCTTGAAATACTAACTTTTTTATTAACAACTATGACGAAACGTAAAAAGAGTCATTTAACGAAATTTAACTTCAGTTGTATATGCTTATCACGTCGAAGCAATTAGCAGCACATGTTACTCCATTTCTATGCCCCGCAGCGGTGGGCGACACCCCTATTTCAGTTTTGTAGATGGGATCGGATCCTAGATGACGTCACAATACTGGCGGCTGGATTGGAGTGCACACGCTGGCAGCATCGGAGAATGACGGCAGGGGAGCTTCCTTGGAATGGCCCGAAGTACCACGACTTCTTCAGCTGGAAAGGTGAAAAATGTCCTCAATGCTAGCACTACTGTGGCTTTTATATGCCGGTTTGGTTTCACTGCCCATGCCTTTAAAAATTTACCATATTCAGCTGACTAGCATAAGTTCGTCTACTCAGCAACTTTCTGCCTTCCAGCATGAATGCATGCAGCTCTGGTTTTTGCTTTCGCAAGTCCTCGGGTTCATAGAGTCCTATGGGTGGCAGGCGTCAACAAATTGGTGGACACACAAGACTGTTGTTTTTGGTGAACAACAGCGGAGTCGGGTTAGTCAACCCATACTCCTTGTCCTATCCCTAGAATCCACTAGGCTAGGAGTCACCAACTAATTTTGTTGAATAGATCACATTAGAGAATCGGGAATATTTCACGGGCATCAAATTTCACTGTGCACTATTTGGCATAGAATATCTGGAAGGAAAGTTGAGACGAAATCAATAAAAAAAAAGACTAACGCAAAAAAATGAATTAATCCAAATAAATTACTAAAAAAACCTAAAATTACCAACGTTCTAGAATAATGCAAGATAGTTAATTGTAAGAAGAATGCCAAGTCTTTCTGGACACAACTTTTTTACCTTGTCTTGCAGTTACTATGCAAACATAATGAAGTTATTTCGTGCACTAGATACGGCCGGCATGCCCCCATTTGGTAGCCACTTCCCTATGCAAACATTTCACTTTTCTTTTTCACAAAATTTGAGGCTTTTTTGTTGTAAATATTTTGCTCATTTTGAAATATGGTAAAGATGTTTGCGAGTACCAAGTGTTTGCAAATAAAGATGTTTGCAAGTAAACCAAGTTTTTTTTAAAATTAATGAAAACAAATATGCTTATGAGCCACAGTCACAGCATAAACATAAAAATTCGAGAAATATTCTAGAAATAGAGGAAAACTGAACAGTTAACTGCAGAATAAAAAGTAATGGTAAGCATATATATTTTTAGTAGCTACACCATTTTGCAGTTGATTTCGTTAGTGAAGCTTTTAGTATCACTTTCTATCAACTATGTTATATAGTGACTAGCCATGTACAAATTACTCTAACATATTAAGCCGCAAATACAGATGTGCATCCAAAAAACATCAGACCTTTTGTTTTTGAGTCCACATAGTTGTAAGTGAAAATAAATGTATTTTTTATTCTTCTTTACTTTTCTGTTCGTCTCAAAATAAATATACCTTTTTCTAATAGTATTTCCTGTACTTTCTGATATAAATTAGGGGGAAAATATGTTTCTTAAAAATTAAATACAGCAATAAATTCTTCCTAATCAGGGTTTCAATAAGATAAAATATTCAACCATACAGCAACCATGTTGGGAGTGACATATTGGCGACGTTACATCACAAATGCCGCCTTTAGTGATGTCCCTTCGTGTCAAACATGTGACGTTGCAGAGTGACGCCACAGTTTGTCACAGTGACGTCCATGTCAGGCGTTATTTCAGCAACACACTGCAGTAGTGTCCATGCAGGTTGTTATGTGATGTCGATTATGTTCACTATGTGCCCCACCAAAACCACACACACAAAACAAAACAAAATTGTTTCAGGCGGTCATTTGTCTGTCGCCACAACCTGTCTACGACGAACATGTCACATGAAGTCCTAAAGTCTCAGTTTAACTAGTATGCATATATGTTGCGACGTCACAGTACTATATGCGCAGATGTAAGACTGTTTTGATAAGATATATAAGACTATTTTGCAAACGGTATTACAAAGCATGATTTGCATACTTTCGCGTGTGTTTATAAATAATATTCTAAAATATTTAATTTAGATATAGACCTTCCCTAATTTTGGCAAATAAAAATAAATAAATAAAAGATGTACTTTAAAAAATAATCAAAATCTCATTCAGATGGTACAATTTTCATATACATTCCGTATATTACGCGAATATTTTAAATATTTTAACAAAGAGGGACTTGCAAAAAATACGGGAAAATTTAAAAGAAATTTTTATTTTTCTGAAAAGTGCAGAATTTTTTCTTAACCTTTAGAGTTTTGTAATAACTCTAAAGAATAAATGCCGAAAGTTCTCGAAAAGAAACTCAGTAAAACTGATGATAACATCACTTTAAATCAACTGAGCAATTTAGATCTAAGAAAATAATACGGTCTACATGGTTCTTGTAGCAATTTTCAGACAAAAGAGAGACACTTTACTTTTTAGGAGTGCTTGTAAAAGAAGTTTCGTTTTTATTAAAGAAATTTTGTCCACAATTAGAGTTATCAGAGATAGAATAACGCCTTAAAAGTTTTTATGGTATTGTTTTTTTTTTTCAATAAAAGTAATTGCATCCATAATAAGAATAATTTAGTTATTGGATAAGATCTATTTCTTGAATAATAAGCAGCATTTTTTCTGAATGTACCAAACTAAAGTAGAATAAATTTGTAATGAAATAGTTAATTGTCTTTTCTTATTTAAAAAAAATATTATTTTATACTAAAACATTTTTAAATATTTAAATTATATCTTTTTTAAACAGAAAAATATAAAAATTATATCTGAAAAAATCTGATGTGTCCAACACATGACTTCCTTGCACGTCTATTAAATCAAAAATGTTTTTTACGCACTTCCTCTAAACTTATTTGTTTGAAAGATATAAAATATCAATAATAGTAAGATATAGCGATTTCTAGCCAAACATTTTGATATCGCCAAGCTGAGTTCAATTTGAAAGATTTCTTTCTGACACTTTATTTGGCGATATTTCACCAAAATCCGACAAACTTGAAATAGTTTGCGAGATTTTGGGGATAGCCAAAGTAGTCATTGACCACAGACATTCAATGAATTGAATGCATCCATACACCTTAATGTATTTAAAGTCATTTGGCTCACCCTGTAAATAAATTCCCAGTCGATTGCTGTCAAAAAAGATATTGAAAACCGTTAGATATTATAATATAGTTCTAAATACAAAAGTTCAAAATTCTACGGGTTAAAGTTTTAGAGTTATACAAAATACGAAATAATTTTTGGCGCCAAATTTGGCAATATTTCGGCGAAACTCGTCAATGTCGACGACATTTGGCGAGATATTAAGCATGGACCGACAATGACAGATTATCGCCAAATTTGGCGATATTTCGCCAAAACTCGCCAAGAACGATGACAAATGGCGATACTTTGGGCATGGACCGAATGACTGACTATCGCCAAATTTGGCGACATTTCGGCAAAACTCGCCAAGGTCGAGGACAGACGGCGAGATTTTGGGCATGTACCAAATATGACTGTCTACAATTGTATTATTTTGAAGATGTCCATAGACATTAAAGTACTGAAATTCTTTTCGGTGGTCCTGTAAATAAACTCTCCAGTAGATTTTAACCAAAAATCGAGATGCACAACTAGATGTTACAACAATCTTATATATGAAATTTCATAATAGTTTTTGAGATTTGAGAGTTAAATATGCACACACGTACACAAAAAAGTCGCCAAGCTTGGCGACTTTTGGCATAGTTCTTGAGGGAGGCACGTGACCGTGGTCGGACCATTACCTAACTTATGTGGTAGGACGGTATTGTGCTTGAAATGGATGAATCTCCTAAAATTGCCATTGACCGTAATGTATTGGAAATCTTTTGAGTGTTCCTGTAGCAGAACTGTAAATGATAAAGACACTTTTTTTATTGAAGAAATTAATTTTCTAACTCTTTACAGCATATATCACTTCTGAGTCGTTTGAAAGAGCCCAATACCTCTAAAAAACGCTTTGATGAATTTCGGCCCATAGAGCGTAATGTATTTCGAATCTTTTAGGCGGTTCTGTAGATAAACTATCCAGTCGAGCGGAACCGAAAGGGGAGGTGCACAACTAGATGTTACAACAATCCTAAATATAAAGTTTCAACATTCTACGCCTCATAGTTTTTGAGATATGCGAGTTTAATGAATTTCGGCCCATTGAGCGTAATGTATTTCGAATGTTTTGGGCGGTGCTGTAGATAAACTATCCAATCGAATGGAACCAAAAGGGGAGGTGCACAACTAGATGTTAGAACTATCCAAAATATGAAGTTTCGACATTCTACGCCTAATAGTTTTTGAGATATGCGAGTTTAATGAATTTCGGCCCATAGAGCGTAATGTATTTAGAATCTTTTGTGCGGTCCTGTACATAACCTATTCATTCGATTGCGACCAAAAGGGGAGGTGCACAACTAGATCATAGAACAATCCTAAATATCAAATCTCAACATTCTACGACCCATAGTTTTTGAGATATGCGAGTTACATACATACGTACGTACGTACGTACAGACGGCATGGAAAAACTGACCACAATAAATTCGCCGCTGGTCAAAATGAGTTGCAGACGCGTTAATATGATCGTGCCTGCTAGCCTACGATGAGATGCATCGAAAAAATTCTTAAAATTAAATTTAGAGGTAGTCAAAATCGGATTTTTTGTCGAAATTTGGCCCGCAAAATTTTTCGGGATCACATTACTTCCTTATACTACGTACAAGGAAGTAAAAAGTTTTTATAGTAATATATATATATATATATATATATATAACTAATAAGTAAAACACACAAAGTAAACTGCAAATATGACATAGAACGCATGAAAGCCTTTGTGGGTTTAAGTATAGTATTTTGTTCATTAAACACATTTTTGTGTAGTGTGAAAAACTGTAGACATACAAATCAAGCAATAACATATTGAATTACGTCTCTATTAAGTAAAAGTGACGTAATTAAATTTTTTTCTTCATCTGTATCGTTCAAATAATATGAAATCAAATTATTTAGAGTCGAGAATAATTACAGTGTATGGTCATTTAATTTGTTTAAACATGAATATAAATATATATAAATATAGCATTTTTATTTGTTTGTTTTAATAAAGCTCATCGTTTTAATGTTTTTTGAATGAACTTCCACCCACGTAATCTGGAAAACGCAATGATTTGAGAAATTGCATTAAAAAATTGCACAAAAAACTAATTAATATATGTACTATATATGTTTGGATTAATAACGTTTGAAAACTAAAAATAAGAAATATTTCAAATATGAAAGGGATTATTCTTATTTAAATAACACATTTATAAGAAAGAAGTTTCTGGCTCTGGTGAACTATACTAACGTGATAAATTACCATGATTTTTGTTATAGTCTAGACATACAATATATGTATAGTTTGATCTCAAATACTCAGAGGACTATCATATAACTTCTTAATTTTGCAGCTGTTTTAGTCTGTTCCGATTAGATTTTATTTATACGAGACTAATCCACAGCCTGTGTAATCAAACACACGTTCGCCTGGGAGATTATGTGCGATCGTATGTTATTTAACTTGATAAATAGTAGAGTATATCACGTGTCACTTATTTACTCGAGATTAAGTATGCTTATTGGCCTTGTTATGGAGAAGGGACATTCGAATGTCATACTTTATTTTTGATGTATACCGAAAGATTATGCTGAAATAAATATTATCAGGGATTAATATTTTCTTTTCCTTTTAGATTGAGTTGGAGAACGTAGTTTTGCTGTCATTATATGTCAGAAACAGTAGTGTCGAAAAACTGTCTTAAAATTATTTTCCCCGGAGTTAATCAGCTCGTAACACAGAAACAGTTTTTTTCTTCCCCTAATAAGAGGCATATAGCTATAAATTAGATTATTAAAAGAACGGGGCGTGGCCGTGTGTTTTACGTGAATACGTGTACGTAACGAGTAACATTTTCTTCGAGTTTCATCGGGTTCAGGAAAGAAATCAAGTATGTGTTACTAAATAATTACTGTGTTATATGCGTATTAATGATAGGTCTGTGGTACGCAGTCGATCGATCTTGACGAGAGCTGACGATTGAAATGCAAACGAACACGCAGGGCCCGATTATAACTAACTGGGGAAACCCGGGCATTGACGAATTTGGGGGACCCCATCAATGAAATTTGTTTTATTTCTCATAAAATTTTGATATGAAAAAGAATATTTCAGAACAACATTTGAAATTGGGGACCCTTTCAAGCCGCGGGCCCTGGGAAAAGTCCCGATTTGCCCATGCGATAATAACGCACTGCGATCACGTTCTAGCTTTCCCGAGTCAAAATTGATACTAAACGGGCATTATGTGACGCCGCGAAAAGACCTCAAAATGGCAGTGCTTCCCCTTCCCTCACAAGCGATGCGCCATTCTCTCAACGTAATGAATTCTTTGATCCTTATAGCTATCGAGTGATGTAATTAAATGTTGGATGTCGATGATACATATGCAGCAGCAACATCAAACTGTATCCACCGATTTTGTTATAATCAGTTTCCTGGATTGTCCCCCCACTATGGAAGTAAATACAATGACGTATTCACGTAAAAATGTGAGTTTTTAAGATGTGGGATTTAATGATTGCAGAAGATATTAAAATCCTTTACAGTGCCATTCGTCTAATGGAGAGTCCAACCGGAAATGGTAATGGTTAGATATCAGGATAACCTCTGAATATGGCATAGTGTATACCATTTTTCCAGAAATCTCTTGGATAACTTACTCTGGTCAGTTAACTCACAGCACAAAATTTAGTGAATACAGCCATTATTCAGTTTTTAACTCATCCAAAGAAAAAAAAAAAAGATAAAGTATGTAGATTTAAAAACAACTTGAAAAAAAAGGAGTTTTTATAAAATGCTTTACGGTTGGTTCCAGTTTTACATCAAATATAAGATTTTATTTTAATTATATACGTAACTAATGTATGCGAGATTTTGTAATATTTTTATTTACTCTTGAATTTCATAATTATGTCTTTTCCCAAACTTTAATAAATAAGAAATGGAAGTGCCCCATGCTCCAGTTTTATCCTAATAAGTTCTTGTTCGAAAATTTCTTCAGCCCACTGTTCTTGTTTAATCTTAAAGGGTATTATGTTCTGTTCATCTTCTTTTGTGACCGACGTTAGACCACATTGTCCTCAATTTATCGCTTAATGGCGATTTCTCGAATGTGCCGTCCATAAAAGAGCTTTAATTCCTTTCATGACTAGATACTTCGCCATTTATTTAGATAGCCGTATCAGCAAAAATCTAGCTATTCAAATTCTTCTTTTTTAGTTTATTATTGCTACTATGTAATACTTAAATTTGTCACAAAAATATTACTTTAGACATCTTTATATGATCGACAATAACTGATTTTCGTAACACATTGTTTCTTAGTTATATATGCTGTTTAAAAAAAAATGATAATCGGAAATGTGTTTTTAGTACTATTTAGAGTATGGTGGGGTAAAATGGATAGATATTTTTTTTTCATGAAAAATATAAATAAATTGCTTTTAACCGTTTGACTGCTATCCATCAAAATCCTCATACACCCTCCAATAAGAGTATTGGAGCAAGAGAGAAATTTCCTATTTTAGAATTGCGAAAAATAATTGAGTTTTTGAAAAACGCACAACTTAATAGAAATATGGAATGTCACATTTATGCAAAGCCTAACTCATATTCTATGATAAATAATTTTTAATATACGAAACCAAGGTAGGAAATTTCTCTCTTGCTCGAATGCTTCTTTTGGAGGGTGTACATTCCAAAAGCGCAATAGCGCTGCATAGCAGTCAAACGGTTAAATGATATTTCTTTTTAATTTATATTTCTAAGCTTTGGTTGGATTTATATAAGTTAAGATTTATACTCATTAAAATATTTTATAGAAAGCATGAACAATAACAGTACGCATGATGTATTGAGATTTTTTTTATTATTATAGAAGGTAAATGGTTTCAGAATTATTTTAATGAATAAAGTACTTTTAAGTGAGTAACCTAGTTTGAAAGCTTCACTAACAAAACAGAATAGTGGATTGATAATTTTTGAAAGAAAAGATTGAATTTTTAAATTTATTTTCTTTTAATTGTTATGCCATTCTTGATTTCTGTATTTGTAATATTGCTTTGTTTTATTTAGCACTTTTGATTTCTTCTTTCAGGCAATACACTGAATGTTATAGTTTGTCATTACTTTTCTGTTGTTTTTTTTCCGCTATGCTTCATTTCTGTATTAATCATTTTTCATGTAGCATTTTTAAACTTTATTTTCAGGCAGTATATAGAATGCTATCTTGGAGGAAAATAATCGAATGTTTAAAAAAGGGGAAAAAGAAAAGAAAGAAAAGAAATGAAACTGTTGTACAGGAATAACTTCGTAAATCATTTTTAGGCACATATTTTTAACTGCTCAATTTGAAACAAAAAAAAAAATAATAATAATTCACTTTTACTTCTGAAAATAAATACTATTACATTTGAAACAAAACTCTAGTTACATTTTAAACCTTCCTGCGTCTTCCAGCATTTTACAAGAGATCATTTCTCACCGGAATGCTTTAAACAAATATTTACACGATAACAACATATTTGTCGAGTACTCGCAATATAATGGCCTGTTTAACATGCTGCTCGGTTTGTATGCCCATATACACTTAGTAGAAATTGGTGGGTGTAGCTCAGATGAGACGAAATTTTCGATAAGTTGTCGGGGGTGCATGTGTGTGTGTGTGTGTGTGTGTGTGTGTTTGGACATGTATTTGCCAGCATAACTAATGGAACAGAGATCAATGAACGATCCTGAGTAACGGATGCGGTTAATGCGGGCTTGTTAGTTGGGGATTTACAATGTTTATTCTAAGAATCAATATTAAGTAGAAAGTTTAAAAACATCATTTGAGAGTAAAATAAATGGAAGTGTTAATAATTGCAATGTGTGTTTTTATATTCTTTATCTATTTGTTTTAATTAAAAGCATTATTTCCGAAATAGAGAAGCTAATGCGCATAGAACATGCCATTTTTGTTTTTTAATTATTTATTGTGCAATGCGAAGTTGCTTAGAGTAAATGTACATGAATACAAAGATTTATGAAGGAATAAATTTACTATAAGGGATTAAAACTTTTCTTATTATGTACTGTAAAAAGAATAGTTCACCAAGGCTCGGACTGGCCAGGCCTGCTGGTCGGAGATTGCCGAGGGGCCCCCGGCCCAAGGGGTCATTGGAGAGGTACCCAAAAATAGATATACTACTTTCTAATTAGAATAATTTTATGTATATATATATATATCAGAGTAATTGGATTATGTATTTCCCAGTAGTCTTACGTCTTTACGCAGTGGGGCAGCGGAGAACCCCAGGAACTCCGCCGCTCGCGGGGCCCGAAGAGTCAGGGGCTCTTAAAGCTCTAATATAGTTAAATGCGGTTTTAGGCACTTAAGACTAATTTCCAAGTATTACATATTCTAATATTCTATTCCCTCTAAATTCCTCAGGAAGGGGCCCTTCACAATCTTTAATAGAGGGCCTCCGAAGGAGCCAGTCCGGTCCTGAGTTCACCGCATCAATATTTTTAACAGACTCAAACACTGCTTTAATACTGGAGCCGGCCTTGAAGGTGCAAACTGAGTAAATAGTAGTAGGCGATACTTGTGTGATGCAGATAATCACATATCATATTTTTAATTATCAATTACTTAATTGTTAATTATTTCTAAATTTAATCTGTGTTCAAAATTTATTCTTTGCACTTTCGATTTGGATTTCTTTTCCCTTCACCTGTAAAGTTTTATTTCTGCACCTACCGTATTTAAAAGCAATCTTCTGTTTTCATTTATTTTTCCTTTTTATTTCACTTTTGCATTGGTAAAGCCTAGCATTTCTGTTCCCATGGTTCGTTTATGACCATATATGGTATCAAATCTATAAATAACATTGGCTTTCATTTTGGGTTACAATTTAGCTGCTAGATTGTTTGTTTTATCCGTTGGCATGACTGGGATTCAAAAATAATTATATAGAAATGTTCTTAACGCCTACTGGCGTCACGTTACTTTCACGCTTTGTTTGCCGTGTCTCTTTGGCGTGTTTTGCTTCTGTACTAACTTTTGGCTTGAGATTCTCATCATCATTCACGCCTTAGCAGTTGTCAAGTGAACCTGCGTATTTCAGGGGTCTGCTCAGCCACCTTAGGACTTTATAATTTTGTTGTCTGTGCTGAAATGTTAAAATAAAATTTAATTGCCACTGTAAAATCTTATTCTTTCTTCACGGCCTGGGTTTCGCCTTCATAAAAAATATGGGATGTGAACCTGGCCCAGACAGCACAGCAAACTTGCAGCAAGCTTGATTTATCAAGTCAATAAGCTTGAATTGAGCTTGAAAATTCCAATCGTGTAACCTTGATGCAAGCTTGAATCAAGTGTTCTAGTTTACACTTGCCAGCTTGCATTAAGCTTGACATATCAAGCTTAAAAATTTTTCTAAATACACGGGGCGCCCGTTGGCTAACGTTCCCCACATAATTTATTTTTCCGCGCATTTTCCCCCTCCACGCTGAAATTTCAATTTAATTTAAGTCCATCGAGTGTTCGTGGCTAGAATAGAACCCGGGCCCTTTGGCTTCGCAGTCGAGCACGCTATCCATCCCGCCACCGGCGCCTTGTGCAGCTCTGACTAAAGTTTGAAGTGACTTACCACGCTGTTTTCTCGCCAGATTATAAGTGGGCGATGTGATATTTGTTTTTTTTTTTTTTTCATAGGATGCATCAAAATTAAAATAATTTTATGTGTGATTTTGAAATCAATTTCGTAGTATAATTGTATTTTATTTTGAAGAATTTCCATATTTGGAAAAATAGAAGGGGTTTACTTACTTAACACAAATTTTGTGTTAAGTAATCTGAAATGAAAGAAACAGATAGTTAAACGTTACTTCGAAATATCACAGTTGCTAACATGTATGGAATACAAACACTTTAGTCATTTTTGTAAATATTTCTTAAAATAACAGTATGCTTGCTATATTGATATAGAGCATTTCGAAGAATTAAAAATAAGTTTAAATTAATTTATACTTAGCAGTTGAAACAATGAAAATAATTCAGTAAATTTGAATTATTTTCATTGTTCATACTTTAGAATTAAAAAAATTATTTAACTTCTGAATTTTTTTTTATCCTTTGTAATTTTATTTTAAAACTGCAAAAGTGTAAGATGTAAGATTTTTGGCCCCTAAAGTCTGTAGGCCCTGGGCAGTTGCCCCGTTTGCCCTGCCGGTAATATGGCACTGGTAATAAAAAACCCATCCCCGTTAAAACACATCTTTTACGAACTTTCAACAAATTTGAGGACGCTAGACAATTAATGTCCATTCTCTTTCACAGATGGCACCATCACCGCACTTTGCAAGTGAAAATCCAGCTTATGCCAACCTTGCATTGCCAAGCCAAATCTCAAGCTTGATTTAAGCTTATGTGCTGTCTGGGGGGAAGCTTCCCCATAACTTGTACAAAATAACTGAAAATAAATGGACAGCGAAGTTTGTATACAAATTTATACCTTAAATTTAGAGTCGAAGTGTAACTAAGGAGGCATGGTATAGACACTTATTACATTACATATATGCATAATCAAAGACTTAATGAGGTGTTTTATTTCCAAATTCAGCTCATAGAAGGAAGAAAATCTGTTGAAAGAGGGGGGGAGGCTTGACCTCTACGAGGGCAGCAGATGTTGGTCATTTCTTTATGGGGGCGCCTATTATGCAGTTTAAAGTTTTCCCCTATGAGTGGTCTTCTAAATTTGAACCAATTCCAAATGAGAGATCTAGAACCTGAAATCGATACTCCCAAAGGTAAAGTCTGGATATGGAGGACACTGGATCCACGAACAGATTTTATGTGCACCAGCTCCCATAAGCACACACAGTTCCAAAAGCAGCCCAGCAGAGAGAGGTTTACACCCTCCCAAGCTCTGGGCAAGCCGGTGCTGCTTCACATTCCGCGTTCTTATGGGAACGGAGCTTATTTAGGAAAAATCTTGCCCATACCTAAGTACTGTAAACGCAAGAAGTTTGATCTTACCAGAACCAATATTCAATGAAATATGAAACATGGCTTTTAGTGACTTAAATCATTTTGCACGCATGCTCATTTACATATTTTCGTTGTCCCAATACAAAATGAATTATAGAAAAAAATAAATTTCGTTTCAGAAATCAAATCATTGAGCAGAGTAGATTTTCAGAATTGCATGTCTTTCGCGGTTAGACGCATCACGCTCGTAATGCTGAGAAAAATTTAAAAGAAATTTCAGTCACGTTACGTATATATACTGTAATCCGAGGATGACACTTGAAAGAGGTGTGATAAAAAAGTAAAAAAGAGGATATTTACAGTGAAACTACTCGGGAGAGACCAATCTCCTTTCCGCAAAAAAACGGCCGTTAAGAGAGTTGGCCGCTCAAAGGAATGTAAACATTGGATAGCCAAGAAAAACACGCTAAAAATATTATTTCTTTTTTTTAATGAAACTGTATACTAATACATAAGTAATTACACAAACATATTTTTAAAATTTAATAAAATATTTGGAAATTTCGCATTATCCGAGAGTACTTCTTTCTCTATTTCTTACAGCTTACAAAAAAGCATTTACCCTGACAGTCTTTAAGCACTCTGAATTTGCCATAATAAAATCTATTTGCTTTAGAACTTGCTTTTTAGGTTTCCTAGTCCAGTAAATTTAGGGTTTGATATGAAAGTAATTCATAACGAGCTGAATTTTTCAGAATTAGCTCTTTATGACTAGTAAAATAAAACCTGAAAAGTCTCTGAAGTTCTCATGTGTGCTTCTATCCAAAATGGCCGATCAAAGATGGCCGCAAAGCACTTTTCGCCTTTTCCGATGTTTTTTTCTGTTTCCAAGTCATATATGAATAGTTTTTACTTCTGAAAAATTCTGTGACATCTACTTAGATATTGTTTTGATGTAGACATAGACATAGCAACGAATGAGTTTTACATTCATTTGTTTGTCGTCAAATGAATGAAATTCCTTCCCCCTTCGCCTCTTTTGCCTCGTACTTTTGAATCTATTTATGTTGTAGCGTAGTGCGGTCATCGACCCACATCGTCTTCTCCCCCTGGGGTCAAGAGAGCTGACCCCCGATGGATGGGGAGTGAGAGGTTTTGGAAGGGAGGAGAGAGATGACTTTTAGCGAGAGAGGAGGGAAGTTCTCCGTATGAACTGCTCCGGGCTTGGTACTCGCGTAATGTTTCATCATGTGCCTGTACATAAATACTGTAAATATTTTTGTAAATAAAACTCATTATTTTAAGTAAGCCTCAGAGAATCACGCTACCACTGTGGCGCTACGTCACAGTCTAGAATTGGTGCCAGCGCTGGGATGAGTCCCCTGGCAAATGTGATCAAATCGATCTTAGCGGAAGAATGAAGGTCGACCGGACCCTAATGAAAATGACGGAGGCCGCCCTGGCTTTATGGAAAAACGGAGAGTCGCCCCGACTCTAGTGGAGCTGGAAGAGGCCGTCCGGCCTTTATGTTCCCGAATAACGGAGAGTTGCCCCGACTCTAGTGGAGCTGGAAGTGGCCATCCGGCCTGAGGTTCCCGAATAACGGAGAGTCGCCCCGACTCTAGTGGAGCTTGAAGAGGCCATCCGGCCTGAGGTTCCCGAATAACGGAGAGTCGCCCCGACTCTAGTGGAGCTGGAAGAGGCCATCCGGCCTGAGGTTCTCGAATAAAGGAGAGTCGCCCCGACTCTGGTGGAGCTGGAAGAGGCCACCCGGCCTGAGTTTTCCAGAAAAGCGGAGAAGGTCGCCCTGGTTTTATTGGAAAAGAGGAGGGTCACCCCGACCCTAGTGGATGTGACGGAGGCCGCCCTGGCCTTATTGAAAAGCGGAGAGTCACCCCGACCCTTGTGTAGCTGAAAGAGGCCACCTGGCCTTAGTTTCCTGTGGCCTTATTGATAAGCGAAGACGGTCACCCCGATCCTGTTGGACGCTCCCGTGGTTTCGCTGGTTGGGACAGCAGGTCCCTGGCTCAAGCTGGTCATCCAGACCCTGAAGAATATTGTGCTTAAAATATTTTCGGTGATTTGGACAACCGAATCCGAACTGACAAAGAGTTATCTCGACTCCGAAATCGTTGTGTGGACAATAAACGAACTTATTAACTGTGAACTTTTGTGTAAATTACAGACTGCACCGGGTGCTAAAGGATATTAGACAAAGATTTCTCCTGAAAGAGGGGGTAAGTACCTTGATTATACATTGGGGCAATTAATTAAATGTTTAAAAAAATTCTATTCTAAATTTAAACCAATTTTAAAATTTTGGGAAATTAAGATAAAAATTCCATTAACTTGGGTATTTTGGAACCTGAAATGATTGTTGTTAAATTAAGTTATTGAGTCAAAAGAAAGCAATGGTTTAATTTTCTATATTCGAGTGTGTTTACTGCAAGTGTTGATTTTTAAGTATTCATCTGGGAACAAGTTAATAGAATAAAATAGGGTCTTTTAACATATTGTGCATGTTTGTGTTTTATAATCTTTTTCTTGAGTATTTTTTAATTGTGAAGAAAATTTGGTATTGAGAAGTGCAGTAAAAGAGTTTATATTCTGGTGTATCACATATATGTTAATATAATTACTATTATTGATTTTAATTGCCTAGATAGTATAGATTGTTGCTTTTATTTAATTGAATATTTTCCTGGTATTTGTCTCACAAATCATAATGGCTTTTTTGGGAAAGGCAAGAAAATGCGACCTGCTAAAAGTGGCAGACGAGTTAGGTTGCGAAGTGGACGAAAATTTGAAAATGGTCCAAATCAAAACTCGAATTTTAGAGCGCGATGATTATGACGAAGAGTTCGTCAAGAATTTACTAGAGAGTATTTTGTCAGAAAGGGCGGAGCAAGAGAAAGCTACCGCTGAGCGATTAAAGCAGGAACAGCAGGAACAGGAACAAAATTTTGAATTAGAAAAAAAGAAATTGGAACTTGAAATTGTGAAACAGAATGGGGGAGGAAATTCTAACATGGGAAGTTGTTTTAAAGGGGAAATTCAAAAGTTTATGCCTAAATTTAATAGTAAAGATGATGATATTACATTATTTTTGTCCCTCTTTGAGCGTCAAGCTAAAGTTCTGGAAATTCCAGAAGGTCAGTGGGTAACTCAGTTGATTGGATTGTTACCCACTGAGATTGTCCATATCATCGCCCGGGTACCCGAAGAAAGGGGAAGGGATTATCGACTAGTAAAAGAGTTACTACTACAGAGATTTAAAGTCAGCGCAGAAAAATTTCGGCAACTATTTGCTAAACATCAAAAATCTCCAGAGCGTACTTGGTATGATTTTTTTTATGAACTACAAACGTATTTTGAAGGCTGGCTAGAAGGTTTGAAGGTTGATAGCTTTGACAAGCTAAAAGACTTGATGATCTCTGATCAAATAAAAAAACGCATGCCCATAGAATTTAAAGAGTATTATCTCGATGAATGGGCCAGTATCATTTCCCCCAAAGATCTTGTGACAAAAATTGAGGAATTTGAACAAGTGCGGAAAAACCTAAAAAAATCCCCTCTGGTAACGACTAACCGGGAAAGGCCAATAAATAAGATAGACGATAAGAAAAAAGTATCGAATGATAAAGGGGGAAAGTTTACCGAGCAGGTGTTTGAGAAACGCAGAGTTGTAAACTGTTTCGCTTGCGGGGGTCCGCACTATAAGGCTCAGTGTCCGAAATTAAAGGAACGAAAAGAGAGTGCTGTTGTAAATAATCTCTTTGTTGGGGTGGGGAGATAGAGTCATGGTTATCTCCTTTCATCTCAGATGGGACTGTTAACGGCATAGCATCCAAATTGCTTAGAGATTCTGGTAGCACCATTGATTTGGTGACTAGAAAATACGTCACGCCGGATGACTTTACGGGCGAAACTGTTTGGGTCCGACAGCCTTTGACCTCTGAAGCCGTGTGTTTGCCTTTGGCTCATGTGTCGTTAAGCGGAGAATTCGGCCAGATAATGACCAAGGCAGCTGTGATTTCAGATGACCTAGATCAAGGCCATTACATTTTAGGAAACCGGACAGCTAAAAAATTGGAGAATCATAACCATTTGTCAGCCCCAGGACCAGAGGTCGTAAATGCAGTACACACGAGGGCCCGCAGTAAACGTGAGAAAGAGGGGGAGCAAACAGAAAACATTTCTTCACGAGATGAGGTTTCGGGTGTGAAGATAAGTGAAAGTGAGAATTTAGAGTCGGAAGTTGACACGGCTATTGTGTTACCCGAAATACAAAAAAGTGAGGATGGTTTATCTCTGGCCGGGATAAATCGGGCAGATTTTATTGAGATGCAGAAGATATGTCCCACACTTAAAGATATTACTATTCTGGCTAACACGCCATATGAGCATGCTGAGAAAAGAGGGTATGAAATAGAAAATGAAATCTTATTTCGGTTACAAGAGGACCACCTCGGGAAGGTAAAAAAGTTAATTGTTATACCGGAGAAGCTTAGACCACAGATTATGGCGCTTTGCCACGAAGGGACCTCCGGCCATGTGGGAGTTACAAAATCAAAAGATAAACTCTTGAGATATTTTTTCTGGCCGGGCTGCTACAAAGACGTAGAAGCCTATGTTAGATCGTGCGATGAGTGCCAACGGGTGGGAAAGCCTAGCGATAAGAAGAAGGCCCCTCTGAAATTAGTACCGGTAATTTCGGAAATATTCTCAAAAATAAATATAGACGCCTGTGGCCCTTTACCTGAGACTACAAGTGGGAAAAGATATTTAATAACAGCTTTGTGTTTGTCATCGAAGTGGGTCGACGCGATAGCTGTTGCTGATATTAAATCTACTTCGGTAGTGGACGCTCTATTAAATGTGTTCAGTAGGATTGGCTTCCCTAAGGAGGTACAGTGTGACCAAGGGACGTCGTTCATGAGCGCTCTCACTACGGGATTTTTTGAAAAATTTGGCATTCGCGTATGCCGAAGTTCTGTGTACCACCCACAGACGAATTCGATTGAAAGATATCACAGAACGATTAAGAGACTTCTAAAGGCTCTATGCTTAGAAGCAGGGTCCGAATGGGAGAGCAGTCTCCCACTGGCGCTTTTTGCGTTACGGACAGTTAGGCACGAAAGTACTGGGTTCACTCCGGCTGAACTTGTACATGGGAAAAATTTGAGAACGCCTGAAACGTTACTTTTTGAAAAATGGACTGATGCTAGTGATAACGAGGATTTGGTCACCGAATTATTTTTAACATCATTAATAGGCTAAAATTATGCCAAGATTTAGCGGTTGAAAACATGAAAGAGACCCAACTCAAAAGAAAGGTTTGGTATGATAGGAATGCCGTTAAACGAGAGTTTCGCGAAGGTGATTTGGTTCTCGTTTATACCACGTTTAAGCCTAATAAACTGGCTGTGCAGTGGATCGGTCCTGGCGTTATCCAAGGCAAGATCTCTGAAACCAATTATCTGGTAAAAATGCCCGGTAAAAAAGAGCGTACTCAGGTTTACCATGTAAATATGTTAAAGCCTTATTATAAAAGACCGGAGGGGATAAATTTTATAACGTGCGAAGAACAGCAAGATTGGTGTAAGGATGACGAGGTAGATTTTCCGTATCTGGAAACGAATCCCAACATTTATGAATTTACCGAGATCTTACACAAATGTAATTTGGAAGGGCGCCTAGAACCCCCGCAAATGGAGCAGCTCCAAAATCTATTGCACAAATATTTAGCCAGTTTTTCTAATGACCCTGGCCTCACCGATCTTGTGGTGCACGATATAGATTTAACAGATGAAAAACCTATTAGAAGTAAACCCTATCGAGCTTCACAACGCCAAAATCAAATTTTAAAGACAGAAATACAAAGAATGTTAGATTTAAAAATTATCGAGGTTGGAGAGTCTGATTTCCAAAGTCCCATGGTCTTGGTCGAGGCTCCTGGTAGAGATCCCCGGCCCTGCATCGATTACCGTAAGGTGAACGAGATTATCCGTACAGAATTTTATCCTTTACCTAACATCGAAGAAAGGGTAGAATTGGTATCTTCTGCGAAATACATCAGCGTACTAGATCTGGCAAAAGGGTATTGGCAGATCCCCTTGAGTCCCCGAGCTCAAAGGGTTGCCGCTTTCGTAACGAGTTTTGGTAGCTACCGCCCGTTAAGGCTCCCCTTCGGGCTAAAGAATGCCCCGTATTTCTTTAGCAAATTGATGGCTGAATTATTGAAAGGTTGCGAAACTTTTGCGGTCCCCTATTTGGATGATATTGCGATTTTTTCCGATAGTTGGGAGTCCCACTTAAAGCACTTGGACTATGTGTTAAGTCAAATAGAGAAAGCGAAATTGACCATCAAGCCTTCTAAAAAATGTCAGTTTGCGCAAGATCACGTAAAATATTTGGGGCACATTGTTGGGCAAGGGATACGCAAACCAGCAGAAGTAAAGGTTCGTGAAATAGTAGATTACCCGGTTCCTAGATCTAAAACGGAAATTCGTGCCTTTTTAGGACTAGTGGGGTATTACAGCAGATACATCCCAATGTTCTCTGTAATTTCTGCGCCCCTTACTGATGCATTGAAGGGAAAGGTAAAAAAGGGTTCGATCACGTGGACAGAAGAGTGCGAGAAAGCATTCCGTAATTTAAAAACCAAGTTGATCGAAGACCCAGTGCTCTATGCTCCAGATTATAGCAAAGAGTTTCTGGTTCAAACAGATGCATCAGACGCGGGAATGGGCGTCGTTCTTTCTCAGTTGAATGACAAGAAGGAAGAACATCCAGTCCTGTACTTGAGTAAGAAGTTTTCGCCTGCTGAGCGAAAATATGGTACAACTGAGAAAGAATGCGCTTCTATAATTTTTGCAGTAAAGAAGCTGCATTATTATTTAGATGGTCAGAAGTTCACGATCGTGACGGACCATAACCCTTTGGTGTGGCTAAAAACGAATGCCAGTTCAAATCCCAGATTGATGAGATGGGCTTTAGCCCTCCAACCGTACAACTTTGAAGTAGTACATCGATCTGGTAAAAGCCACCAAAACGCAGATAGTCTCAGTCGATCTGTGGACGGATGAGTCTCCGGAGAAAGGACTAGTGAATTAATATTATCTCAAGTGTTATCCCAGACTAAGTTTCGTTTTGTATTATTGTTTAAATTGTTTCTATTTTATATTTTCTCGATAAGTAGAAGAATTGATACTGTTAATTGTATTTTAATTTCTCTCGCCTTGCTTTCTTTTGAACTGCCCCATATGTGCTCAAGGTATTATTTGTGAGTGTGTAACTGTAAAATCTTTCCCTTGAGATGGAAAAGATTTTTTCTTAAGGGGGGAAGAGTGTCTGTAGCGTAGTGCGGTCATCGACCCACATCGTCTTCTCCCCCTGGGGTCAAGAGAGCTGACCCCCGATGGATGGGGAGTGAGAGGTTTTGGAAGGGAGGAGAGAGATGACTTTTAGCGAGAGAGGAGGGAAGTTCTCCGTATGAACTGCTCCGGGCTTGGTACTCGCGTAATGTTTCATCATGTGCCTGTACATAAATACTGTAAATATTTTTGTAAATAAAACTCATTATTTTAAGTAAGCCTCAGAGAATCACGCTACCACTGTGGCGCTACGTCACAATGTCTTTCACATATTTTTGTAATCCTAATTGTGAGAATTATTTTCAAAATTTTGTTTTGAAAAATGGTAGATGTTCCATTTTTCTATATATAAATCTTAGTCAAAAAAGTAGAACAAGTTTATTTATTACAAGGCACAAAATTTTAAATCCAAAGTAAAATTATAATAAAACATTATATCAATACTTATAAGAAATAAGCTAAGGATTTTGTAAAAAATGATACAATTTAAAACAAAAATACCAGACTGATACTCATCCAGCGTAGTAATCGTTATCACCGTCTTCAAATCCGTTACTAGGAAGAACTGAATTTGAACATGACTCTCCTAAGCAAGACGCACAGAATCTAGAACACTGGAGAGCTGCCTTCTTGCACTGGCATCTTTCATCACAATCCCTTGCATCAGTTATTTTGCACTCACAAGAGATTAGCTGCAGAAGTTCTTCGGGAGCTGCGGGAAGTGTTGAAGGTAATGGGTTCAATCTCCCTTCTTTCATGAACCATCCCCATTCAGTAGGATCTAAGTTGTTCCCCAGCCACTGTTGGACTTGGAGATAAACTCGAAGTGAAAGCTGCGAAGTTGCTGCACCTGTTGGAGGAAGAACTGCCAAATTAAATTTTGAAGAGAGATTTTTGGTTACCTCTTTGTTGTAACAGATGTATCGCAGCTCATCTAAAGAATCAACTTTTTCTCCCCCAAAAAGATATTTCATGAATATCTCGCCAATTGCAATAACCTTTTTGGGATTAAGCTTAGGAGTATTGAACTGGGAAATCAAAGGAAGCAGCTCATGGTTTTTCTTTACCAATTTAAAAGCTGAGGATTTCCCCTTAACGAAAATTGCTGATGTGGTGTCACATCCGGTAACTGCATAAAGGAAGAGAATGGAATCCTTCATTGGGCCAAGTGCCTTTTGTATTTTTGGTATGTCGTAGCGTTTTTCTTCGTAGCTGGATGTCCGAGGTCGTAGAAAGAAGAGTGGTTTTTCAGGGTTACTTCGTGCGATGAGAATTGTTAACAGATCTGTATCAGTACCTACTACTGTGACTAATATAGAACTTTCTTCACTTGCATTAATTGCTGTTGAACAGGTTAATGTATCAGCATCATCATCCGCCTCTAGGACAGTTAATCCTTCAGCCTGGAAGTAGCCCACAGCCATTCGAATAAGCCTCGACTTGTTTTTGGAGTTCCGTAAAAAAATTGATTGCTTGGTTGTGGCCACCATGTTCTCGTCAAAAGCAATCGTCGCAGACATTTTCGTCATCAATCTTCTTTGTCTCTCCACACTTTTAGTTGATAATGCATAAGCGTACCCGTCAAAAACAACTGCTTGACATGGAGAGAAATGTTTCTGCACAAATCTAACATATTTGAGGCATATATCTCTGTAGGTGTCAGACTCATCCCAAACTTATGCATGCAAAAGAAATCCTCCGTCTACGATAAAAGAACAAGTTGGTGGGCGTTCAACGCAAGGCTCAGTTGTTTCAATGATACCAGCTAAAGTTGATTTAACGTTTTTTTCTCATTGAAACCTCATCAAAGAGGGAGGGAGGTTGGGGAGCCAATTCATACTTGAGAAAATCTCGTAAATTTTCATTCGACTTCAGTACAGCAACAATCCTGGTAAACAACTGTAGAGGATTGAATATAACAGTTGAATTCCTTATTATCAATGTGTTGTTTGTGGCAGAGATAGGTATAACTCTCTTTTTGCGCTGAAGTTTAACTTCCCCAAACGAACATCCTATAATTGAAGACAGCAATTTTTCACCAACATTCTTTGCATTGTCACGTTTGTTTTGTCATCAGCAACCAATCCGCTAGCTATATTCATCAACAAATGTTTAGGACATTGATTATGGAAAGGATTGTGAAGCAGAAGCCATTCGGATAGCTTATTCAAATCAGAATCATCTCTGGATTGTCTGGAAGGCCGAAATTCGACCTGTTGTTCTGAGCAAACATAAGTTTTTTCACAGAAAGCTTCTAAGACTTCCGATACTTTCATGTTCATTGGACATGAAGCAATCCATCTGGACAAAATTGAATCTTCCATTCCTTGGCCTTGTGTTAAGCCTCCTGCTACTTTCATGGATCTCATGAGACTCTGCTCTATTATCATGTCCGGTGCAGCACCACTCCATGCCCTGTCTTTCCTACGAATAATAAAATAACCATCAACAATTTTTTTTTAATTCATTGCTGTCCATTTTTTTCATCAATTCTTCCATTTGCTGGATATATAAATGGGCACATTTAGCATAAAAAATGTTGCCTGCTGCGTGAAAGTAAGGAATCATGGATTTACTAGTATACAAATGCAATTCCCAGTTCCCAACTCCATCTGCTTGAATATAAAGGAGAATGAGTGTAATCTGTTCCATGTACTGTAACCACAGCTTTCCAGTTCTAGAAAAGTCTCCGCTTTCTGTAGTAGTTTCAATAGAGTTGACAAGCTGTTTAATGCAGTTGTTGTTTTGAAGACCTTCAATACAGCTTCTATTTGTCACCATGAGTTCATGAATAACATTTCGAATGTTGCTTTCGGTACTCCAAAGGGACGGAGGATTTTTATTTTTCTAAATGTAATTTCAGTTTAAATAAATAATTTTACCGTACTTTTATATTTTCTTTATTGAGTAAAACTAAGCTTATATTATTGGCATCTTTGCTGACTTAATGGATTCCTTAGAAGCGAAAAATATTCACGTTGACGTAAATAAGCGGAAAAACATCACAGAAGGCGAAATTATTTGGCTGCCATCTTTGATCCGCTATTTTGGGTGGAAGCCGACATCAAAATTTTTGAGACTTTTCAGGATTCACTCTACACATATCCAGGAGCTAATCCTGAAAAATTTAGCTCATTATGAATTTCTTTTATATCGACGCCTTTTTTGGCCTAAATTTACTGGGCTATCCCCCAACCATAAGCAACCGCTAACTTCCTCTTTGAAATTCCTTTTTCGTATGATTCGATTACATCAATGCTCCAGCAGTAAAATAACTCATTTCTTAGACATGTCTTAGACATGTCTAAGACATTGCACAATGTGTAAATATGAGTTAAAAGTAGCCAACAGCGTTTTCTTTATTCCTTCAACTAGGTCGAGATGAGTGGTCCAAAAGACCGCTCGTTTTGAAAGGTTCAATTGATCCAATTTTTAAGATTTATAGTAATTACCGAATACCTAAATATTCTAAGACACACGCGGCATAGCTTATGTATAATGAGAAAAAATTAAAGATAGAAAAAATAATCATTTAGAAATTGCAAGCGTTCTAGTCTGTTTAAATTGATAGTAGTCAAAATGAATATTTCCATAATTCTAGTTAAACGGTAATTGAATTTTAAGGAAGAACAAATTTGTACATAAAATAAAATATTTAAAACAGAAGATAATCCTTATATTATAATTATGTTCTTTTTATGTACTGTTTTAAATTATATATATAAAACTAAAGTATTTTATTTATTTGTATTTTTCCCTCGCTTTTTACGAAGAGCATAATACTAAAACTTGTTCCAGACACTATTGTGAAATTGATGAAATATGAAGGATTAAATCTTTTCAACAACTTAATTGAAAATTTATTTCATAAATACCATAAAAAACACTCTAAGATACAATCTAAAAGATTACTTTTACATATAAAAAAAAATTATTTTTTAAAAAGATTTTCTAAGTGTCTTGTTATTTAAAGCTTACTTTCTTTCGGTCAGCCAGTGTTTTATTAGATCTACTTTCAAGTACCATTACACAGCCAACTTAATTCGTGTCCGAAGTATCTGCCACACTCTTGCCTTTTAAAACTAACGCATTGGTCTCTATGGCTTTCCCTAACTCTGAAGATTTAAAAGATCGATAAGAAAAAAAGAAAGAAAAAGAAACTGATCCATATTCATTAGGAAAGAGAGAGTCGAGCTGCTTAATTAAGTGGAAGCCTGGAGTACTCTGAGGATATACAGTTGCGCTCTCAAAAGCAGCTTCAGAAGAAAATCGGAGTCTTTATATAAAGATTGGAAAGACCGCTATTCAGTTGAAGATCTCTAGAGTATTTATAGTTCAACTATCTGAGAACCCGTTCTTCGTACAGGAGATATTAGACATTCTTCCAACACACAGAACTGGAGTTCATTTATTCAATTGACGATTTCTAGAGTATTTATAGTTCAACTAGCAGAGAACCCGTCCTCTGTACAGGAGAAAGCAGACATTTTTCCAACACATATATCTGGAGTGAATTAGACTGCTGCAATAAAAAATATGTTTCACATAACGTATTTGCATCACAGTAGCTAACCTAAATTTTTAAAAAGAATTTTGTTTTTCACTTTGCTTAGTAGAACTGTATTGTTGCAGTTTCTATGTCATTTTAGAAAACTCAAAAAAATCCCAGCCAATCAGTCGAACGGTGTGGATTTGTCTACCGGAGAAAAAAATACTTTCACATTTATATATTAGATAAACTTAAAATATTTATACTTCACATTCTTGAAAAAGTGTTCTAACAGTTCTTAATTCGAATTCCATCAAAATACAGTTCTCTAAAAAAGTTTTTTAATGTTTTGCAAACTTTGGCTTTTTAGAATAGCCAAATTCTAAGTGGAAAAAAACACTCAAAGTACTGGTGTTAAACGACAAAATAAATAAAAACTTTGTATAAGAAACACACATAAAATGATACTTATGTCAAAATACGATCGTTTCGACTGAAAATTCGTTTAGTCTTCATCAGTCAAAACCCTTGGTCTCACAAAACAGTGAGAACTCAGTCCCAGATTTATAGTTCAACTAGCAGAACTAAGCAGTTCCCACTGTTATGTGAGACGAAGGGTTTTGGCTGATGAAGATTGACCGAATTTTCAGTCGAAACGATCGTATCTTGACATAAGTACCATTTTATGTGTGTTTTTTATACAAAGCTTTTATTATTTATTTTATCAAATTCTAAGTGGTTTTCCATACAAAAACCAGTCCAAAAATTTCTTCAAACATAAACATATAAACCTTATCTTATCATTTCGCCCGTGGCGTAATTTTTGTATCAAAACCTGTAATCCTAATACGTTTTCAAACTCGTGATACTAATGTGATGTCAATTTGCGACATCCAACTCGAATCGTTGAAAGAAGTTAAAAGAACAATTATTTATAAATGCCGACTTCAGATAACATTTCAAAATTTTTTAAGGTTTTAGCCAAAATTCGCAATTTTACCCGATTTTCTGCTAAAATAAAATTTCCTGGCTATTTAAGGTTTTCCTTGACCGGCCGCAACCCTGCAAAAAACTTTCGAGTATCCTGAATTAATAGTACGATAATTATCTACATCCACATTTCCATGTAATGGATTTTTTGGCTCGCAATTTATCTGTCAGCATTATCATTGTCACATTCAATGTCAACTTTCTTTTGTCTTCCGAAAGTGTATCCCTCAATCAATAATGTATATCAAGCGTACTGGAAAAGTTTATAATCTATGTTTTTGGCATAACTGATTTTTCTAGTTTTAGTTTTTCCTACTATTTGTTTAATAGTGATAAATGCAATTATTTCTTTTGAAAATTCAGAAAACACACGCAGGTAATTTGACTCCTGACCAATTATTTGCCACACCCATGCTTCAATCAAACACATTGATCTGTACCCTCCCTTTACTCAGCATACTTTAATGATCCATTGTGGGGGGGAGACGGTGATCCCTAATCATTAGCTAAAGAGAGTCGAGCTGTTTAATTAAATGAAAGCTTGGAATACTCTTACAATATACAGCTCCCTCCTATAGAAAATAAGTATCTAAAGAAAGGCAGTGGTAACATTAGCAAACGAGTCGACATGTCTCTAAAATGGGCATCGTCAACGTCAGTGGAGTTCGTTTATTAAAGTTTGTAGGAAAAAAAAGGGGAAGGGGTCGTCGAAAAGTTGTAAAATACATAAATATATGTAATTCTACACTATGAATAAACGTCAAAACAGAAAACTTCTAACTTTGAGTGTGAAGAACTTAAAGTTAGTCTAAAATTTGCATTTTTATTCCTAATGCTTCTTAATAAAGTTCGTTCATTAGAAAGAACGAGAATAATCCATCCTTTCCGCGCGCAATTTCAAGTCAGTGACATCAGAAAAAGCAAACATATAAACAGTGACATCAGAAAAAGCATATGAAGGCGAATAATTCCCTATCGTTATCACTGGTAAGCGAAATCATAGTGAAAGAACGAGCTTCTGCTCTTGCAATACACAAAAAGTATGGAGTGACTCCACTCGACTTTCCGAACACTTCATATTTACCAAGCGTTTAAATAAATTTCATTCAACTCAATCGGATATAGTGAGTTTTAAAGGCACTAGCGTACACTTAAAATGATTTGAGAGTGTATAAGCCACAATGGATAAGAATACTTTTTTGTAGCCTTTAAAAAACTGTAGGGCGTACACTCGCTAAAATTTATGGAGTGTGTAGAACAGTGACCTATAATATATATACCTAATTTGATGTCAATCGAATGCACCATTTAAACACTAGCTCACGTTAAATGATTCGGATCTTCAGTGTGTAATATATAAGAACTACTTTTTGCAAGCCTGTGAACAAACTATATACACACACCCAAATCTAGGCAGATCATGAGACCGCGACCTATGATACACATACCCAGTTTAAGCTCAATCGAATGCACCCTATAGACACTAGTGCACTTTAAAGAATTTCCGTCCATAGGCTACAATATAAAATAACACTCATATGTTGCAAATTTTGCTGCGCAATTCCATGTTTAAGAATTTTTTCTAGAAGTTGCATAAAAGGAACCGATTTTTCACTTACTTTAATGTGTAGAAAAGCTCTTAAAGAATCATCCAAAAATTTTTCGAGTCTTTCGTGCAATTAGCTTATTTTAATTTATGTACCAAGAGCGTGAAGCAGATTTTGTTTCTTGCGCATAAACCTTTAAAAAGATGGCGTAGCGTCGTCCCCGCAATGTATAACAGTTAACGGTTATCTCAGGTAGGAACGTGGAAAAATTGCTACAGACACACTGAGATGTTTAGTTTCGTCCATGCCTAAACGTCATACTGCCGTTATCCGCACATAAAACTGATGTCACCTCTTAGTGAACCAGCCGAACGAACATTTTTGAATTTAGTTGTGTAAAGAAATAGACCTACCCGTTTAATTTATCTGTCGGTTCTGCTACCAGCTAAGACAAATGTTGATATAACGTTGTCTTGAACATAATTAAATGTAAATAAAGTGTGTCTTTTTCATATGCGCTTTCTTGTGTTTCGCACAAATTCCGCATTTCAAGATATTTTGGCCCCCGATGGCCGAGTGAATAAGGCACTTAACATGGTAAACGGCTGAAGTGTGAAGATCCTGCTTTCGGGACCGGCCACGAGGCTGTCGATCTAACGGTCTACAGTTGTGCTCGGTTTTCTCCTGATTTAACGTGTATATGAGCTAGAACCCCTTAAAAAGTCCTCCGACCAAAGCACCCCCATAGGCAGATTCCCATCGTGTAGGCTTGCCATAACACACAAGATTCAAGATATTTTTCAAGTGAACGTGATGTTTACATTGTATATAACTCAAATTTCGCACATTTAGGTCTAAAGAAATATAAGGTACAAAATATGTTTTACGATCTTGGTTTTATTTTCAAAAGACCAAATAACGAAATATATTTTATTAACTCTTTTCTGGGTACCCTAAAGCAACATTTTTATTTGCACTGTAATAATTTTAATGCTCATTAACACATTTATGATCACGAAATTGAAGTGTATAATGGAAGTTTAAATGGAATAATTTTCTTAAAAATTTGTCAATCATTTTTAGATATTTTGATATACAGACAAAAGAGCTATTATAAAATACAGAAAAAAAAACAAAAAGAAAAAGTAACACAATTTTTTAAATTCACGAATTTGTTAAAATTGTGTAACATTTTTAAAATTTTTCATCTCTTTGTGATGGTATTTGTGAAAATTATGTTTTGCATAGAAAAAGTTTTGAACCTTATGCGTCTGTATGACTTATTTCTTTTCCAATACCATAAGACAGTTTACTCCCTTACCAAGTACACTCATGTCTTGTTAAAACTAACACATTAGGTTCTAACCATGCTTAGCTTCGCATACTTAAACGATCGATCGCAAAAAAAAAAGTGGTGATCCATATTCATTAGGAGGAAAAGAAAGTCGAGCTGTTTAATTAAGTGGAAGCTTTAAATACTCAGAGGATATAGAGTTACGCGTTTGAAAATAGCTCCCAAAGAAAATCATGGCCTTTCTATAAAGTCTCGAGAAAACGGAAAAGCCGCATAACTAATTGAGTCGACGGCCTCTCTGGAGAAATTGTTAAGTTTAAACTTTTGTTAATTTTAATGTCATACAAGAAGAGGAAAATACATTTGCCAGTTTAAGTTTTATAATAAACGTAAATGATTCATTCTGAATTATCTAAGAGTTCATCAGTTGTTCATTTATTCTTCTAATATCTTACAAATATACCAGAGATATTTTACAGCGTTGTGAGGATAAATGCAATTGCGCTAGGGGACACAAACGTGCTCACCTAATCCAATGTAATTCACTGATGATTTATTTTAGGAAGCTTAATACTATGCCTTGCTAACAAAGCAATAATAAAAATAAATTGTTTGTGAAAACAATTTAAAGTAAACGCTTTTACTTAAAATTTCGTAAAGAATAGTTTTAGGAATCGTACATCAGCAGTTATCTGCCTAAATCAAGATGGCCGATATACATAGTGCCTTCTGTCGCAGCGATGATAGCTCATCATAAGCAACTCAAATAAATGATTAATTACAGCCACATTTGCTTAAATACTTGCATATATCACCAGTTACAGTCGAAATAGCTTTTATGTCTGCTAGTTCACAACTCCAATCGAACGCGATTTAATGCTTCACTAGTTGTTTATATATATATATACCGCAATATATACCAACTGATCATTCCATGACTGTAAGAAAAGTAACCATTTTTCTTGAGTTTAAATACGAAATTAATGAACGGAACATTTACTAATTGTAAACGTAAGTATTTTCTGCTCCCATTAATTCCTGGTCAGTTGAATTATACCTCTACTCAACGGAAACCTTTACGTTAGTAAAAAGAAAAGAAAGAAAGAAAAGGGAAAAAACGATAAAATTTCGGCACTTTTGAATGAAATGCGGGACTGCTTTACTGAAAACCTTTTTTCATATATATTTTTAACTAAAAAACTCATATACTACTATATAGTTGCACTGATCCGTAACTCACTGATTCATTGACTCTCTAACAATTCCGGGCAACCACTCCTAGATAAAATTTTACCGCCATTACTCCAAAACGATAAAAAAGCTAAGCACAAAAAGCAATTAAGATATTAAGCACAAAAAGCGTAATAGCATGTTCACCGTTTGTACAATTCGCTTAAAATTGTTGAAACAATTATGTTTAAAAATATGGAAAACAATCTGCGCTCCTTTAAAAATCTAAAAATCCGCCCGTTCCCTAATTTTTAACCGATTTTTCGCTATTTTCTGCTCCATTTTATATCCGAGAGTAATAAAAGTGAATCGTCTGTGTGATGAAATCAGGTGTCGCAATTGACATAACGTCCTATTTAAGTCACGGTCATCAGGCTTTGAAGGGAAAGTTGTGTTTCCAATTCTTTTAAAATAGTTTTTCCAGAGAACATAGTTTTTTTTTTCATTTAAATAATATCGTCTGCATGAAGCATTGATATAAGAGGGCCTATTTACACAAAGCGAAATCGTTCGAATGCAAAAAGTTTCCGCAGCACATTTCCAGAAAAGCATGAAATTCGATTTGGGTACATAGTGAAAATTGAATATGAAGTTATTGATTTTAAGTGGACGAAGATTAAACTTATTGATGAATGAAAACATATTTTCGTCCAATGTTTTTTCTAGCATCCGTTGTAATTGCCTCCACAACGGGCGTTGACTTCTAGTAAATAAATAAATAATTCGCTTTAATTCCCGTTTAGGATTGATTTTAGTTTTATTATAACAGAATGGTTCCATATACCGTAAATTCCGGCGTATAACGCGCACTTTTCTTACAAAAAATACGGTCGAAATTTAAGGGTGCGCGTTATACGCCGGTTATAAAAATGATAAATTTAAAAATAAGGGAAAGATGAGCATAAAAAATGAGATTTCTACATGTACCTGAATGTTTTTTATTTAAAAGTAATGACATACCTTATGAACTTCAATTTTCATTATCGGGCAGCATAAAAAGTTCATCATATTCATCTTCCGTTATATTTTCAGGCACATGATCAAATTCAGTTTTATCTTCACTGTTAGTCTGATCCATAAATAAATAGTTATCATGCGTTCCATCTAGATTGTTCGATATACTACTTTTTTTAAACGAGTTTTTAACTATGCCAGGTTTAATTTCATCCCATGCTTGTATTATCCACTCACACACTATTTCTAGACTGGCATTACGCATTTCACCTCCTTTCGTAAATGTTTTACCTCCTTCCAACATCCACGTATTCCAAAATCGTTTTAAATTTCCTTAGAATGGTTTATTAATACACACATTTAAAGGTTGAACTAATGGCGTTAATCCGCCTGGAATAACTGCCATGTCAGTGTTACGCTCTTTCATTAATTTCTTTGTATTATCCGTTAAATGCAATCTGAGCATATGCCAAAGTAAAAGACTTTGTGGATTCCATAGGGCAAGTCTGTGATTGCAAAGTAAAGTGTGCGCATTATACGGAGGATATACATAAAAAGTAAAAAATGAAGTTTAAAATTATAGGTGCGCGTTATACGCCTGCATTTACGGTAGTTTGAAACAGTATAATACAGGTTTACTTTACTGCAGCAGAACTCTTTATTTTTTCTGATCAGATTGCTTCGAGTTTCGAAGGGTGCACAGTAATATAAAAGTAATTTAAACAAATTTTCTCCCTTTCCGCACTATATATGCTTTATTGGAAGCTCTTTCACTTGCAGTTTAAAATATGCATTTCAAAGAGCTAGTCATCTCCATTTCATGAGTTATTTAACACCGGTGCTGAAGCTACGTATACTGAGAATAGAGGACGTTATCCGATGAAAGAATTCTTTATGCACGGAGAACAATATATTTACAGAAAGGAATCGATGCTCGGCTTACAAGAGAAGTTTGCCATTCCCTTGTGTAAATTTAGCGAACTGCGAACGTGTAACCCATCACTTGTTGACCAGAAGATAGTTCGCAAAAGTTCTAAGAGAAAGGAGTATTTTATTAAACGTGCAAGACTTTTAGTTCGAAAAATTCATGTTGAATTTGTTATATAAATAGAGATAAACTAATTACATCAGGGACTTGAGATTTTTCTAAGATGTCTCATCACAAGCTGTGCTATACAATAATAAATTACGTGACTGCATAAATTACGAAACTTTCGGAAAAAAATTCTTAAAAATTGAAAATTTTGCGAAATGTGTCACTTTTCAAAAATATTGCTATGTTATTCCATATTTAGAGTATTTTCTGTAAGTTTTATAAAAGGGATATTTTTTTCGTTTATCACAGTGAATAGTGCAGTTTAAGGAGAATCATCCAGATTTTTTTCGAGTTCCTTCCGCAATTACTTTGTTTTCATTTGCATACTAAGACCATGAAGCATGTTTTGTTCCTAAAAGTATTACTATTATTGCATTAAACAGTAGTTGTATCAAATTAAAGCATTTCATTTTATCGTTTCTTCTATATTTTAATTGTAACTCAAAGTGTTTTAGTTTCGATATTTATTAATGTGCATTGATTTCCCCTGAATGGTACCTGGAAAACTTATTTTTCTGAAAATTTGTAATTAAACTTCCCAGGAAAGGAGACATACAATCTCGCTTACTTTTTTATTTACTTTTCAAAATATCATTTTTAGTATACTAAAGTTTGGGAAGAAGTAACGTGAATACGCGTTAGAACTCCTTAAGATACCCCACATCCTAAGCAGATAGCCCTTGCATAGCTTTGCCTTTACACTAAACTACACACACACACCCGTATGCACTACTTAAATCAGTGTTTCCCAAGCACTGATCCGCGAGACTTTACAGACGGTCCAGTTATAGCAGATTTATTTTTTTTTTTTTTTAATAATGAGCAAATCTCATTCTAACTAGAAATTTTATCTGTACAATACTTGATTTATTAAATAAAATTTATCATTTTCTGTTGACACTGGTCTGAAAAATATTCGTCATATTTTAGCCGGTACGCAACTGGGAAGGTTCCAAGGTTGGGAAACAGCGATTTAAATTATAGGGGGGAATGTCAAATTGTCTTCTTCATATAAGTGCTTCATAACCAGTCCATTACTTTATGCCATATTTGTTAGGTATGTGGCTACACGCAGTTTGACATGCTCGTGCTGCTATTCTTTCTCTCACTTCTCTCTAGATTTTCATCCGAGCTGTGGTATATCTTTTATTTCTGTGCGAGAGAATTTATGTGCACCAAATAAAGCTTTTCTTTAAAATTTATGTGGTGTTTTATAATTACGAACACCCCATAAAAATGGTGAGCCGATCTTTTCTTCAAGTTGGACTTCTCCGTTTGTATATTTCGCCAACTCTTTAATTCACCATAATCTCTGCCGTGATAAGATTATTTTAACTTTGTTTATCGTCTGCACGCAAAAATTGTTTTATTTTACTTTTGAGCGAACAGAGAAGCTATTTTTTAATTAACTACTACAGGACTTTACGCGGTCTATGTTCCGTATCCGGTGCCCCCATAGATATAGGAATAGTTAACTAGATTGCGCACAAGGGAGGAAACTTGTTGCCAGTGCACTTCCGGAGCAGACGGCATGATAGTGGCAGAAAGACGAAAACGTCGCTGCTTACGACTTCTATGCAACAGCATTTATTTACATTTAAATACAGAAGTACAGAATTTATGATTCGTTCAAGCATTGAGAATACGCATTCAGAACCAAATTTAACGAAGAAACATTTTGTTATGATATTTTGCTAGCTATTTTTAGTTTATTTTTGCTGCTACAAATTTCATGAGTGTTGAAATTTTGAAAAGATACACTATTATGTACGATTTTAAGATGCATTTATACAAACATGGTCTAAAAATGTAACACATTAAAATAATCGATTAAATGTTTATTTTTGCACACAAGAAAAAAGAAAACTTTATCTGAACAAAGATGTAAACTGAAATAGAACATCAACTGTGTATTGGAAGTACTAGGGTGAAAGACAGAGGTGCATGGGCGCCGGCAGCATAGGGTAAGGGGGGGGGCAATGGCTCCCCCCCTTTTGGATTTTTGTATGCAGTGTTTTCCCTTGCTTTTTTGCTCTTTCCAACATGGTAACCATACTTAAAGTAGTCTTTGCCCCCCCCCCTGGGAAATATTCTGCCGGCGCCCATGCCGAGGTGCCATAGATCTCGTAAGAGAAAACTACGTTCATATCAAGGGGGGGGGGGAATTGTGCTTCTTGTTACATTTTAAGAAAATCATAATATTGTGGCATAGTTTGGTGATTGAGTTTGGATCTTTCTTTCCCTCGTATATGTATTTCTAACGTTCTTGAGTTTCAAATACGCCTTTTTTTTAAGCAAAAAGGCTTTACTTAGGAAATTTTATCCCTTTTGAAGTGGGAATCCGAAACGTGTTTTTTACACGCCCTTTATATCTTAAAAAGAAACCGATTTCTAAAAAGTTATAATGTTATATTCCAAAAATATTACAATGTAAAAAACTTGGAGCCCTAAATGTAAACATCAGTTTTTAAAAAATTGCCTTTCTAGAACAGTGCATTTTCGCTTATCTACATCCACAACTTTGTACAGGTAAAAACATGTTTAGCTAATATTAATATTTAGGATATTTAAAACACCCCCCCCCCATTTTTTTCTGGGGGGGGGGCATGTTTTTCACACATTTTTCACAACTAACATAGCATATAGATTATTTTAATACAGTTAATATATTTTCAATAGATTATTATTCCTTGTTTAAAATATACCAAGGCTCATTGTTTTGAATAAAAAAATTCTCTATTCTTTAATTTTACCATACTCTCGGCTAAATTTGAAGAAATATTTTTTTCAAAAAGCTTGATGGGAAAAGGTATGTGAAAATGCATGAATTTAATACATATTTATTTCATGCGTCTCCCTGTTTCCTACAGAGAAACACACACATTTATTTTTTCAGAATCCCAAATACACAAAAGTTCATTATTTTTACATCCTTTTCTGACAAACATAGCTTAAAATTGTAATAGTAGGTAAATGATGATCTCATACCAAATTTTTGTTTATCTGAAATATTTGTAAAGATGAAGTTCGTTGGAACACTATTTTATTTTTATTTTAATATCAAATTTGCAGCATCTAAGAAATAAAGCAGGGGTAAATATCAGGAATAAAGCATTATTTTATGCTGGAATTCAAGCGAGATAATTCTTCACCAAGTTGAAGCCGTACTAAAATATTTTTAAAAATCTTGTTAACTCTCAATTTAATAACAGTACATGTTCGAAGATGGCTTACTATGTATAGCATATTTTTAGGTATTTTTCCTGACAAAATAAATTTTAAAAAAATCAAAGCTAAAATAAAATAGGAAAGCAACATTAACAAATTTCAATGTCAAAACTCTGGATGAAAGAATGAGAGGGATGGTAAAATTATGGATTGCCTCAGGTGCCAATAACCATTTCAATGTGTACTCAAGAGTCTGCAGTCTAACATTTTACTTCATTTGCTGATTGTACATTAAAATACATTGTTAAAGATGTTTGTTTAATTCAGTAATCCTAAAAAATATCAAAGACACTTTTATAATTTTGAAAAGCATGGTGGCTACAAGAATTAAGGAAAAAATATCCTTGATAATTCAGGTTTTATAAAAAAAATTCCCCAATACTATATATACTTGAAAACAAAGCATGTGCACTTTTTGTGCACAACATTGCACAAAAAGGATCGGAAATAATCCTCCCATGATAACATTGCTTGGGATAACTTAACTTTTTTATGGCTTTTTATACATTTTATAATCTACTATTGTTTGTTCAGACAGGGATGTATAAACTTATATGTACATTCAATTAAAGCACTGATTTAATAGAATTTCAGTTAATATTAAAAATTGCGTCAACAGCCAGTTTTTTTTTAATTAAACTGTGGAATGATACAACACTACAGAGCTGATATGCTTATTTAAAAAACAAAAGTTAAAATACTAACCATAAAACACTAACTTAATAAAGCTTACTTAACAAAAGTATAAACAAACATTAATAAAGACTTAAACAATCACGTTGAACTAAATGAATTTAATATTAAAACTAGTAATTTTAAAAGTCCTTAAAAAATGCTCAAATGTGGAAAATCTACTTAGAATAAATAAGATAAATTCAATATCCCCAGTTCAAGAGTTATTTTTGAAAAACGATAGAAAAATTAATCATTTCCTGTAAAATATGATTAATAATTATTCGTAAAGAGTAAATTACGATACTTTATTTATCTCATTTTTTATAGTTTAAGTGCCAAGTATGCAATTTAAAAGTAAGAATATATATTTATATATATATATATATATATCGTACGGTCAAATGTTTTAGGATTATATTTATATAGAAACATGAATTAAGCAATGTCTACTTTAAGAAGGATGTGCAATATCTCCTTCAATTACTTCACAAAGTGAACGAAAAGCATCAGTAAATAGGAAATTTAAAAATACTACCGGTATTGAACATCAATTGGTATTAGATTTTCAATACCACCAATTTCAAGCGTTTATTACCTGTGAAAGGATATTCCACATCCTTTCCTAAACCTGTTGGTGTAATTAAATGCACAGCACGACTTAGGCATGATGATGTTTAAAGTTAATTAAAAATAAATAAAAAAAATAATGATGAAATAAAATGATGCTGGACTAGTGGCAAACATAACCATAAACCATGATCAAAACGCTGCTTTCTGCCACTATCATGGGCGATGCCACAGAAGATATTTGACAACAAGAAAAACCTCTTACTAGCATACGGATGCGTGATCTAATTATTCCTATATCTATGGGTGCCCCTTGGTTCTGGCGCCTTCGTGGGCGATGTTCAGCAGGAGAAAAGTACCCTGCCGATGGTAGTTTTGGCTGGCAACCATAAAGAAATGTGTAGAGCTTGGCGACGTTTTTTTAGAAGTATGATAATGCGCCAAATATTGTAAATTGAATATTTTAGAACTGTTGAAAGATCCGAAATTTCTTGCACTTTCGCGCATTCGTAATAGTTATTGTTTATTCTAGCTACTATGTGACGTAAGCAGATGAATGTAACGAATTCGCTTGCTCAATTTGACTTCACTAAGCTGTTAGTTTGCGTTTGTGCACATGCGTTATTGTAATATTTTTCGTTTTTTCGTGTTCTAACTATTCTAATTTTCTTCAACATGTCTCGCAAAGGGGCCAGCGTTAGCATGTTTTCGAGGGGCCCCCTTGTAGCGATGGCCGGACCCGCTGATGATTTTTTTGGGTCTCGCGAAGGGGCCAGCGTTAGCATATTTTCGAAGGGGCCCCCTGAAGCGATGGCCGGACCCGCTGTCTTTTTTGGGTCTAGCGAAAGGGCCAGCGTTAGCATATTTTCGAGGAGCCCCCTGTAGCGATGGCCGGACCCACTGATGTTTTTTTGGTTTCGCAAAGGGGCCAGCGTTAGCATATTTTCGAGG
Source organism: Cheiracanthium punctorium (assembly GCA_038373885.1). Classification (NCBI taxonomy): domain Eukaryota; kingdom Metazoa; phylum Arthropoda; class Arachnida; order Araneae; family Cheiracanthiidae; genus Cheiracanthium; species Cheiracanthium punctorium. The sequence continues at coordinate 1,542,086 of JAWZYV010002352.1, forward strand.
GGGCCCCCTGAAGCGATAGCCGGACCCACTGATGTTTTTTTTGGTCTTGCGAAGGGGCCAGCGTGTGCATATTTTCGAGGGACAGGTGTCCGGACCCACTGATATTTTTTTGGGTCTCGTAAAGGGGCCTGCATCAGCATATTTTCGAGGGGGCCCCCTGAAGCAGTGGCCGGACCCACTGATGTTTTTTTTCGGTCTCGCAAAGGGACCAGCGTTAGCATATTTTCGAGGGAGCCCCCGGAGGCGATGGCCGGACCCACAGATGTGGTTTTGAGTCTCGCAAAGGGGCCAGCGTTAGCATATATTCGATGGGGCCCCCTGAAGCGATGGGCGGATCCACTGATGTTTTTTTTTTGGTCTCGCAAAGGGGCCAGCGTTAGCATATTATCGAGGGTCCCCATGTAGCGATGGCCGGACCCACGGATGTTTTTTTGGGTCTCGCAAAGGGGCCAGCGTTAGCATATTTTCGAGGAGGCCCCTGAAGCGTGGCCGGACCCACTGATGTTTTTTTTTTATCTCGCGAAGGGGCCAGCATTAGTATATTTTCCAGGGCGCCCATCGAGAACACATGTAAAGCTGACGTCATAAACTTAAAAATAGTCTGGATTTTTTTATCACATGTTGGTCTGGAAAAGTCAGGTTTTTTTTTCAGAAAATGAGTAGCAATCCTGATAATTAAACGCGTTGCATTTGAAATATGGAATTTTCATTTAGTGCTAATTGCATGAAGATTGAAGTTTGGATTCTGATTGCGGATCTGGAGCTTTTTTATTCTGATGGAGTGGATTAAGTTTGCGTTCTATTTTCTTTGTGGTTTTGTTTCCGTTTTACGGACACTTTATGAGCGTCTCGGGGAATTTCGTCGTTAGTAATGGATGTTCCCGGTCCTTCCAGCAAAAAAATGAAGCCTGAAAAGTGAGGTAAAGTACTTTTTTAATCTACTTTTTCTAATGTTTTTTTGTGGATTTGACTGTTCTCTACAGTGTCATTTACTTAGAATTGGTGTTTCTTTGTAAAACTTTTAGTCGCATATACTAGTGTTTATTCGTCACAAGACGGCGATAGCCGTTGGAGCTTGGCGGTCGCCAAGTTCCAACGATGCTGGAGCTTGGCGCCAGGGTCTGTAGCGCTCGTGCTTGGCGACCGCCAAGCTCAAGCGGCTATCGCCGTGTTTACATGAGCGGGCACCGTCTTGTATGATTTTACCCTTTACGCTTATTTACGTTATTTAATATGGCATTGTCTGGCACAGCAGTTGAAGCCTCTGAATTGGCGCGCGTCGTCGTTAAACATGGTTCCTTCAACTCGAAGCTTAATTCAGTTTAAGTTCTATCACAAATGATGAAACCAAGTTTTACACAGCAATTTCTGCGATTGATACTAGTGTATTACAATCTGTCCACGATATTATTTCGAATCCCCCGACAGAACAGAAATATGACGCATTAAAAGAAAGATTGATTTCACATTTTGCAGAGTCTGAAACTGCACGGCTTAATCATTAGTTACAAGACACTCATTAAGAAGATTGTACACCCTCTCAATTATGTCGCCAAAATGCGCGACTTGGCAGGTTCCAACTTTGGAGAAACGGCGCTAAAAACTCTGTGGCTTAACCGTTTACCTAGCCAAATGCAAGCGATCCTGGCGGTGAGTTCTGAAAACTTAAGCAGTTTGGCGCAGATGGCTGATAAAATTCATAAATTGTCGCCTAATACGCTACAGATTCAATCCGTTAAGCAAGAAACGCATTATGCTTCGTTACAGCAACAAATTGATGCTCTTTCACAACAGATTGCTAAACTGTCGACTCGACTACCGTTTCAGCATAGACATTATAATAAGGGTCCACGCTCCCGCAGCAACTCACGTCATAAAACGGCTAAAAACAAACCCGAAATCTGCTTTTACCATGCTAAATTTGGTGATGCAGCTCGCAAATGTAAGAAGCCCTGCAACTACCGAAATCAGGAAAACTAGCCGCGCAGTCCCAAGTGGCCACCGTGGATGACTGCGGCAATCGTCGAATTTACGTGGCTGACAATAATTTAAATATAAGGTTTCTCATCGATACGGGTGCTGACGTTTCAGCTATTCCTCGCTCTCGGAATCGTCAGTGTGAAAAAGGACAATTAGCTTTATACGCCGCCAATAATTCACTTATAGCAACATACGGTACGAAACTGTTAACGCTGGATCTCGGCTTGCGAAGATCATTTTCCTGGCCATTTATTGTTGCCGATGTATCAACTCCCATCATCGGCATTGATTTTTTGAATCATTTCAACCTCCTAGTGGATGCTCTCCGTCGTAAACTTCTTGATTCCACTACAAGTATTTCCACCACAGGACAGATTTCCGAAACGTCCATCGGACGCATTTCGTTGCTCTCTGGTACCTCGGATTACCACAAACTTTTGTCATCATTTCCTTAACTTCTAAGCACATCCGGCCGAATTAAGGAAAATTCTGATGTTGCAGTGTATCATCACATACAAACGACAGGTCCGCCAGTTTTTTGTAAGCCTCGACGCTTAAGTGCACCATTGTTTAAATCTGCGAAAGCGGAGTTTGAATTCATGTTACAACAAGGCATCATTCGTCGATCCAAGAGCCCTTGGGCAAGCGCCCTACACATGGTCCCGAAAAAGTCTGGTGACTGGAGACCTTGAGGAGACTACCGTCGTTTGAACGCAGTAACTGTACCAGACCGGTATCCTATTCCTCATGTACAAGACTGTACACAAATGCTTGCTGGGAATAGAATTTTTTCTACTCTAGATCTCACCCGTGCTTACAACCAAATTCCCGTCTTTCCCAAGGACATACCAAAGACAGCCGTGACTACGCCATTTGGTCTGTGGGAATTCGTTTAGATGCCATTTGGATTGCGAAATTCAGGTCAAACTTTCCAGCGATATATAAATAGCGTACTTCAAGGTCTAAATTTTTGTATCGCTTATCTCGATGACATCTTAATATGCTCAGCTAATGAAATAGAGCATGTATCTCATCTGAAACAAGTATTTACGCGACTACAAAATGCTGGTCTCACTTTGAACCCTTCTAAATGTGTCTTCGGTATGAAAGAGGTGAAATTATTGGGATGCCTTATCACTGAAGACGGCGTCTGACCACTTCCGGAGAAAGTCGAAACTATCCGTACTTTCCCACAGCCTACAACTGTAGCTGAACTTCATCGTTTCCTGGCAATGATAAACTTTTATAGACGTTTCTTGCCATCAGCAGCTTTACATCAAGCGTCTCTGACTCATTACCTTACAGACAGCAAGAAAAAGGACAACCGACTACTTACTTGGACTGAAGAAACTATCCATGCTTTTCAAAAGTGCAAAGATGACCTAGCTAACGCTGCTACCTTAGCATATCATGCACCTGAGGACAAGCTATCCCTTGTAACTGACGCTTCGGATACATCCATTGGTGCTGTGCTGCAAGCGCATACTCTTAAAGGCTGCCGACCTCTTGCTTTCTTCTCAAGGAAGCTTACAACAGCAGAAACTCGATACAGCACGTACGATCGAAAACTCCTAGCAATCTGTGCTGCTTTGAAACATTTTCGACCCCTGCTGGAAGGTACACAGTTTACGATCCTTACTGATCACAAGCCTCTGACTTTTGCTTTTGCTAAGAACTCTAATCCATCTCCACGACAACTTAGACAGCTAGACTTCATAGCTCAATTTTAGACAAGTATTATGCATGTTAAAGGTCCAGATAATGTCGTCGCTGACAGTTTGTCTCGGATAAATGATATCTCTATGCCCTCCGACATTGACATCTCAATGCTGGCTGAGGCGCAGCAGACTGACGAAGAACTAAAATCCATTCAGTCAAGCTCTACTAACAGCGGACTGAAACTTCAACCCCTGAAGATGGACAGTCAAGTTACTTTACTATGCGACACTTCTCAAGGAATGATCCGACCTTATTTACCAGCATCTTTTCGCCGACAAGCGTTCCAGCTACTTCACAATTTAGCACATCCCGGAATCCGTGCTACTAAGAAACTATTTCAGCAGCGGTATGTCTGGCCATCGATGCTCAGTGACATCACTGGATGTACTCGTTCTTGTATTCCGTGCCAAAGATCAAAAGTGCAGCGGCACACGAAGAGTCCACTTCAATTATTTCCAGTACCAGAAAAGCGATTGGGCCACGTACACCTTGATCTGGTTGGTCCTTTGCCTCCATCGGAAGGTTCGTCATATTTAATGACATGTATTGACCGATTTACCCGTTGGCCTGAAGCTTTTCCTATTTCTGACATGACTGCAGAAACAGTAGCTCGTACGTTTCTATCTGGCTGGATCTCACGTTTCGGTATTCCGTCCACAATAACTACGGATCAAGGAAGACAGTTCGAGTCTTCCCTATTCTCTTCACTGTCAAAATTACTAGGCATTAATCGGATCAGGACGACACCATATCACCCAATTTCTAACGGACTCGTGAAACGTTTTCACAAATCACTCAAACAGTCACTTCGAGCTAGGGAAAACAACCGTTGAACAGAATCATTGCCGTTTGTTTTTCTTGGACCTTGGTCCGCTTTTAAACCCGATCTCAAGTGTACAGCAGCCGTTTTGGTTTACGGTTCAACACTTCGTTTGCCTGGTGAATTTTTAGCATCATCTTCGACACGTACCACAGATACGGCAGACTTCTTAATTCGAATTCGTGAATACATGGAAAACTTATCGCCTATTCCAACCGCTGCGCACAACAACATCAAAACATTTGTACACCCTGAATTGAAGCTATGCTCACACGTATTCGTTCGCCGTGATTCCGTGCGAAAACCTCTTCAGCCACCATATGATGGCCCGTATCAAGTACTTGCGCGAAACGAAAAATTTTACACCGTACTCATCTCTGGCAAGGAATCGGTGATCGGTATTGATCGTATCAAACCTGCATTCATCGAAAGTGAAACTTTTCTTCCTTTTTCTTCCACCGTGCAACAGGAAGCAATAACCGATGACGCTTCATGGTCAACTCCAAGTGAACACGCAACAGCTAAGCCAACTCCACTGGTTACCGTGACTCGTACGGGAAGAAGAGTAAAATTCAACCCTAAGTAGCTTTAAGGTATAGTACCGTTGGTACTTGGGGGGGAGTATTGTGGCAACATGCAGTTTGCCATGCTCGTGCTGCTATTCTTTTTCTCACTTCTCCCTAGATTTTCATCCGAGCTGTGGTATGTTTTTATTTCTGTGCCAGAGAATTTATGTACACCAAATAAAGCTTTTCTTTAAAATTTATGTGGTGTTTTATAATTACGAGCACCCCATAGGTACAATTTCAATACTATATGTAACAGGTCATTTGATAGCTATGAGTTATACAGCATTTTGTAAACTGACTACACGCAATTGCACATGGGCGCCGGCAGCAGGATTTTTGTATGCAGTGTTTTCCTTTGCTTTTTTGCTCTTTTCAACATGATAACCATACGTCAAAGTAGTCTTTGCCCCCCCCTTGAGTACTGTTTGCACCCCCCTGGACAGTGATGGCGCCAGACTTTCCCCGAAGGGAGGGCCATCTTCCCCGACAGGGGGGGGGGGCAAACGATAAACCCCAAGATTTTACGTTTCAGTACTTGCACAGCCTCTCAAAAAGTAAGAGATAAATTTCCTACTTTGGTTTCGTATATTAAAAATTATTATGATGAGATGGTCATTAATTATCTGTTCTTGGTTAACAGGAAAGCCCCGTGATTTTCACCAAAGTCGTAGTTACGAAGGCAATTGTCAGTAGATCGGCCAACCCTGCTTACCCTAGAAATGTGGATCTTGTTCGCTGGTTCCTTCGAATCCCCAGAAACATACTCCGAGCTGCAGATAATCAATATTGAGTATATGAATATCGTATAATTCCAAGCAGAATGAGAACGGAACCTCTACGCTCGGGTCAGACACTTTGAATACAATTTTTTATCTGGTTGCAAAATTTCCTTCGTTTTTCAAAACCAACAAATTTTTTTTAAAAAATCCCCGAAGACACTCCCCGACAGGGGGGCAGTGATCCCAGACGGGGGCTGCATGCCCCCCCCCGATCCCCCGCTGGCGCCACCCCTGCCCCTGGAGTAGTCTTTGCCCCCCTGGAAAATATTCTACGGCGCCCATGCAATTGCATATCGTTAGTGTCCATTGAGGTCTATATTTTAAGTTCGTACATACTTGTTTGTACCAGTATTCACATGCCTTTATCCTGTTATCTGAGTATTTGAGCAGATAAATAGAACGTGTATTAAAGAAAGAATGTATATGAAAATAACTTAATGCTTTTCCCGTGCTGTAGAAATCTGCTGGCTTAAGGTTTTTATAGCTTTTATTTATCATGTGCCCGATAAGATCTAATTGATGTTGTATTTCTCTTTGGAATGTTCATTTTTCCTTTTTCCTAAAACATTCTCTCTCTTTTAAATTGGCGTTATAACTGGTTATTTTGCTCTATACTGTTGTTCTGAATTTCTGTATAAAGAACGTTAAGTATTTCTTCTTTCAACATTGCTGTTACTATTATATAAAGAACCTGATGTACATAACACATGACTTCCGTGGCACGACTATTAAATTATACAGATTTTTGCTGCACTTCATTTAAACTTTGTTTGAAAGTGAGATAAAATTCAATACTTCAATAATACTAACATTTGGCGTTTTCTCGCCAAATATAGGAGATATCGCCAAGCTGCGCTCAGTATTGGAAACATTTTTGGTTATAAATTTAGTGACATTTTCCTAAACTTATCAAACTTGACGATGCATGAAAAATATGTCCGAACAAGATTTTGAAAAAATTCTGAAGTGCAGGGGAAATTTTCGCCCCGAATGTATTTAAAGAAAGAAAAAACTTTTGGAGAGATTTCATTTGAAATAAAAAAAAAGATATCCTGTTGAAAATAGCAGTTCCTCTTAGTCCATCCCCCCCCCCCCCCCATCTGTCCATTCCTCTCATTGCCAGGGAAAGGTTTGTTGTTCCCTCCCGAAGGTTAATAAGGCTTCTACAAGGGTCCTAACTGCTGCAAACATTTTTGGATCAAGAAAATTGCTATTTCGGAGCAGGTGAACAGATGCAGAGAGCAGTTCATTTACAATATGATTACTTAGGAGTAATTCTTAAATAATAATAATAATAATAATGCCTATTTAATAGCAATTAGTAATCAAATTAGTTAATTTAATAAAAATACATAGTTAATTTAATCAAAAGTATATATATCCTTTTTGCTTTGTCGAGGAGCAATTTGACGGGTCGCAAACCTTTGCCAGTAAATGGACGTTACGCTCCATTTCCTGCTTCAATCGCAGCATTTGTTGTGTCTTGCGTTCAGCAGTTACACTTTCACGGGGCTCCAGTATATAGTTCGTAGTACGGTACACGTACACCCTTCATATCCCACCAGAAAATGCAAAACGGTCCAGAACACGTTAGTAAAGTTTGGCTGGGAAGTTTTGGAACATCCGGCGCACCTAGCATAGCCCTTCTGACTATCATCTATTTCGGTCTATGAACAAAATGCCTCGTCTTCTGCACACTTTCGCACCGTAGACGAAAATGTATTGATGACTTCATCACATCAAGCGACGAAACCTTCTACGATGCTGGCAACCGTGCACTACCTGACCGATGCCGGAAGGAGCTAGAAAATTTTGGAGATTAATTACGACGAATAAAGGTATCATAAGTTCTAAGTTGCCTATTCATTTCTTTGTCACACGCTTTAGAGCTTATTACTAGACCCAGTACATGCATACTGTACAGTAATGCTAAAGAAGGAGGGGGAGGGAACAAAATTTGAAAAGATAGACTTAAGGTCTTCAGACTGTCTTAAGACCTTACTTAAGACTGGTCTTAAAGACTGTGATTAGGGTGAATGTCGGATGCAGGAAATGGTCTCTCATCCTTCTCCCTCTCAAATTTTCTCAATTGAATCAGAGTCGGTACTGATGGGTCCAACTTCAAATTTACGCTGATCAAGCAAAGTTAAGTGAAAAATCCAAGATGGCATTTGAGACCACCGCTTTCAGTGTCTTAATGGATAAACTTTATTAATATGGATCATTTTCAAAAAATTTGCCAAAACAGCGTTTGAAATTTTTTAAAATTAAAAATCATTAACTGTTTAATTTATTTTTGGATACATACTTAGAAATGCCTAATATTTAAGGTTACAATAATATTTGAGCTTAATTTTTTTTTTTTTTTTTTTTTTACAGCCACAGTTATTTAACTTGAGCTGTACTACAGCAATAGAGATAGGAAGATCAGACTGCAGTCAACATTATTTGAAATTTGAATGACAATTATGCTAAAAAGAATACCAGTGGAAGACCTAAAGCTTTGTCCTGCCGTGATGAAAGAAGAGTTTGCATCCTTGCATCTATTGGAAAGTATTCAACCTGGAAACTTATTCTGGCAACAGGTTTAAATTTTAATTAAAAAAGAAAAATGTTAACAAAATTAGAAGGTCTGGAAGTTATATTTATTCAGCAAATTTGGCTAAGCCTCAGTTGCTGCAGAAGCACAAAATAGATCATGCGAACTTCATCCAGCAAGTAAAATTCTGGGATAACCATTGGATAGAAATTTTTTTTTTCTGATGAAAAAAATCTGGAGTGACTCCACTCGACTTTCCAAACACTTACGATTAAGATTATTACCAAGCATTTAAATAAATTTTAATCGATGAATAATTCAAACATATATACCAAATTGAAGCTCAATCGAATGCACAGTTTAAACGCTAGCGTACTTGCAATAATTCCCCCTTATTGGCCATAATGTAAAAGAAATCATTGTCGTAGCCCTGTAGAAAAACTATAAGTCCTATGCACATCAAACTCAATACCGGTCTTACGATGGTGGTGTATAACATATATACCCAATTTGAGCTCAATCGAATGTACCGTTTAAATGCTAGCGCACTTTCAAGAATTTCCTCCCATAGGCCATAATGTAAAAGAAATCTTTGTCGTAGCCCTGTAGAAAAACTATAAGTCCTATACACACCAAAATCAATACCGATCTTGAGACCGTGGTTTATAACATATATACCGAATTTGAGCTTAATCGAATGCCCAGTTTAGGAGCTATCATGTTCACTCACATACACACAAACATATACATACATCTCGTAAAAATGGCATAAATGAATTCAGAAGACCTCAAAACGTGTAAATACACCAAAATCTCGAAGTCGAATTTTTTCATGATTACAATACTTTCCTTACATGGTACATGTTCGGAAAGTAAAAATGGAATGTGGATGAACCAGATGGATTAAAGTACTATTGGCATGCTTTAAGACAAGGAAAAGAAATATTCTCGAAGCACGAATTAGGTGGAGGATCTGTGATGACTTGGGAGTGTTTTGCTTACAATGGTGTGGGTTCTGTTGCATTCCTTTTGGGTAAAACAAATTCAAAAGCATATCAAAGTGTCCTAGTGAGTTATATTTTACCAAATGCTCTCTGAATCTCTTACTCGAGAAATTTCGAAGTATCAGCAAGATAATGCACTTATCCATCCGAGCAATAGTACAAAAAATTGATTTTAAGCCAACAATGTTGAAAACTTGAAATGGCTGTCCAGATTTCAATCCAAAGCAAGAAGAGTTTATGCAAATGGGAGACATTTTAAATGATCGGTACAGCAGAAACCAACTACATGACAAATGGTATAAAACAGACCCCAAACTTTGTCACAAACCAGTTTCATCAATGAAAAAAATATATATATTTGAAGTATTTCAAAGAAATGGCTCCAACACATGCTTATAATTTATTTTATTTATTCATTTATTTTTAAATCTTATATGCTATTTTCTATGTTGGCCTTAAAGATTTTATTCAGGTTTAAATATTTATCTGTGTGTTCTATAATATTTTCTGATAATAAAATACTTACAAATGAATTTTTACTTGCATTAAAGGTTAATAATTATCCATCAAATGATATTTTTATTCTCAGTTTAAGATTTTTCCACTTTCTCAAAAATCTTTTCTGGCCTTAAAATTTTAACTCTGGCTGTAATTTAATCTCACAGAAAACATGAATTTAAACCTTACTCTCGACAATGAGGGAAAAAAAGGGTGCTTCATATTTTTTGCATGCATTCTGCAATTTCATACGTAGCTATAAATTACAAAAGTTTTAAATATGAACAGCTGAACTTGCTGTGAGTAATATTGATCATCACAGCTATTTGGGCAAATATCATGGCTTTACTGTGGTTGTGGACTCATTTCCAGCCCTGCTTTATTATAAAAAAGATGATGTCCTGGCTAACTTATCAACACCAGACAAATCCAATAAAATTTCAGGAGTTTATTATTTTTCGCATTAAAGAAGCACTACTTATTTATTTGCTATTATCCTTGATAGAAGATTATAGAAAATAAGTGTTTATTATATATCTTGAAAAAAAAAAACTATTCTTGAACAGGGTTTCTACAGATTTCACAGCTTTTGCTTCCCTGACTTTTCCCTGACATCTATCACGCTCTTCCCTGACTTTATCTAGCGTGTTTTTCTGAATTTTGCATTTCTATTTTTAACATTACATCCTTTAATTAATAATTTTTTATATATTTTGCCTCTTTTTTAACAAATAATAATAATAAATTAATATATACAAGAATCTTATTTGACGTCACTGGATTCTAACAAAAACCACGTTTGATATTATTTAATATGATTGATAGTTTGATATTATATAATTTAGGATAAAATTAAGCATATTTCAACTGCACAAGATATGCTCATAAAAAACACATTTTAAAATTATTTATAGGGTTGAATAAGAAAATGAAAATAAAAACAATTTCTAAACTTAGGTTCAAACAGCAAGTATTTCCTTGATTTTACTGCGAAATTCAATTTTTCTTGCATTTCCCTGACCTTTCTTCAATTTCTGCTAATTTCCCTGACTTTTTTCCAAAATCCCTGACCAAAATTCATTTCCCTGACTTTCCAGGTCTATAGAAACCCTGTTGAAAAAAAAATATTGAAGGTAATCTTGCTTTTAAATGAAATTAAAAAAATCTGATGTGTCCAACACATGACTTCCTTGCACGTCCATTAGATCAAAAATATTTTCGATGCACTTCCTCTAAATTTATTTGTTTGAAAGAGATAAAATATCAATAATAGTAAGGTTTAGCGATTTCTAGGCAAATATTTCGATATCGCCAAGCTGAGTTCAATTTGAAAGATTTCCTTCTGACACTTTATTTGGCGATATTTCACCAAAAGCCGACAAACTTGAGATAGTCAGCGAGATTTTGGGGATAGCCAAAGTAGTCATTGACCACAGACTTTCAATGAATTGAATGCATCTATACACCTCAATGTATTCAAAGTCATTTGGCTCACCATGTAAATAAATTCTCAGTCGATTGCTGTCAAAAAAGATATTGAAAACAGTTAGATATTACAATAGTTCTAAATACAAAGTTAAAAGATCTACGGGTTAAAGTTTTAGAGTTATACAAAATAGGAAATAATTTTTGGCGCCAAACTTGGCGATATTTCGGCGAAACTCGTCAATGTCGACGACATTTGGCGAGATTTTAAGCATGAACCAAACAATGACAGATTATCACCAAATTTGGCGATATTCCGCCAAAACTCGCCAAGAACGATAACAAATGGCGATACTTTGGGCATGGACCCAATGACTGACTATCGCCAAATTTGGCGATATTTCGCCAAAACTCGCCAAGGTCGAGGAGAGACGCCGAGATTTTGGGCATGTACCAAACAATGACTGTCTACAGTTGTATTATATTGAAGATGTCCATAGACATTAAGGTACTGAAATTCTTTTCGGTGGTCCTGTAAATAAACTCTCCAGTAGATTGGAACCAAAAATCGAGATGCACAACTAGATGTTACAACATTCTTATATATGAAATTTCATAATAGTTTTTGAGATTTGAGAGTTAAATATGCACACACATACACCAAAAGTCGCCAAGCTTGGCGACTTTTGGCATAGTTCTTGAGGGAGGCACGTGACCGTGGTCGGACCATTACCTAACTTATGTGGTAGGACGGTATTGTGCTTGAAATGGATGAATGCCCCTAAAATTGCTATTGACCGTAATGTATTGGAAATCTTTTGAGTGTTCCTGTAGCAGAACTATAAATGAAAAAGACACTTTTTTTAATGGAGAAATTCATTTTCTAACTCTTTACAGCATATATCACTTCTGAGTCGTTTGAAATAGCCCAATACCTCTAAAAAACGCTTTGATGAATTTCGGCCCATAGAGCGTAATGTATTTCGAATCTTTTGGGCGGTCCTGTAGATAAACTATTCAGTCGAATGGAACCGAAAGGGGAGGTGCACAACTAGATGTTACAACAATCCTAAATATAAAGTTTCAATATTCAACGCCTAACAGTTTTTGAGATATGCGAGTTTAATGAATTTCGGCCCATTGAGTGTAATGTATTTCGAATGTTTTGGGCAGTCCTGTAGATAAACTATCCAGTCGAATGGAACCAAAAGGGGAGGTGCACAACTAGATGTTACAACTATCCAAAATATGAAGTTTCGACATTCTACGCATAATAGCTTTTGAGTTAGGCGAGTTTAATGAATTTCGGCCCATAGAGCGTAATGTATTTCGAATCTTTTGGGCGGTCCTGTACATAAACTATCCATTCGATTGCCACCAAAAGGGAGGTGCACAACTAGATCATAGAACAATCCTAAATATCAAATCTCAACATTCTACGACCATTAGTTTTTGAGATATGCGAGTTACATACATACGTACGTACGTACGTACATACGTACGTACGTACAGACGGCATGGAAAAACTGGCCACAGTAGACTCGCCACTGGTCAAAATGAATTGCAGACGCGTTAATATGATCGTGCATGCTAGCCTACGATGAGATGCATCGAAAAAATTTTTTTAATTAAATTTAGAGGTAGTCAAAATCGGTTTTTATGTCGAAATTTGGCCCCCAAAATTTTTCGGGATCACATTACTTCCTTATACTACGTACAAGGAAGTAAAAAGAATGCATTGTTTATGTATATCGCCAGATGCAAAGTGGAAATGTCCGGATATATTCCTCCTTTCTAAAATTAATATAATTCTGTTATAAGACTGGCAAAAATTTTATACCTTTAATCATTTCCCATAGTTACAGAAAAAACCCTTCAAAACTGTAAAATTAAAAGGCATTCGGCCACCATGCACAACTATCGTTATTTATTAGTTTTCTTCCTTCTCCACTTGAGTAAAGCTCTCCACTAGGGTTTAAGCTAGTGGAAACATTTGTTTAGCTAAAAAGTGAATATATAGAAAAAATCCAATGATAAAATGGTAACTGACTTCCAAAAGTGAATGATAACTGCATTATCATTCACTCATATCACTCACACAATCATTTTAAGCAGTTTGAAATGACACTAATGAAAGCTTACGTAAAGAACGGATGTAAAGTTTCAAACAAATGATTATCATTGTAATTTACTAGATCTACTTCCACTTTTTATTTCCTTGGAAGAAGTAAAAAGAAGTATTGTGGACCAAAAAACTTTTGGTATTCAGATTTTGACCATCTATCCATTTACATTGATGGATTTATTGTGCGACATCTTCCCGTATACATGTAGGGATTTACGTATTTTTGCATGCACAATCCATTTTTATTAGTTTTCTTAAAATGTCTATATGTAGGTATGCATGTACATAGCTTACATAAATCAAAAATGATTAGCTACAGAATGCTGGAATTTTATATTTAGGACTACGGTAATATTTAGTTCTGCTTCTCCCTATTGATTCTAATCAACTGAGTAATTTATTTACAGTGTCACTAAAAAGCTTTAAATACATTAAAGTCTTTGAACAGGTTTTGTTTGAGCCATGCCTCAAATCTCATTACCACCAAGCTCGGCAAAATAATGCCAAATTTGACACCATAAGTTTCTAAAACTGAACCCAGTTTGGTAATGTCTTTTATATTTGGTGAGAAATCATCAAGCCTTAATATCATTGAAGTATGTTATTGCAATTTCAAATTAATTAATTGGAAAAATAATACGTAAATTAAATTTAATGCGATTTCCACACCAGATTTTTTTAAGGAAGATATTAACATGGAAAAGTTAATTCTGTTTTGAAAGTTACTTTAAAATTTAAAACATTAAAACCTGCGAGCATTTTAGGGAAAGTGGCTTCTACTTGTTTCGCTTTTGTGAAAAATGCAGCCATTGCTTAAATCCCGTTCTCTAATCCTGTCCTCTGTTTATCAATGTACACTTGTATCACACTGTTCATGCTGTCATCCGTCACTTAAATTTTAATTATTTCTCTTTGTTATGCATAATATTTACTTTTAAAAGCAAGATTTTCTTTGTTTTCAATATATTTTTATAATATTTTGGGCCAATCTTCATAGAACTTGGCTTAGTTCTTTGTATTTTAAATTAACGTTTGATTTTTCCTTTGGTAATGGAAATATAACTTCCTATTTCATTCATACTTTCATAAGTTATATTAATTTTGTAAACTCTATTGGTTTCTAGTTAATTAATCTGATTGGATTCTTTTTAAAAAATTATGGTTGGGTTTGATGGGATTCAGATTCCCAACTGCATTTGATTTCTTGAGAGCAACATGATGGCAAAAAGGAATTGCATTAATTAAAGTTATTGTTTCAACTGTTACTTATTGTAATTTATGATTTTTAACCGACGAAAAACAGAGGAGGTTCTCAAGTCGACGCGTATATATTTTTTTAATGTATGACCACGCATAACTTTTTACAGAGTAATCCGATTTTTATAATTCTTTTTTTATTGGAAAGGGTATACCCCGAAGTTGGTCCCATATAGATTTGGAAAAAAACTTCGAACCCTAAGGGTAGGAAAACAGGGTATGATTGATTTTTCACTCACTGATTGTAATGTATGAGCACGCATAAAATATGACTTTTAAATAGCTATTTTTTTTTTAATGCCAGCTTGTTTAGTGATCTTTTTCCTTTTCCTCGTGAAAATTCAATATTCCTTAAATTTTATAGTTTTCATAAAATAAAATAGAAGCTCTAACGAGGCATATAAGCTCTTGAATCGATATTTGTTAGATGCTATTACGAGGAGAGTAATTTTTTTTAAATGGACAGTGTCCGTGTGAAATGGACGTCATTTTTCAGCGAACACGTAACCTCCAACCAATCAACTTAAAATGTAGTTTCAGTTGACACTCGATGTTTCAATCTGATTAGTTCAAATTTGTATTTTCCACCGACACGTGATTGAAATAGCATCGTATCGATATCGTCCATTGCAAGGGATATTGGTGACATTTTTATGTCACCGTTTAAAACTGCACATCAAACCACCTATACATCTTCATTCACAGTACACAGCACATATGTGTACATTTTGTTTTCGCTTGTTAAAACGATTCTTTTAAGATTTTTTGTAGTTCTGAATTTACGTACATATGCATCGATGCTTTAATTTTGAATAAATCATGTTAATGCATGTGAATGTATAAATCCCACACACACATTTTGTTTTTGTTTGCCGTTTCGCAAAAGAGTATTTGAATGTTATTAAAATTTCCGAAGTTCAATTTGTTAATTTTTTTTTCGAAATTCATATAGCTAAAAAGAACTGGTCTATGTTCCGTATCCGGTGCTGTTTACATTTTGATATTCATTTAGTGTTGGTTCTGGTGCCATCGTGGGCGATGTTCCGCGGGAGTGAAGTACCCTGCCGGTGGTAGTTTTGACTGGCAACCATAAAGAAATGTGTACTGCTTGGCGACTTTTTTTTTTTTTTTTTTGGAGGTATGATAATGCGTCAAATATTGCAAATTGGAAATTTCAGAACTGTTGAAAGATCCAAAATTTCTTGAATTTTCAAGCATGCGTAATAGTTATTTTTTAATTCTAGCTACTGTGTGACGTACACAGATGAATGTATTGAATTCGCTTGCTCAATTTGACGTCACTAAGCTGTTAATTTGCATTTATAGCCACAAAAAATTATAAAATAAAAACTTTTTAACAAAACAATTAAACCGCCGAAAAACTCAAAAGCAAAAAATAATAAACCTTTTCTTAATTAACCGTAATAACTAAATTCTTAAACTAATGTAAGTATACCTAAGTAATTTTGAGTCGGTGCCAAACAACCAATGAACAAAGATCACTAAATTACCTTAAATTTAAAAAAATAACCAAATCAAATTGACAGTGCAACGTGAAATCTCCGGCGATAAACATTAACATTCTAAAAAATATGCTCTCCTCACGTCTCTCACGATCAACGAGCTTTCGCAGAGGTCTACTTTGTAATACACAACTCAAAATCGGTGTGTGAACAATAAATTACTCCTATTAATAATAGAGATTTAGGCAATTTAGTGATCTTTGTTCATTGATTGTTTGGCACTGACTCAAAATTACTTAGGTATACTTACATTAGTTTAAGAACTTAGTTATTAAGGTTAATTAAGAAAAGGTTTATTATTTTTTGCTTTTAAGTTTTTCGGCAGTTTAATTTTTTTGTTAAAATTTTTTTTTAAAGTATTTTTATTCTCTTACCTATAGATTCAGATTTCATATCAGATGTGTTGCCCTGCCCATGTGCATCAGGTGGTAGGGCAAAATTTGTCAAGAAAAAATTGACAACTGATCTGTTTTCTGTTTCAGAAACATGTATATTTTTAATATCTATTTGTTTTTCCATTTCTAACAGCATAAAATTTTGCTGTATAAGGCTATGCTTACTTAAGAATTATTACTTAACTTTTTCATAAAATATTGAATAGTTATTAATAAATCTGTATTTTATTTACCCGCAACTCTCACAAGTCATAACATGACATTCACTTTTACGTCATGCTTTAAAATGTGCCACAAACTTTAAAGATCTCTAAAAATTACAGGAGTGTTTTTGTTTGTTTGTTGGGATATTATTGTCATTGGATCATTATTGTAAGAATATAAGCTATTTCCATCCTGAATTTCATTCAAATGCCTCTAGCCATTTTATCATGAAAGGGTAACAAACATAGAAACAAACTTTTACATTAATAATACTTAGATACTTAGAGTATGTATGTAAAATATTGATGTAAAACTGAATCCCATCAATATTTTAATGTACATTTGCACACATTTATCTACAAAAACTTATTTACAAAAACTTTATTTACAAAAGATTTCTATTTACAAAAGTTTCAAAACAAATCTAATCATAAAAAAAAAAAAGTTATGATGAGATTGTCCTTTTAGGAGGGAAAGGGTAATGGTGGGTGGAGGAGTTAGGGTCGGTACAACTTCACACCTTTCACTTTTCCTAACATAAAACAATTATCATACACTGAAAATTGTACCCATTGAAGCAGGGGGAATACAAAAAAATAATAATTTTCTAAAATATAGGTTAAAAAAAGTATATATGTAAATTTACTTGAACAATACTGTTCAACAATCATAGGATCAAATGAACGTTGTAGCCAAGTTTTCGAATGTCCTCGTTTCTTACTGACTTCATCTGTGACATAAAACTTAATTTAAAATTATTTATAATCACTGCTTGGCCTTTTTTGATATTGTCCCAAATGCAGATATGACAGTGGGTTTTGTACCAGTCGGAACTTGTAGTACAGTTGGTGTAATGAGAGTAGCAGGCTTCAATGCTGCAGCTGGCATTTGGTTGAAACCAATGTCCCATTTGCTTTTGCGCTTCATACCATCTAGAAAGAATGAATAAATAAAAAGCTAAGATTGTATACACATAGAACACATAGCTTGTATACATAATAGAAGCATACATATATACATATATCTATGCCAGTGTTTCCCAACCTTTTTGCACCTGTGGACCAGCATATATTTCTAATAATAGCCCAGCATAATCAGCCCAAAACAATAAATGTTAAATAAACATGTATTTTACTTATCAGTAAATCAGGTAGTATACAAATATAATTTTTATTTCAAACAACATTTGTTGCTGTTTATTTTTTAATAATATTGACATAGACCTACAGAGAAGAAATGTGGTATTAATCTGTGAGACCAGTGATTGAGAAACACTAGGTAAACTCTGTTTTGTTTCTAAAAATTTTCTTACTTATAGAAAGGAAATTTATCCTTGAGTATCATAGGCATAACATCATGCTAAAATATTACGCATGTGTATCAAAGAATAATGAAATATTTTTGCTTTCAAAACAATGTAGGGCCAATTACCATATTGGTCGAGTTTCTTTTTTAGCATAAAGTACGAGTGGCAAAAATTGTCACATGTTTAATTTAACAGTTAAATAATTCAGGGTTCCTACACATTTCTTGATATAAAAAACAAGGCTTTCTTGAGGCTATTTAAAAAAAATTTCAAGACCAATAATCGAAGATATGTTCTAACGTGATTATCTCTTACACCTCCTTCATAATGCTGCATTTTATGCCTTTTAAAGTATTAACCCCTTCCTTCTGGCTTGTGATATTTCTGGTCTGGAGAGTTCAAAATTTAAGCGCCAGAAAGATTAAAGCATTTTAATTCTTATGCAAGGAAATTTTTTTATATCAAAAGCCTACAACCTTTAAAATGAATGCCCATATTCGTACATACACATTTTTACACAATTTTCTTGAATAAAAAATTGGTACTTTTATGACTATATTCTTGAAAATAAAACGACTTTTAATGGGTTATAGCATATTTGAATTTAAAATAATCATTGTGTTTTAATCCATTATAATTATTATGTTATGTGTTTATTTCATATCCCTCCCCCTTATCTTGTCTCTCATCATACTTTCCCTCCCTCCCAACTATGGTGAAAGGCAAACGAATCATGAAATGAGGAAGTACAGTGCAGAGAAAGAAAATATTCCCTGCCACTTTTTCTCCACACACCTAAAAATACCATAGACTGGCACTCTTATGCTTATTCTGTTACCAAAATAATGGGGAGTAATGGGAGGGGCTGAAAACTGCCAGAGGGTCCTGAAGATGCACAGTTTGGTATTTTTTTGCTTTGGAGAATGGAGAAAATATGGGAGTTTAACCCCCCCCCCTCAAAGGAAGAGGGGTAAAATCTCTAATGTCCATCTTTGGACATTAACTTTCGCATCTTGAATTCTATTCATCACAGCATTTTGATATTTTAGCAAATGATAAAACATTCATTTCACCCTCTTTTAAAATTAAAAAAAAAAAATTATAAATTAGGTGATTTTTTTACGAATTTTAACGTAAGGTAATGTTTAGAATTTAATCGCATCAGCATAATGCCACTAAAAGTTAGTCATGATATGAGATTTTACGGTAGGTTGCACAGAGAAGATTAGAAAAGCTCTGTTTTTTCAACCTACTGATAGTTTTTAAATGAGATACCAGATTTTCAATTTGCGATGAAATTGCATTCTGTGGTGTCAAATGCTTTATGATACATTAGAAAAAATATATATTTAGAAAGATTTCCTGTTCTGTAAATAAGTAAAAATCACGCCATGATCTTAATGCAATTTATTCATGCTCATTTTTAACACAAGCAGATGACATTTTGATTAAAATGTGATAGGACTATAGGGAAAAATTCACGATTATTATTATAAGTGGTATTTTAATCCATTGCTTAGATTTAAAAATTGAAATGCTTTAATGCAGCTGAAAATATTCTTCATTTTAAAAAGTAACAAAACTCATTTTAAAAAGCGTATTATATTAAGGTTTTTCTATTTACATTTTAATTTTTGGCGTTTAATTAACTATACTGCAGCCATATATGTTTCCTAACATATGCATGTTACGAGTATAGTTTTATTTTAATGTTGGATTGTGTTTCTCCATAACGGTCCTATATAAAGCAATGCAATTTTTCAATGTCGTTTAAGTTTCAATATTACACTGTTTGAAAACTACTGAACTACTGCTTGAAAGCTGCCTCAACTACCCAAGGTATCTTTATGACAGTTAAACCCTGACATTATAAATTAAAAAATGGCTGAAATTTGCATACTCTGCAACACTAATATCCAATTCACAATTAGAGCAATTTTAAATAAAGCCTCGATATTACACAGCTTGATGTTTTTCATGAGACAGAACTATGGAGGATTCATAAGTTATCGCTACATTGGATACTGGATATTTAAATTGGTACAGCTTGGATATTTTTTGCCACAGCGAGATGAATTTGGGGTGCTAAATGCACTAATCTGAAAGAATTATGCATAAATTAAATATATATGGAGAGCTTCCTTAATGGCAACCATAATGCTAATGTGTAAATGACAAAGAATCAGCATAGAATAAAAAGGTCTGACTGGTGCAAAATATCTAAGCTGTTTCTGTAAATTGAGCATTAAAGAGGGAGAAGCGAAGATACATTGTATTAATATACTATTGTCTTACAACTAACTAAACTATTAAGTAATTCTTCTTTGCGTTAATATATCCAGCAGAAAATTCAACAGAAGAGATTGCTTGAACTTATTATTATTTTTTTTTTTTTGAGATTCTGTTTTGTCACATGTAGTTATGATCATATTTCAGTAAAATATTTGCCTCTGTAGGTATGAAAAGCTGGTGCGCAGCTATTTTGAAATAAAACAGTTCTGCACATCATGTAGTGTCTGAGATCTCTATTAATGTGCTACAACTTGAACCTAAAAAGCAGTATGTAGAAATAAGATATTTTGAAAGTGAGGAGATTTTTTGCAAACCGGCCAGCTTTTCATCTTTTGATCACGAATAACCTTCACATAATTTTTCATGTCATTATACTGCAATGATCTCGGGTTAGTACCAATGATGCAAACTGTACATAAAGAGTAAAATAATTTTGCTTTTTTTAGATTCCACATCACTGGAATTGATTCAAATTACACATGAGAAAAATTTTCATTTCCTACCGTGCAAAGAACAGGCATGCAGCTAGTATGTTAATAAAGGATTGCAGCGAGCATGGGAAAGTGTAAAGTAAGCCTTTTCAGTCATAAAGTGCCTTGTTCATCTTGAATTTTGATGTATAAATCTAAAGCATTTAATCTGTGTTTTAACATAAATCATTCATGTTTGCAAAAAAAATTACTTTTTTGTAGTGGTATAAAGAAATGAACTGTTGCATTTTCATGTGAATATATTTTCATGTGTACTGTTAGTACAGTTTATCTAAATTTTCCGCACATATATTGTAAAAGGAAGTGCAATATAGTAAATACAAAATCAAAATAATTAATACGTTATATCTTCAAAGTCATTTTACAAGTTGTACACATTGGTGACTGAAGTGTCATTTCTGCTAGAGAAATATATTTTAACTTTATTTTCATAATTAGGAAACACCTTTACTGCTCAAGTAACGTGCAAAAGCTAAACCTGCCTACAACAATAAACAGTCTATAACGATATTTTATTTGCAGGTTTCACTCTTCATAATTCATTCTTATATATATATTATTTTTTACTGTATCTCTTTCACAATTAATGATTTATTTTCATTGTTGTGATCTTATGTTTTGTCATTGCACATTTCTGCTATTTGCCAATTATAACTGGCCTCATCCAATGAGTCATCACATTTTTAAAAGCACATGGTTTCTCTTGGTGCACAGGCTTGTCAAGTGAAATCAAATACAAAATCATCTTAGATTTCTGTTATTTCAAAATATCAGTATGATGTGAAATATTGGTTTGAGTTAATTGTTCATTGAAAATATGTCAAAATACATTAAAATCAACATTTGTTTTCATTACAATAAGGTTTAAGATGCAATAATCTCAGAAAAATACATTATTCAAAATTTTTGTGATGGAATAAAGATAAATAGTACTTTAATGGATTTTGTTTTTATCATGCTTATTTTTTTAAAATGATATAATTAAAATGGATGTTGCATTTAGAGAATGACATTTGCTATGGGATTTGGATTAAAAAAAAGAAAAAGCTTTGAGGATTATACATGGAAATTTTTAATTGCAGTCCAGGGGTCGGTCCAAAATTTTCTCCAGGGTCTCATTTTTATGAAAATTGCTTATTTTTTTTAAACTTCAATACTTCATTTCGTGAATTTCAACACTTATTTTTGTCAATTTTCATATCAGTTTTTAATAAAAGTAACTCTTTGTTAAAATAATTGATAAAACCAATTAAAATTCAGATTAAAATGCCAATGAAGGGCTGTTTTAATCGATTGTATTTTTGTGAAGGGCTGTTTTAATTGAATGTCTTCTTGTGAAGGGACCGTTTTAATCAAATTCATTTTTGTGAAGGAACCATTTTAATCAAATTCATTTTTGTGAAGGGACCATTTTAAACAAATTCATTTTTGTGAAGGGACCTTTCATCGATTGTAATTTTTGTGAAGGGGCCAATTAACCAGAATAATATTTCTAATTTTCATCAAGCAATAATTATTAATTAGCAAATTGGTATAGTACTGCATATTTGTAATTTTATTTTTTTAAACTGATTTTTAATATGTATGCAATTATTTTATTTATTATTATTTATTGTGATATTAATTCTGTATTTGGAAAGCTTTAAGAAAATACCACATAAGAATTTTAGCTAAACAATTTTTTAGAATTAACTATGCTTGAAACTAGAATGAAAAAGCTTCATTATATGTAATGGTGTGTTGTTCACAAATGTTGCTATAGGGAAATAGGATTTAAATTTAATAAAACCAAAACTTGTTTATTGCTTATTATTTGAAATTAAAAATGTTTTATGGGATTCGACAGACTTGTTAAACTTTGCTAGGAGAAAAAATGAGTTAAATATAGCAACATTAGTTGAAAATGGAAGAAAACTAAACTAACAATATGCATTTCAAAATGTTTAAGGAATATTAATATATTTACCTGCAGTTGTATCAGATGTTTTCTTTGCAGTACCTGATATAAATTCAACCTGTAAGAATAAAGTTAAACCTACATAAATATTAATAATAGGCTAATTTATATGGGAAAATGGAAAATCTTGGATAAAAGAAAAGTACAAAATAATGGTATGATGCATCTTGGGAAAGTGAGGTTATTCCTGCACATTTCCCCTTCATTGGACTATGAATCTTTCTACCCTGCATCCCCCCCCCTTCCTGCAACCAAGGGTAAGTGGAAAATACTATCATATAAATCGCATATGGGCAACCTCTGGCCCAGTGGAAGAATTTTGTTATGCTTTCTGCGACATACAAAAAATCTTTCTGCATTCACACACACACACAGATGCATGTGCAGTATGAAACAATACTAAAATAAACTTCTCTAGAAAATTTACAATTTCGTGCACGTTGTTGAAATAAGGGTATGGTATTACAAAATGTTGTAGACAATCTGTCTGCAATGGGTCATTCTGTTTATGAGACTATGTCGCCGTGCTGCCATTTTTCTGCCACAGGGCCTCTGGCCCATGTGCCAGATGTGGCCTGTGGTACATACCAAAAACCCATATAAAACCATGCAAACCATTCAAAATCTTACATAAATCTCAATTATACAGCCTGTGACTCCGTTAACATCCTGAAGTTTGGCCTGCCACTTTTCAAAGATTGCCCATACCTGATATGAATGATTAAAACTTTTATAATACTGCTGAGAAAAAGTGTATATGAAAGCATAAAAGAATTAGCCTAATTGTTGGAAAATGGTGTAGCAGAGCTATGGAGGCCAAATTCCATAATTCACTTTATTAACTTGTAAGATTATATCAAAAGGCTCTTACCAGGGCAGTAAGAAGATTTGAATGACAATTTCTTATTAAACTTCAAAAAACATGTTTAAAATTTATGTTATCACCAAATGATATTTTATGAAGGAGTACTGTAACAAATCAGTGTTCCCATGTGGATTATTAACAAACAGATTATCTTGTTTCTCCTCTCAATCTCCATGATTTATCAATATATGAACTTGATTTTCAAATTTTTATGTTACAGTAAGGTTAAAGCATCCTTTATTCAAGAACTTGAGCTGAACATTAAAACTGTAGAGTTAGGATAGAGTCGTATTAGTGTAGTGTCAACGAGTTTTGCAAGACATTTACTATTAGCATAAAACAGGGTTGGCAAGTGTTTGACACATGATAGTTTTTGGCAGTTTTAACCATGGTTTAAACAGTCATGTCAAAAACATTTTGTCAAAAACCTCAAATATTGCACTTGTAGTATTACAAATACTAATTGATGTCTTTAGCATTACATACATTGTATAAGCTATGAATATGTGTGAAATGTTAATACTAATTTTTAATAAATACGGTCATCTTTTACATATTTTTTATAAAACATATTGTCTAGAAAAAGGAAAAAAAAGGGGGGAAAGAAAATTAGTTATGCATCCAATATAGTCAGAACAATATTCTATCGTAAAAAGATAATCAATATCTCTGGTCTTATAATATCAAAATTCTAAATTATCAATTTCAATAAAAAATTAGTTATGCAATGTGGAAAAAATGAACAAAACTAAGTATTATTTCATTGTAAAATATTTTGTTCTTTGTATATGTAATAAATTAATCAATCAATATTTAGAAAAATAAAGCATATAATTAGCAAAAAATGTTTACTTTGCTTACATCTGTCAGGGTTATTTTATTTATTTTTAAGAAAACAAGAGTATTTTGTGTTTTATAAGAATGTGTGCATACTCATTACATTTAAGTTCTGAAATTTTTTGCTAATTCTATTTTGAATGTGAAGCTTAGTATACTGATAATTAATGGTGTTGATCTTTATTTTATTTAAATGACTGAAATTACTATGTTATTGGCTGTTGCTTAAAAACCTTTCAATTTAGGTTTTTAGATTAAATCAAAAATAAACTTAATGTTTGCTTTCAGGAAATGTTTAGCCATACCTTAATTTGAAAAACTGCCAACCATTATTTATCTAATTGTATATACAGTGCCATGTACCCTATTGAAAATGACCTATCAACCATTTCTCCTGTACACATTTATAGTTGTGTACAGGAGAAAAAAAATTCCAATACATTACTCTATGGGCAGTCATATTCATACACTTCTACAATCAGTATATATAATGTTATGTATATATATTATATATTTCTAAAGTTGTATCATATAAATGTATTAAACTAATTATTATTAATGAGCTCAACTTGTGTGTTAGCATAATTATTTTTTTAATATAATTTATTTTAATTATGCATTTAGTTTAATGCAAAATGAAAATATTCTGCATAATTAGTTTGACATTTTGTTATCTTTCTTTAATAGAATAGTTTTTGACATCTAAAACCCAACCCTGGCATAAAACTTGTTAAAGTAAATCTTTCTTTTATTAAATTAGTTACATTTTCATAAACATGACTGTGTTTGCTTGACATACATAATCATCAGGGATTACTGTAAAATAGATTTACAGTAAAAAAAAAATTTTGAACTATAAAAAAATAAAACCTTTGTTCGCTCCTTCTTTTCTTTTTCTCTTTTATCCATTTCTTCTTTCTGTCGTTTAGCTGAAAATTACAAAAAGAAAAATTAAATTTTTCTTACTAAAGCAGTTATAAAACAAATCTAATAAACAATTAATATAATTACCTAATTCTTCATAAAATGATTCTGGTCCCCAACAATGTGGATCATAAGTCTCCTGCACAAAGATTAAAATATCTATTACAATAGAATAACATTTTTTAAAAATGAGATTGAATTTGATAAATTTATTTAGGCGTTCCTATTCCAGTTACTGTTTTTACATTACTGCAAAAACACAAAATAAATTATTGCAAAAAACTACAGAAAACTTTTAAAGATTTAAAACTAGCAATGTATCTATGGTTTCTATGACTTTTGTTGCTTCATCCTTTAATATAGATGTAGCTGGCCGATTTTTCTAAGAAGCTGGTAAAAAAGTAGTCATACCAGTCATTATCACTAGTAGAAATTTTCCACTTTGGACAGAGCTAATATATCAGGTTGTAATGAAAATTTTTGCCAAGTTTGCTAGAGTCAGCTCATGCGGTACCCAGCAATTGAACTTGTACGTCAGGTTTATGCGATGCATAGAGCAACTAATGGAGATGGTACAGTACAGACATCTAAGTGTAACTTCTTAGCTAGCTCTCGAGTGGTTGAATATTGATCTTCTTTCACAAGTTCTTGTAGGCAGGCCTCATTAACATCAGTAGTCTGGCCAGAGAGCTCTGCTTCTTGAATGTCACAGTCCTCATTTTTGAACTTTGGGTACCAAACCTTCACAGTGTCATATGATACAAGAGTCGTACCTAAACAGTGATGCTACAGCGGCTTAGGCCTTTCGTATCACTTTTCGTATCAGAAAAAATCGACTTTTGTATCAGTTTTGCAGGCTTTCGTATCAGTAAAAATCTAATTTTGTATCAGTTTCACAGACTTTCGTATCAAGAAAAAATCTAATTTCGTATCAATTTTACAGACTTTCGTATCGCAAAACTACTTTAGTATCAGTTTTGCAAATTTTTGTGCTTAAAAAGAAAATTCTACACTTATCAATTTTGCAAACTTTTGTATCGCTTATATATTATGTATAATGCCCCCTCTTACCCCTCAAAAAAGGTAAAAAGAAAAATATTGTTATCAGTAAAGCTGATTATTATTATTATTATTATTTATATATATATATATATATGTCGACATATATATATATATATATATATATATATATATATATATGTCGTGCGTGAGTGGTTTAGGAACAGCACAAACGGCAACGTCCATCTGGAATATTTTATTGAGGCATATTTACAAGTTATATACAGAGGAGTTTGGAAATCTCTCGAAGTCAGGAAGAGCTGCTCTGCGGTAGATGTCTCCTGGTTTTGTTAGATAAGTTCACAGAGTGTCCACTAGGCGGCAGCTCTGTCTGTCCATCATCTAGTTGGTCTACAAAACCATAACAAAATCCTCATTTGCTAAATTAGCAGACATGGGAGGCGCCTGCTGGCGAGACACCCTTATGATTGACAAGTTAGACCCTCCTAGGCAACAAGTATTGCACCATGTTTTGAAATTACAATTTATAGACCAGATGCCCCCAAAGTGAAAGATGTTTTTAATTAAATGATCGCTTGTATGACATATCCCCCCTTTTTAAGCTTGTATGACATATCCCCCCCTTTTAAGCGAGATACCAGGGAGACATCTCTTGCAGTACAAACTCGACAATTCCATTTCTTCCTCACTTTACCTGGGCTAAATTTATATACAACATATCATATTCTTCAACATTTTCAAAGAAATAATACTTAACGTAAAAGATTTTTTTTTTTTTTGTAAGGATCCCAAAAGATATTTTTAAAAGAATTATTGCATTTTATGTTTTTCGTGAATTTGGAAAAATATGTGTTGACTCAAGTGTTGTGGCCATTCAACACTCAATTCAGACACATAGAGGCCAATGCTGCCTTTAATTACTGAAAATTGCTATAAGAATTTAATATATTTTAAGATCCTTATTCTTCCTGTAATACTGCAATATTTTTGATAAACAACACTATTAAAATTCTACAATACACACAAATATTTGAAATAGAAATAACAGAAATATGAACAAATAGTAGGCCTACATAATTATATACACTTAGATAATCTTGATTTTTCAACTTTTTCACGATCACTTTTAATTAAGTCAACATTTCTTGCAAAAGTTCCTTTAACATAAAATTTACTTAAAATCACATTTTATTTGTATTTTTTCAACTGTTTTTCCACAATCACTATATTAACCATAACAAAAATAATTCCAAAAATTAAAATGCCATATTATCTTATCTACGAAACTTCATTCCTAACACTCTTTACCTTTGAATACAATTTCTTCGACAATATACCTATCCTTTAACTCCTTAATAATAGCTTCACAAAATAAAAACTAATTTTTGATCCAGCTATTATAATGTGTGTGTAGTGAAAAGTGCAAAATGTTTAGTTATCATTTTCTTCACTTAATTTGAACTCTTCTGGAGGGTAATACTTCCTTAATCTACTTATATGGACAATGTCGGAATTTCTTTTATTAATTTGGTTAGGTTTGTCAATTTCATAATTAACCTTGGACAATTTTCTTAATATAGTATATGGACCTGAATAAGGAGAATTGAGTTTTCTGGAATTAGGATATTGAAATTCTGATAGCATAACTAAATCATTAACATTAAACTCGTGATCTACAAATCTAGTGTCATAGCGAATTTTATTTTTCTTATGATGTTCAATAGATCTTTTTTCAGCTAATTCTCTTGCTTTCTCAAGCGGAGGATACAATTCTGCATAGTTTACATTTAATGGAGGTTCATATGGAGGTATGCCGAACATTAAGTAAGTTGGTGTAAATTTAGTAACAGAGTGAGGTGTGTTATTGTATTCTTGTGTTACTTCTTCTAATAATTTTGTCCAGGGTATTTTATCAGATGAATTTACCTTGCATCTTAATCTACTGACAATTGATTGATTAGCTCTTTCATTTTTCCCGTTACACTGAGGTCTGTGTGCTGAGGTGAGTAGTTGTTTTACATTATTATGTTCTAAAAATCTCCTAAATCGCGAGGACGTGAAGGCAGGGTTTCTATCGCTAAGTAATTTTTTAGGTACTTGGATTTGAAAAATTTACTTCAGGCAGTTTGTGTAAGTTTCCGTGGTGACACTTTTAGATGGGAAAGTCCAA
Organism: Cheiracanthium punctorium; assembly: GCA_038373885.1. Lineage (NCBI taxonomy): Eukaryota > Metazoa > Arthropoda > Arachnida > Araneae > Cheiracanthiidae > Cheiracanthium > Cheiracanthium punctorium. Next base: position 1,570,785 of record JAWZYV010002352.1, read on the forward strand.
ATGTAACGAGTTGCGTGATCTATTATTATGTGTAAATATTTTTTGGTGGAATTATAGTAGTTCAGTCCTCCAACTGTATCTATTGACAAAATTTCGAAAGGTTCTCTAACCGGAGGTAATGCCTCTAAAAGACCAAATTGTTTTTTATTCGATTTTTTATTTAATTGACATATTTCGCAGTGCTTAACAAAATTCGAAACATCAGTAATTATATTTTTCCAATAGTAGTGTGGGGAAATTAAACTAAGCATCTTTTGTATGCCGGGATGGCCAAACTGAGTGTGTGCTTTTTCTAATATTGGTAATTTAAGTGACTGAGGAACAACAATTTTTGGTATACCTTTTTTCTTTATAGTCCATACACCATTAATTTTAGAGTAAGATTTATCAGCTATTTGTTCTTCTTCCTGTTTCGTTCTAATTTCATTTAACGTTAATAAGTGAACTTTATGGTAAACATGATGAGAAATAGGATTCCTAGAAAGCATGTCTGCTTCGATATTAGTAGATCCCTTTAAATATTTAATATCATAATCATACATTGATAATTTTAAAGACCATCTAAATAAACGACCTGTAAGATGTTTTACTTTTTTCAACCATACTAGAGCAGCGTGATCTGTGTGAACAACGAAATGACTACCATGAAGATAACAGTGGAATTTATCTAACGCATCAATTATCGCTAAACATTCAAGTTCTGTTATGGCATAGTTTTGTTCGTACGGTTTTAGTTGTCTAGAATGAAAGGCTATAGGGTGTAGTGATCCATCAGGGTGTTCTTGTTTCAGAACAGCTGCAATATTTAATTTTGAAGCATCTACAAATAAGTGACATTTATAATTAGGATTGAACAGAGAAAGTATTGGTTTGGATATTAAACTGTTTTTTAATTTTTCGTATGAGTTTTGGCATTCATCAGTCCAGCTCCAAGGAGTATCTTTACATAACAATTTATTTAAGGGCGCTCTTATCTTAGCATAGTCAGGTATAAATTTATGATAAACATTAATAGTTCCGAGAAACCGTTGAAGTTCTTTAACATTTTTAGGAGGCATTAATTTCTTTATAACTTCAATGTTAGGATTATTGGGAGAATACGTACCGTTTTTTATTTCATATCCAAGAAAATTTATAGTTGTTTTCGCGAATTGACATTTACTTAATTTTAATTTAATATTTTCTTTTTCGCAAATGGAAAACATAATACTTAAATGAGAAAGATGTTCTTCAATTGTATTGGAAAACACGACAATATCATCAAAATAATTTAGAGCAAATGTTACTTTATGTTTATGTAATATTTGTCTGATACATCTTTGAAAAATACTAGGAGCAGACTTAAACCCAAAGGGCATCCTTAAAAATTCGTAAACGCCATGGTTTGTAGTAAATGCTAACTTTTCTGTGTCATCTTCATGAATTTTGATATGCCAGTAACCTGAAGTTAAGTCAAGTGTTGAGAAAAATTTGGCATGGGTAAGTTGGTCCAAAATATCATCAATTCTAGGAATTGGCTCACTATCTGTTTTTGCAATTAAATTTAATTTTCTAAAATCTATACATAATCTGCTTTTCGTTCCCTCATCTCTTTTGAATGCTAGCGTTACTGGTGCTGCGTAAGGACTATAAGAAGGTTTTATCAATCCCGCTTTTAAAAGTTCATCAATTTGTTTTTTAATTTCGGCATTTTCTTTTGGGGAAGCACGATATGGACGTTGAGATATCGGTATATCAGAGGTCAAATAAATCCTCTGGGGTCCTAACCCTATCTCTCCCACATCATACTTATCCTTAGAAAAAATGTTTTGATATTGGGTCAATAGCTTATCTAGTTCTGCATTATTTTCATCAACAGTAAAATTTACACATCCATTATCAATATTTTCTAATTCAACAACATAATTTTTTGGTAATTCCTGAAACAACCTAATGATATGATCTTTAGAAGCATATTCCAACTTATTAATTTCAAAATTTCTGTCAACATGATTATTTGGTAACTCTTGAAACAATTTATCATTTACATCCTGACTTGTAACAACACAATTCAAATTATTATTTTCACCATTACTAACATTATTACAAGTATTTTTAAACACATTATCTATTTGCATATCAACACAATTTAAATTTTGAGAGTTTTTGTACTTTTTACCTTTTTCACAGTCATCAACAACATGCAAAGTTAAATGATGAGAAATTTCATGATTGTCATTCACAATTTCATTATTTTGAAAAATTTCAAAAGTTTTAAAATTAATTTCCAGATTAAATTGACTTATGGATTCCAGTGATAATAAGCAATAATTTAAATTTGTATTTATAACATAAAATATTAAGTTTTTTACAATTTTATGTAATTTAGTTCTTACCTGTATTACCTTATGAATTTCTACCTTACCTTGTGTTTGGTTAATTATCCCCGCTTGAATTTTAATTTCTACATAATTTAAATGATTTATAAATTTTTGTGGTATAATATTAATTGTTGAACCAGTATCTAAAATTCCCGGTATTGTTTTTTGATGTTCAGTTGTTGTCTCAAATTCCAGGTTTACCCGTAGTAGGGTTTTTGGTAGTTGTCAGAAGTTCTTCTTTTCTTTACAATTCTCACACAGATAATGTTCGCAATTGTGAACTCTCTCATAACTATTTTGATTGTGTTGGTCGTTTCTCCCTCTGTTTTGCTGCCATCTCGGTTGCGGCTCCTGGGTATATGGTTGGGGTCTGCTCTGATGGGGCGTTTGCCAGAACGGCATCTGCCATCGGGAAGGTCCGTTGTACCGCGGCGGCTGGGCGGTCGGTAGCTGCCTTCGCGGTTGCTGGAAGCGCGGACTCCAGTTCCTAGGCTCGGATGCCTGCGCCCATCGTGGCGTAATGAAGCGAGGCGGGTTTCGGATTTCCGGTCGGACTACACTCGTATTTTCCTCATCGGTCTTCGTATGGATCTGATTAATGAGAGTAATCCACTGGGAAACCGTTTCGCATCTGGCGATCGTCATCAGTTTTTTCTCCCGATACGGGAGGCCGGAATTCAGTGCTTCTACGATATTGTCTTCTGGGAATTTCAATCTTCTTCCTAAATTTATTTTCTTAGTGTAATAATCCTTTAAATTCGCGCAAGAATGAGATTTAAGGCAGAAAAAAGTTTCCAAATTCCTCTCCTCTGGTACTTCAAAATTTAGGAGGAGGAAATTCTTAGTTTCCTCGAAATTTTCATTTTCTAAGCAATTTGTTAGATACAACTGTAGTGCTCTTCCTTTTAAATACTTATAAATATTTTTTTTCTTCCATTCGTCATCTAATTTCTTATCAGCACAAATTTGAGTTAATAATCTTATCCACGGTGCTATTGGTACTTCATCTGGATCAAACTTCGGTATGTCTATTTCTGGTTCAGTCATTTTTGTTTTTTCTTTTTCTTGCTGCACAGTTTTTATATTTCTGGACATCTGCTTTCTGCAACTGATAACATTCTTATAGATCGAGCGCAGGAGAAAATAAACACTTTCGTTCGTTCCGTTCTTCGCCGGTACTACTAACAAGCTGGCTCCGTCACTTTGACCTACTCACGCACGTTACTGAAGATTTATTTCCTTTTGGGAGATTTGATTATCAACACTTTCATGTTAACTTGAAAAGTATTTAATTATTTTTCCCACAAGATAATCCTGCTCGACTTTTGTCGTGCGTGAGTGGTTTAGGAACAGCACAAACGGCAACGTCCATCTGGAATATTTTATTGAGGCATATTTACAAGTTATATACAGAGGAGTTTGGAAATCTCTCGAAGTCAGGAAGAGCTGCTCTGCGGTAGATGTCTCCTGGTTTTGTTAGATAAGTTCACAGAGTGTCCAGTAGGCGGCAGCTCTGTCTGTCCATCATCTAGTTGGTCTACAAAACCATAACAAAATCCTCATTTGCTAAATTAGCAGACATGGGAGGCGCCTGCTGGCGAGACACCCTTATGATTGACAAGTTAGACCCTCCTAGGCAACAAGTATTGCACCATGTTTTGAAATTACAATTTATAGTCCAGATGCCCCCAAAGTGAAAGATGTTTTTAATTAAATGATCGCTTGTATGACATATATAACTAACAAGTAAAACACAAAACATACTACAAATAAGACATATCTCGCAAAAAAAAAAAATATATATATATATATATATAACAGCTATTAGCAAGAATTAGAAACCAGAATTTGAAGCCAAATAAAGTGCAAGAATTATTGTGATAACATAATGGAACGGAAATTATAACCACTGTCACCATCTTCAGGGGCCACAAACAGTGGATTTATAATTTACAGCAAACCAAATAGTAGGGTTTCGGTTGTGTGGCAAAAAAAAAAAAAAAAAAAAAAAAACGGGGTTCCTATATTGTGATTATTCTGTCCTAAACATTATTTTTTATTTTTTTCTTATTTACTAGATTAATCTTCTGTCATACAATAACTTATTATACATACTTTGTCAATAATAATATTCATTATATTTTTTAAACAATATGTTATATTTAATTTTGCTATACTATTTATTTTATTCAATCATTTTAATTTATTATTATTCAATATATATTTATTATATTAATATACCTGGATATTCTTAAAATTTAATAATATTACCTTTTAGTATTTGGCAACTCCTATACTTTCTTCTTTCCACTTTTACACTTTTATTTAGTGGCAACACCATTTTTTCACTTTTTACAATTCTTAACATTGGCAACACATATCATTTGTTCAAATGAAATTTACATGTGCTCAAGGTCTGGTATGTAAAATTATATTCCTATTTCTAATTTTTGTTATCTTTTTGATTTCTTCTTTCCTTTATATAGTAGGGTAGGGCCCAGATGTGTGGAGTTAATATCTCTTCTGATATGCCACACAACCGAAACCCTACTATTTGGTTTGCTGTAAATTATAATCCACTGTTTGTGGCCCCTGAAGATGGTGACAGTGGTTATAATTTCCGTTCCATTATGTTATCACAATAATTCTTGCACTTTATTTGGCTTCAAATTCTGGTTTCTAATTCTTGCTAATAGCTGTTATTATTTTTTATTTTTTTTTTTTTTTTTTTTTTTTTGCGAGATATGTCTTATTTGTAGTATGTTTTGTGTTTTACTTGTTAGTTATATTCTATTCTGTTTGTCATAGCTGCAATTGCGCGTTACAAATAGGATATCTTCTAAATAATTAATTATGGATGTTTGATTTGACTTTATATGCCATTTTTGCATTGCTAATAATTTATATAATATATATATATATATATATATATATTTAAGTGGACAATTTCAAATCGGTTATACTGGTGTTTAAATTTGTTTGATTATTAGGCTGTATTTTAAAGTATTGACATTAGCATTATACTACCATATTTTTTTAAACAAACAATTACATGCCAGGAGCTATGTACAAGTAATTTAGCAAATAACTTAATAATATTATATTTTAAGAAAATCTTTTTTCAGGCTACAGCTTTTCAAAAAGTATTTTTTTTTTTTTTTTGTGAAGGCAGCAATTTTCAAAGAATGTAAAATCCTTTGCCCATAATACTGAAAAATCAAATGTCCGGAATATTGGCGCACCCAGGAGGGGGGGGGGGGTGCACCCCCAAAATCTGACACTCAGGAATCTTTAGTTTATACTAGCATTATATTTATTTATAAATTTAATGTAACTAAAAATTGTAATTATAATGATTATTGTATCATAAGTATAATCTAATTAGGATTAATAAACATTTTGTTTAATTTACCTATTATTATGATAACTGACCCCCATACCCGGGGGGGGGGGGAGGAAAAAAGAAAGAAAGAAACTGTTGCTGTCTCGGAATCGCGGAGTCAGAATGATTCCCCCCTCTCCCGTGTCACGTGATGCTACGCATACTCCCGTAAGGCGCGCCCGTGTGCGCTAGACAATCCGTTGGTCCATACACTCCCAAGCGCTTTCAAATAAATAAAATTAAATGAGTTTTTTAACAAATAGAAACAAAATAAGTACTTTATGAACTCTACATTCGAAATTAGCAAATGGTGAAGTCCTTAAAAAAATCCTATTCAATATCATAATCTAGTCTTCGAGTTAGAATGATTTTAACATATTAAATATTAATACTGAATTTTAATATTAACTTTATAAAATAAGTTTAAAGTCTAGGTTTTTTTTATGCGATAGTCAGGCCCTAGGAGAAGGGGGGGGCAGACGGGGCGCCGCCCCTGGGCCCATGCGAGTTAGAGTGGGCCCGTGTTGAGCTGAAGTGCGCCCGTGAATTTTTCAGAATGTGTTACGAATTTTATTTATAGATCCGTAATTTTTTTTTTTTTTTTTAAACAGACTTAATTTTGAATACATAATTCTAGAATGACTTAAATGGCAGAAATGTTAATTCCACCATTTAAATATTAGTATTTTTTAAACCTTCGAACATTAATTAAAAGTACCATTACATATAAGAAAAACTTCCCTCCCACTCTCTTTCCTTTTAACATTTTATATGAAAATTATTAAAAAGAGCAGTTTTACAAAAAAAATTCCTTCCGTCCCTCTTGTTTTTTCGAAACTTTTGTGCTTTACGAAAGGGCCGGAGATTTCGTCCGTCTTACAAAATTTCTCTCGGAGGCCCTGGCGTTAGTTAAATTTGGTTTAAAATATCATGCGTCGAAAATCCGCCAACCATGCCTCTAACCAACGCCACACTGAATCCATATGAAGAAATTAAAATTTTGAAAAGCAAAAATATTTTTTAACTGTGCAATTTTTTGTTTCCTTCGAGGGCTCTGAACGCGAGTCATAACGAACACGGTGATGGCATTGTAGGTTCGCTATCACTAGGTTAATTTAAGTTTATGGAATTGCCGGTTTTTAAATAGCTGTTAAATTCTTTCCTTAGTTAACGGCGTAAACTGAAAAAAAAAAAAAAAAAAAAAAAAAAAAACTACTACTTTCACTGAGCTTTCTGTATATTCATGTGTTGAACTTAAAGAAAAGAAAATTGCATTAGTTTGCGCGTTTTGTTCATTGTTTGGATCATTTTTTTTTTCTTTCAGTTGATTATCTGTAAAAAGTCTTTTCGCGGTAGCAACTGGGTTTTTCTGCCAATCGAGGGCGCCGAGGCAAGAGCTGCAAATTCATGACTTGTTTTAAAATGTAAAATAATACAAAACTTTGTAAAATAACACCTATTGACAATCCTAACTATTGTCACTAAGGAAAGGGCAAAAAGTTTTTGTTGTTGTTGTATGATTAAGGCCGATTATCTACACGAGGGATCTAGGCCTGGGTGGGGTGCCTTCCGTTGGGGTCTTTCTAAGGGGTCCTAACCCATATTGAGGCTAAGTTTTGGAGAAAATCACGGAAAACTCCGAACGGTTTGGTCAGCAGATGCGACCTGGTTTCGAACCAGGCACCTTCCATCTCCCAGTTCAGTGCGCAATGCTCTATGCCACTGGTGAGGCGCAAAATGTTTTGCTCGAACAGCTGTATAGCGTTGAAGTAAACCTTATGGTGTTATTTTATAAAGTTTTTAAAAAATATTTTATGTTTTAAACACCCGTTGTTTTGAGTGATTTTATTGGTTTAAAATAGTTCATTTAATGATTTAACTTTTTTTTTTTCTTATTAGAGCTTTCATTTACTTTCCGCTTTGCGTATAGTGGATTTTTTTTTTTTTTTTTTGAGGTTATTCAAAATACAAACAGAAAAAAATTACTTCTTTCTTGGTTTTAAAAAGGAGACATTTATTTTGAAAACCATTCATTTAAAACGTTCTTTTGAACCTTGAAAAAAACTGCTAATTTAACTATTACATATATTAACTAGCCGCCTCCCCCTCCCCCTCCTCCAATTTCTTTTGCGCACTACGCTTATTGTCCCACAAAAAATGCTTAATAAGAAAGAAAAAAAAATCATGTTTTAAAAGCATCTATAGCGTTTAGAGCTATTCAGAAATACAGGAGTGTTTAGATACATTAGTGATTTTATTTTTGTTGTTTGATTTATACCAACTCTAAACTATGTTTACTTTAACCTATGGGATAAGTTTTCACTGTTTATTCTTTTGGTGGAACATCTGCCTCATTCTGAATGCATATCGTTTACCAAACAGGGTAAAGAGGCGGGATTTTTTGACGGCCTTTGTTAACTTATTTACAGGAATCTATTAAATAAAGCACTTTGTAGTGGACAAATTTTCTAAAACAATTGCCTTTTTTTTGTTAATTGTTTTTATTTTACTATTATTAATTCTACGCTTGCTTTTAAAGTGATGAAATAGATTGTTTGGATTTGTTCATTTTGGGGGAGATCAGTTTCGAACTGTACGCGCTTTCTGATATGAAAAATCGAACAGTATTCTGGTGAAAACGGGAAAGTGATACATTAGTATGTAATTTTTGGTTTTATTTACTTTTTTGGACCTTGGGACAGCACGGATTCGGAGCAGAATTTGTTTAAAATTATACTTTTTGTATCCAGAAATACCAAGAAATTCTTTTGGCGCAGAGACCTTCAAAAATATGCTTTTTGTATCAGGATGTATCAAGAAATTCCATTTGGCGCAGTTTGGCGCAGCCGTAGCATCCCTGCTAAAGCTGTACACATGATTCCATGATATACTGGAGCTGACCTTTTGCTACATAACTGGAAGTAAATGATGATTCTAATCTGGTAGCATGATTGTTCCATTTCAGCCCCCTTAATGATAATAATATTGTTTAACAGATTTCATATCACAGCATTCTAAAGCAAGTGTTTTTCTTTCACATGACAAAAATCATTTGATAAAATATCAGCAAATACGCTAACACAAACTGCTTGAGCAGAAAGTATCTGTGGTGGTGGGAAACTTTCGGTACAACTTTACATATATAAAAAATAAAATTTGCCATAAAATACTGCAAAAACATCTCTCAATCTTCAAAGGATGTATTTGGGAATGAGACAGATGAACATTAAAAATAAACTAAAGTATAAAAATTGACGAGTATTTTTCCACTTAAAGTGTCATGAAAATAATTTTAAATATACATGGTGATCTCTCATTTGCACGAGTCTCCTGATTATATGTTGAATTCACTTTGTCCTGTCCATGCTCTATGGGAAATAATGCTTAACTGTTCTCAGTTATACAATTCTTCTCTCACTTTTATGATGTTTTAAATGGTTCAGACGAGTTTACATTTCTTATTCAAGAATTAATTTTATAATCTTTAAGTACAAATCATGCACGTTTCCTTACCTCTACACTTCAACTACTAATAAAGTGTATAATCAATTATGAATAACATTTCTAATCTAAACTTATGTTATTAATGATGAAATCAATGGCAAGTAGGTGATAGGATGTCTATCAAAAAGATTATTTCCAAAATAGCTTAAAACCTTTATCTGACTCAGAAAACTACATTTTCTCTTTATGTTGTCTACAGAGACAAACTGATATCACTTCATTTATTTATTCTTTTAAATCTGATCTGTAAATCATTAAAATAAACATAGTGATAAAAAAACTACAACTTTGTATTTTGTGAACTTTTTTGGACTATTTGTTTTATTTTGTAATACATTTTATAATTTTTTTTAAAAATATCTTCTAACTCCTCAAAACTTAAGTCTTTTTAAAAAAAGAACAAAATAATTTATGCATATTAAACTTGTATAATATGATGGTCTCTCACTGTACTATATATTTTTAAGTTGCAATGATAAAAAAAATTAAATAAATACAGTAAAACTCTTGGTTAACCGACATTCATCTAAGCAGAAAAATCAGATTCCTCTCCCTCCTCCACCTTCTTCCCATAAATTGTTTTAAAACATTAACCACTATTTAGAAAGTTTGTGATTTTCATTTTTAAAACAATCATAGTGTCTGATTTAATATAAATCAAAGCAATGTTTATAATTACAAATAGAAATCTTATAAAAAAAATAATGTAAACAATTTCCTCCTATTCCTGTAGTCTGCCATCGAGTCCGCCCTGTATGCTGCAATGTTGTACAATCTCTTTAAAAAAAAAAAAACACGCACACACAGAATGGAGGCTCCGGCTCCGGACAGTCTGCGGTCTCCCCCTTTTGCCAGTAGCTGAAGCTGATTATGTAATGAATGCAAGTATGTATCAGAGAATTGTTTGTTTTAAAGCATTCAATGAAACCAGATGTGCATCCAAGACATTCAGCAGAGAAAGGAGAGAGATGAGTAGGGGTGTTTATTTGGCAGTTTAAGAACAAACAAAATTCTGATGAAAAACAGGGGGGGGGGATGCTTTTATAGAATTTTATGGCAATCTTATGCAGAGGTGTAGCCAAGAAAACATTTCGAGGGAGGGGGAAATACCAAATAATTCATGAGTAAATAAAAGAATTTTCTGCACAGCTTACAGCTTAAGCTGACTAATCCAAAAATTTCAGGGTGTGCATATGATATGTCCATAGCACCTCCACTGGCTGTGCCCCTGATTTTATGTATGCATACACTTACAAATAAACATTTATCTATAGAAAAAAAAGGGGAGGTTAAGCCCAAAATATAAATTTTAAATAAGTTCTTTTTCCTTTTTTTATCTTCTAACTATGTTGTACAAGCTTTTTTAAAATTATACTAAAAATAAAATATATTAAACAAATTTTAATTAGATGCTTAGGTACTTTAAAAAAGAGATAAAATTTTAAATACTCACAGGTGGATAATTAGTGCCTTGTTCATCTATATTACAAAACTGAATTAACTTTTCATAAATACTAAAAAAGAAAATAGGAAATAAAATTTATAATTTGATAGAAAGAGGAAAAAATACATTTATTAAAATACATTTCATGTATCAATAAACAAGCAAAAGCTAAATATAAAAATTATTACCTCGGATTTCTAAAATCTTTTCTTTTTTGAATGCTAGCATTCATATCTTTCCCCATCTTTTTCTTTTCATAGAGTTCACTTATCTTTTCCTAAAAATAAAATATTAGAAAGTAGTTTTTGGTTTCATTACATATTATTCATATATCTTATTTATATGGGAGAACATGTGAACATATTACACAGGATCCTATAATATATTCAAACACATTTGATTAACATATTAAATGAAAGTGTAGTGATTTATTAGTAAATTTAAATAAAAGTATATACAGGATGACAGAAAAAAAAAAAATTGTTTGATAACTGAAGCTCTAGTGGCTCAACCAACCAAAAGAAAATTTCTGATTTTGTTACTTGAAGGTATGTGCTTGAGATTGTGATAGTTTACCTCCAGCTCGCCATGGCTTTTGATCTGGCCCATGGATCATATCAAAATCCATGTAAACCATTCGAAATCCCATATAAATCCTAATTACATGGCCGGTGGCTTTGCTGAAATCCTGAAGTTTGGCTTGCAGCTTTGTTAAGACTATATGGCCTGCAACTTTTCAAAGGTTGCCCATATTGGTTTAAATCAACAGAGCTCTCATGATTATGATTACAGGGAAAAGCAATATCCACAGGGCACTTGAATGGCAATATCCACTTTTTATCTACAAAAATTGATCAGGACATTGAAAAACCATAAACGGCATTGGAATAAGCATATCCAGAGGCAAAATTTGCTGCACGAAATTTATTCCTTAATAATGAAAGACCTAATTAAAAATTTTATTGAGAATTTAGCTTTTCTATTACACATTTTTAAAAGGCAATAAAATGTGATGCAATAAACCTACTTGTAATGACTTAGAACATCTTCCATTGGGTTCTGGGGGAAGCTGAATTTCATTCTTCTTTAAATTTAGAAGTTTGCGATGAAATGTCACTGGAATAAGAAAAAGATAATAAAGCTTATTAGACAAAATATTTATATTTAAAAAAGAGGCATATACGTGTATAAAAAAAAAAAAAAAAAAAAAAAAAAGAAGCTATAAATTTTAAAAATCTAACCTGGTGAAAGAGGGGGTATTTCTGAAGCAACTATTCTACTATCAGATGACTAAAAAGAAAAGAAAAAAACATTAGCATATTACACAAAAAAAAAATCTATAACATAAAATACTTTTAATTTAAACATTTTCATCAAATGACTCAACATTTAAAATAGAGACAAAATAGCAAACACCAATTTGCTACAGATCAGACCAATAAAAATTAACTTCATTTGAATGCTCTCATTCTTTGAATTCAATAATCAAATTGATCCCAATGATGATTCATTTTTATAAATAAAACAGTTAATTTCAAAGAATTTTTTTGTTTGTTTAGTTTTTGGAAGAAAATTACTGTATTAGTAACAGAAGAATGCAATGTTTGATGTCTAACAGGATATGCCTGTTCTTTTTTTAAGGTTACAGTTAAATAGGAAAATCATGTTTTAAAAAGTATTAATGCAATAAAAAAATTAGAGTAATTAGTGTGCATTTTGTTAGAAAAAAAAATTGTCGAATCACCCATCTTTACTTTTTTTTAAAACAATAATTATTTAAAATTTACATACTGAATGAAAATTTGAAAGGAAACCTTACTCAGACATGCCAACTTTCCAAAATTAAAAAGCAGGAGATCTCAGGCATTTTGATGTCCAAAAGTGAGATTTTTTATAAATTCATTTTCTACATAAAATGGTTATATAATCAATACAGACAGAGATTCTTTTCTTAAACGCCACTGAGTGCCCATATAAACAAGTAACAATATAGTAAGTACTAAGAAGTATCTCTCTATTATAAAAAAAATTAACAGCCGCTGCCATTGCTGTCAAAAGCTTGTTCTGCTATTTCTTCCGAAACCATGGGATTTGAGTTTGGATGAAGGTATCCATGGATTCGGAAAATTCTGAAGAAGCTCGTAAGCTGACTTAAATTTTGAAATTCCATTTACTTTAGAAGATATTAATGAAAAAACTCATAAAAGCATAATTCTTGCCAAGCTTAGCAATGTTCGTCAGCATAAAATCATTCATGCCTTTGCAACAAATCATTCATGCCTCTGCAATTCCTGCATGAAATTAATAAACATGAAGTAGAATTACACCATTTTTAAGTCAAATTAAAAAGTAAGTGAACTAAATAAGTCCTTGTGTTACTCCAAGTTCACAATTTTCAAATAGTAAGTTCTCTTAGATAACAGGAGTTTAAAATTGGCGCCAATTCATTTTTCTAATAGTAATTGTAACTGATTAAAAGCACTATTTTGGCAGCAGGTATGATCTGGAAAAACGCTATCTAAAGCAGGGTGAATCTAAATACTAGATGTATTCCAAAATGTTAGCACTCAGTATTTTGAAAATGAAAAATAATTCAAATGCATATTATAGTAAAATCAGTTAGGTTCAGCTTGGGTATTTGCTACCTGTAGAAATATTTGGCAGCGTTAACTGTGCCATTATAGCAAGTACAGCTCAGATATTTGCTCATGTAGAGAGATATATTTTGAGGTGCTAAATAAACCAATCTGCAAAGGATTATGTGTAGAAATGTATGGATAACTGTTTTCGCGGCAACAATAAATGAACAATGATTATCGGTTATAAGCATGTGTAAATTGCCAAATAATGAAAAGTTGCCATTAGTAGCAAAATATAATAGCTCTTCAGTAGTTTTTATCAAAGAAAACATATGAAGCACTGTTTTCTTAGAAATAATTATTAACTATGCATATACGTAAATAGCCAAATTATGTAAAATTGCCATGGATAGCAAATACGGAAGGTGTTCCATAGGTTTTACACAATTAAAAATAGTGTGAAATTGTTCAAAGGAACATGCAAAAACCAAGGAATGTGTAGCTCGGTAACATTCTATCTGATCCAATCTTTGACAAATATTTGAAATTGAATTTATTTACATTACTAGGGGTCAAAGCCCCTAGATTCGCTATGCTTCCTTTTTGTATGAAGCATTTGGCCCCTAATAAGGCTTATTCGTAAAAAAGACATTTACAAAACCCAAGAACCCCTTAAGAAATACTGGAAAATACAAAACCTCAATTAAAATACATATAGATAAACTATTCATACCTAAAAATTATATAAAGATAACTTGTAACAATAAAATTTGAAATATCAAATTTTACATAAAAAAATTTCTTAATCCCATACAGTTTTGAAAATTTTAGCATAGTTCATAAATGATGAGCTTAACATAGTTAATATTTACTTATGTAATTTTTTAGAATTTCAGAAACAATATTTCAAATCAAATGCCCACAGGTTGTCAAGCCTCATGCAGCAACATGAAAGAAACGTGAACCGATTTTATGAACCTGATGAAGAAAATTGTGAAAATTTCAAATTTTTAATAAATTCTGAAAGAGCCTGAGAAAATGAAAAATCCTGAAGTCCAAAACAGAAACAAAAAGCCTGACACTCAGGCCAAAATCCTGAGACTTAGCACATCTGCTTACCTTCATACTAGATTTGCTCTACACACACACACAATTATTTAGTTATACTTGTTTTAAAAGGAAGCATACTGAATATTAAATAAATGTAGAAACAAGAATTACTTACTGTAAGCATAAACTACTTATAAATGAAATTATTTTCATGTTAATTTTCCAAATAATAAAACTCACATCTTCTTGATGGTCTGATGAAGATTTTGAGTCTCCAGAATCGCTCATTTCATCTTCATCCATGCCTTCTGTTGCATACGACACTAATTTTGATTGTGGTTGTTTATCTTTGGATGAATCCTCTATAAATTAGAACAAAAAAATTAAATCAATATTCAAATGTAGCAACAAAAAAGAACTTACAAAGCTACTGCTAAAAATATCAGTAATACATCCACTTTATGACTAATAAAAAACATTAATGAATTCAATTAATGTAAAACACAGTATATAATACTAATATTTGGTTTAATTATAATTAAATTAATATTTTAATGTAAAACCAAGCTCCAAACTTTTAACACAGCAGATAAAATCTAAGGTAAAATCATTTTATTGCACTCTTACAGAATTAGTTTTAGCACTAGTAAGCTATAGCAGCCACTAGATTGCTCAGCAAAATTGGGATTACACTAAAATTGTAGCAATGCAGTAAAACTGCATCATCAAACAGAAATGCAAGTTTTCAAAAGATTTCACACCACCATTTTATTCCTTATCATGAATTCCAATTGCTACTACAGGCCACATGTACTTTAGTTTCTGAAGGGAAAATATGAAAGCATTTCTGTTGGCTTCTAGTTTTATTTCAAGATTAATTAATGCATAATTTAAAGTATAAAAGCATTTTTATAAAATTACTAGCTAAGCGCCCATTCTCCATAGAATAGGAAGAAGAAACAGCAGAAAACAAACAAATTGTTTCACTCGTAACATAACATTAGCATCACCACTGCTAACCTAAACTTTAAACAAATAAATTTCACCTGGCTTTGTACAGCTTTGTAATAGTTTGTTTCTCAAAAAGTTTCTAATTCTAAGCATTGCAGATGAAACAATTTATATATACAGAAGAGCACGGAAAGCACCGAACAGCTAATACAACTGAACTTTGCTGCAGATCATACAGAACAAATAAATTATTATGCATTTAACACATTACCTGTTATTCTTTTATATGTATTAAATTAGGTAATATTCATTATATCACTGTATTCAGTATAACTAAATTCATTAACCCCTTAATTGCCGCAGGCATGTATATACACTTTGTGTAATCGATGCTTTAACTGCCCCAGGGTGTATATATATATGCCTTTCTCAAATAACTTCCTCAGTAATTTGTTGCTAGTAGTATAAATACTTTCAATTTTTTGACATGCGAAAGCTTCAAGTTGAACAGAGGTTTGGAAAATATACACTCATTTCTTTAAATCGGGGAGGAGGGGGGGGGGGGTTCCAGAGGTGGCAGTTAAAGGGTTAAACTAGTTAAAATACTAAATCTCAAATTCATCCAGTGATGAAGACTGAAAACTTTCATGCGTAATCATAATTTTCCATATAAAGTTCCGTTTTATGATCGGTAATTACTGCAAGATTTCCCTTGAAAATCATTTTTATTCACAGTCAACTCTCTGGAATCTGCGATAGCTTTAATGAAAACTGTGAAACTTACAGT
The DNA here is from genome assembly GCA_038373885.1 of Cheiracanthium punctorium. Classification (NCBI taxonomy): domain Eukaryota; kingdom Metazoa; phylum Arthropoda; class Arachnida; order Araneae; family Cheiracanthiidae; genus Cheiracanthium; species Cheiracanthium punctorium. The sequence goes on from JAWZYV010002352.1 coordinate 1,586,842, forward strand.
TAACACTTACAGTGTACCTAGATTGTGTAATCAGTTATTATATATGATTTATGTTTTAAATGCAATTTAATTATGCATTTGAAAATGTAGCATAATTGTTCATTGCTTTAATTACTCCTGTGGATAGGAAAATACTTCTTCTAAAAAGGTTAAGGAGTACTTTTACTCTTCTGAAAAAATCTTAGAACCATCACTGTTTGACAATATCCTCCCCCTCGTTTTTTAAACTGCATAAGTTAGCTCCAAAACAACTTAAGTTAAAATTAATAAAGAGCTTCGTGAATAGCACATACATATGTATACATAATTTTGCATAATTTAACATTTTTTTTAGCAAGCTTATAGTTTGACCAGTCTGTAGACACTTTGAAAAGTCAGTGATGTATCATCACTGCATCATGCAGATTCTGCCACTGAAGTCAAATTAATCTATTAATCAGTTAAACAAATACTATGAAAATTATGAAATACAGCATACAAACAAATGAAATTTCTGCATGGGAAAAAAAACCATCTAAATTAAAGTAATAGAAAACTTTTAGAGGGATGCACGGCCCAGTTTAGAAAATTTTTGAGTACAGGCACAACTTGGGATGGGGGACCTTAATACAGATGTTGGCACAAAAAAAAAAAAAAAAAAAAAAAAGATCAAGAGGAATTGTGAAAGTACTATTATACCACAAATTACCAATTTCATGAGTAGAAAACTAAAACATCATTAAATAAAAAAAACTAGAAAAACATAATTAACCCATACAGTAGGAATTGTGAGTGTAACACACACTCATAATCCAACACCTCGGTTTCACATCAACTCTGTTATTGCAGCAGTTTTTTAAAGTCCTAATTTTTTGCAAATGACCTATTTTATGTAAATGCAATTTCAGTTATCACAGCATTCTGCTTATGACGACACTTTTTTATGGTCTCTCAAGTGTTGGGATAACGGGGTCTGACTGTATTAACTTTGTTGCAATTAAAATATGAAAAATTAAAAAATCTGTATTTCAAAGTGCAGATTTAGAAAGTACAAAAGCAGTCCAAAAACACACTGTAAGAAATGCAACATCTGTTTATGCCTGTCAAAATCAAAAACTTGCTTTATAGATTTCTATTGTAAATAAATAATTATTCAATGACAAAATAATAATACTAATAATAAATGAATAATTTTCTAATTTGTGACAATTTTTGTTAAATACATTATCTCTTCTGTCAACTTAGACCAAGAAAGCATGCTGGTGGTGATAGTGATGGTTTCAAAGAAAAACTAACCTGCATGTTTGTGGAGGGACCCTACATGCCTCAGTGGGGAGTAAAAATTTGTTTATTATTCTTTCTCAATATCATTTGAGTTACTAACACAAAGAATGTGACATTTAAAGATGAAAACATTTTGAGTCTTAAAAGGCTATGAAGAGAAGGACTAGGTAATGTTCCAGCACAGAATCAAAACCAGACCCTGTGACAGAATACCTTGTTAGCCACTATACCTGGACAGCAAGTTATAAACATAATAATCATTAAAGTTTAATTCAGATATGGAATTGCATATTCTGCATTCATTTTGCAGAAAGAAGGAATTTGGTAATTGCATTTTAAATTCTTTTTAAATGCAATCACACAAGCATTTTGGGTCAATTTTAAATTAATTGGCTGTTTTGTAATGTGAAATGCATGTTGTTCATGCATAGCAATTTTTTTAACTTTTTTCCAACTGTATCTGAGTAGACATTGTTAGATACTTAACAAGACCATGTGTACACTGACTACAAGAGTGACTATTTTGTTTTCTTCCAGAACAAAAACAAAGCTCCAAAATCAAACTAGAAAGCAATCATGTGACAAGAACAAAAGGTAGTGGAGCTGACCTTGAATATCGAAAACAGGTTGTTTGAATGAAACGATAGAAGCTAGATTTAATAGTGAGCGAGCAATACCATATGTGGACTAAACGATGGGACAGAAGAAAAGGAGGGCTTGTATTCGGGATAATGAAATCATTTCACTCTCAGCAAGAAAAGGGGGTGTGAGCTTGTATTTGAGAGAGTGGTTGCTTTCAGGATTTTACATGTATAAATGTATTTTAACAAATGAAACAGTACAGTTAAAGCAGTCCACAACACATGAAAAAAAAAAAAGAGTTTTTAAAAGGTGTTTGTAAAGCTGAAATGTGGAAATCAAAGATTTTACAGAGAAAAGCATAAGGAAGATTACATACCTACTAAAGAAGGATACTGTTAGTGATGGGTAGTTCATGAACGAACTAGTTCACTACAATGAACTAAAGAACTAAATAGTTCAACTAAATGAACTATAGTTCGTTCAAATGAACTATCTAGTTCATTGAACTCACTAGTTCATTTTGAACTATTTAGTTCATTTAGAACTATTTAGTTCATTTAGAACTAGACAGTTTATTTTGAACTAGATAGTTCGTTTTGAACTATTTAGTTCATTTTGAACTAGATAGTTCATTTTAGTTCAACATGAACAAGACAGTTCAACTTGAACTACTTAGTTCAATTTAATATTATTCCACTCCAGTGCAAATGTTCTTTGGGGGTGCTTCTGCTTCCGCGAGCATACAGTTTGGGAAAAGTAAACGGCTACTGTTTGAGGGCAGCGGGAAGGCCGGTCTTGGGGGGGAGGGGAAGGGATACGAATTGAATTCCTGGAAGGGCATTCTTCCTGGAATTCAATTCGTAGCTCGTACTGTATTCTTCTTGTCGGTGCAGTGTCACCACCCACGGGAGATCTCCCGCGGGTGGTGGCAGTGTGCTCTATTCTAATCTGATTCTTTGCGGTGCATCTTTCCACTTCCGCGAAAGGAAAGTGTGGAGGATTGTGTCCGTGGCGCAAAGGACGCTGCATGTTGCATGTCGATCAGATCAGCCCAAAAGAGAGAGGGTTGTTCAAATTATAGAGATTTCTTTTTTAAAAAATTTAATAGATTTTTTTAAGACTATTATGGATTTAGAATAAATAACTGCGCTTCAGCAATTCTACTAATGAAAAAGCTGTAGACAATCACCTTTTTAAAATAATTTTTAAATTATATATGTATAAAATATTCTTTTGTTTAAGGTTTTCTTATGAGAGAGGAAAAGAAACGACAAGCTTTTTTTAAATTAACAACCTTAATTCTCAAAACCGTAGTTTAAACCTGGTGGTTAAAAAGCAAAAACAAACCTGCTCCGTTTAATTTTCTCGCACTCTTATTTTTTACTAAGATTTACTGCTGGGAAATGGGGCATAATATATATATATAAATTAACAATAGAGAATGTCCAAGATGCACATGAGGAGTTTTAATGTTAATAAATAAAATAGTTTTCGTTGTTTAGAAAATCAGGTGATTATATTTAAATTTGTTACAATAGATAACTTTGTAAAAACAATTATATATATATATATATATATTATATATATATTAATCCATTCCTTAAATTATATTAGTTACACATACATGAAGCAGGGATGCAGAAAGAAAAATATATCATTGGGGGGAAGGAGCACAAAGTGGAAAATAGAAACTGGCCTATCATCAGCCGAGCTACGCGCGTGGTTTCCGTACCTGAAATTGATCTAACTATTTCCAGTACGGAGACCACCGGAAATAGTTCTGTACTATTTCCGGTAATGAACTAGATAGTTCACCAAGAACTATATAGTTCATGACAAACTGAATAGTTCAAAATGAACTATATAGTTCATCCCAAATTACATAGTTCATAATGAGCTATCTAGTTCATTGAACTACTAAGTTCATTTTGAACTAGATAGTTCATTTGAACTACTTAGTTCATTTTGAACTACATAGTTCATTTTGAACTAGATAGTTCATTACGAACTACGTAGTTCATATAGTTCATTATTAAATCTCCATAGTTCATATGAACTACTTCGAAGAACTAGTTCATGACGTGAACTAGTTCGTTCAGAACTAGTTCACTAAAATGAACTAGATTGCCCATCACTAGATACTGTACATCATTTTAATATAAAGAAAAAATTGTGTTCAGAGTGCACATGGGTGCATGCAGGAAGTAAGTGCATTAAAGTAACACACATTTTATTTTATGCATATTAAAGTAAAGTGCACAAAAAATGCACTATATTTTAGTAAACAAGAAACTGTGAGAGAGATACACAGTATATTACCCATAGAGCTTGGAGTACTCTCTTTACTAGGAGTTAAGAATTTATCTCTGCTGGTTTCTTCTGTATCCGATTCCACTTCTCCTTCAGAATCAGTGTATGTTTCATGCAAAGATGCTAAAGCAGTCTGGGAACGACTTTCTGAACTCATCTTGAAAACTGTGGTTCCTCACTGAAATGTATAAAAACAATCCTATGAAATTCACTTATTGTCACCATAAAATATTTAAATTTAATAACGTAATTGGATTAGCCATAGAATGCTGAAGTGTTTTATTTAGGACGTTTGCAAAAATCTAGTAGTACATACTTCATGTAGTTAAAAATTTTTGCATGCAACTTTTTGCAATGTATGCTAGGGTCATGAAATATGAAATGTCTCGTTTACAATCAAAACCAGTGAGTATATTGGAGGCCGTTACTAACTTGGTCCCACAATTATATGTATGGTAATTTTTTTAAATTTCTGTGATAACAGTTCAATATATTTGCATGCATTTTAACAAAACAAGTGACTTTTATTAAAAAACGGTATGAAAATTCGCAAAAATAAGCAGTTTTTACAAAAATGGGACCCTGGAAAAATTGCTTATTTACATATCAATGTTTGTGTTTACGTTTCATTGGTGATCGTTCTGGCGCCAGGGTGCGTGATGCACAGCTGGAGTGAAGTTACCTACCAGTGGAGTTTTGACTGGCAACCATAAGTGTTTGTTAGAAATGTAGTGTCAATATAAAAGTAAATAAAAGAAATCATGCTTGTTTTACATTATAAGCCGGTGGGTGTTAGGGACATTTCAGCGTGGTTAATTTAAAAAAAAAAATAAAGGTAAGTGCTTTTTTTCAACGAATCTTTGCAATGTTTAAGGTTTTTAATGTGAATTTTAAATTGATATTTGACGTTTTTATGTTTTCGTAAGTGCTATTCTAATCATACTGACTTTATATGAGGTGTACAATTAGGTTGTTTAATCCACCAACGTTTTTTTTAGTTGAAAACGGACCAGTGTTTGCCCAGTTTACATTAGCTGTACAACTAAGTTGCTTAATCCACTGTATTTTTTTAGTTAAAAACGGTCCACTGTTTGCTCATTTTAAATTGCCTGTTACTGAATTTGCAGACTTTTTTAGGTTGAATATGGACGGTGTATTGTTTTAATGCTTTTGATAGTGGAATATATGTGCACTTTAATGTGTTAAAATACTTTGACTTTGCTGATCGTGCAAAATGGTTGGCGACTGTCGCTGTGTTTACATGGGGCAAGCACCGTCTTATGATTTTACACCCCCCCCCAAAAAAAAAAATGCATGGCATAAAGGAATTCACATAATTACTTATATTCCTAAATTTCAAACAAGCTAATCTAAGAGAAAATATATAAAAAGTACTTTCAAAAATACATTTACCACTTTCAATATTTAATCTTAGCATGAAAAATAATTTGAATGGTAGTGTGTAATTTTAATAACATTAATTATAAAATAAAATATATTAAGTTTGATTTATTTAGCTTTGTAATTTGATATTTAAAATAAAATGTTACTAATGACTAATAAAAATAACATGCATAGGTTTTCGACACTTTTTGACATGTCATGTCACTAACCAGTTTTTGACAACAAAAACCCAACCCTGGCTAGTTTTTATTATTTTAATCAAAAATCAGAATGATTTCAAAACTATCACAAACTACTTTGCCTGAACTGTGACCAAAGTGAAAATTAAACAAATTTAAAATATTTGGATATTTTTATTCTAAGTAATTTTTTCATCTGATCTGAGGTCAAATTTTCTGAAAATTTGAAAGCTGCTTAAGCTTTGGTTATTTCTGCCACTGAATAATGAGAATGCAAAAGCTCTAGAAAACCTTTGAAAATTCGAATATATATAAAGCAAAAAATTAAAAAGAAATGTATACACAACAGTGATCATAATAAACATGTGTTCTATTTTTAAGACAGATTAAATGACAAAATTTCAATGGACATAAAATTTATAATTTTATTATGTAATATGCAAAAGCATATAACAAAATATCTGTCTATTTTATCAAATTGCAACATAAAATATTTCCTCTTGTATAGCAAATATTATCCTTTTAAGCAACGGGATCTTTCTGCAGATGTCAGTAGCTCTTTTACTGAAATACTAGGATATAAATGTGATTTTAAGTAAATCCAGATAGCAATAATATAACATCCCTGATAATCTTGGTTTATTCGTTGTTATTGTGACTTGTGCTTTATGGAACTTATATCTAGGATTACCGACTGTGCTGCAAGAACTGGACGTCCCATTTCTAGGGCTTTAGAAGACACTTCCCACAAAAGGTGTGGGTGGGATGCCCAACGTCCCGTATTTTGAATAGAATGATTGGATAAACTATAATGATCTCAGAAAAAATTTTAAACATTAAGATTTTTCGAAATAAGTAATGTTATGATTTCAGTAAAAATGGTTTAATATAGCCTAAGTTGATTTTCCAAATAAATAATTATCACAATCTTAGTAGATGATGTGATTTAAGACTAAGAAGTTTTTCTTACATACAAAGGTATTATATTATGGATATCTACTTACAACTTGTTTTCATTATTTCTTAAATGCTGAAGTAAAATGGTTTCGTTTTTGTTTGTAAGAGAAATTAAAAAGTTTATTGAATTCAATTGCAAATGATAGTACTATTTGTGATGATTATAGAGATGGAAGACTATAATAGTTAATGTTAAATTTTCATTAGTTTGCCCGATTGTCTCAACTTTTGCTGACTCTGCTACATGTATAATTATCAAGTTTTACCATGGCAGGGTGGAGTGCAGAAAAAAAAATTCATGACCACAAGGGAATTTTCATGACATACTGCCATTTTGTTGCTTTTGAAATTTAACTAATTTTAGTCATATTATAATTATATATATATATACACAGGGTGTCCCAAAAATAGCGTCTAAACTCTGCACAGCCCGATTCCTTGTTGGAAGCACATAAAAATTGCCCAAAGACTGTGAAAAATAGGAAAAACAAATTATGATGTCACATCCAGTGTAAGGAAAATCAATTAGAAACATTAAATTGGACACTGGACAGGATAAGGGGGGACTGTCACACTCATCAGATCTGCCACCTTTGAATTCCTTCCGATGAAAACATTAGAGGATTGATCCAATTACAGTAAAAAGTGATTCAGTTCCTTCCCTACATTCTGTGTGCATATATATGGGCACCAGATTGATGCAGAGTGAGCAGTTAACCATTACGCACCGTACCCAAGCCTTGATAGTCACGGTGGAATTTTTATCATTTTATGAAAGCAGATGCAAGAAAACCTATGTTCATGCTTCCAATAAAGGCTCTTTTGGTACACTGGATATGACGTTTTCGCTTTTGTCTTGCATTTTTCTTGTAAACTAGGGATCGTACAGGTACAGTGCTTTGGGAAATTTTTATGTACTTCCAACCCTAGTCAGTTAATTTAGATGCACGCGCGCACGCCGGGCACGGATACATTCAAAGGTCTTGCAGATAGTTTTCCGGTAATTCCAAGTTTTTATTTTATTTTATGCATAGTTACCTAAACGAAATATCTTTTTTAAGTCACTATAGCCCAAGTGCATTGCACAGATGTGTGCGCATATGCATATACACGTGTTCATATACACACTATGTATTAAGCTATCACGAACTATTATGAGTTTGCATAGTTTTGGATTATGTGCGCAGATAGTTTTATCTTTTATCTGACTATGCTTCCAACGAGGAATCTGGCTATGCAGAGTTTGGAAGCTATTTTTGGGTCACCTTGCATATATAAATATACATATACAGGTTGATTCGCTACCAGACTGACAAACTTGCAGGGGGTTAGGGGGTACAGAGACGGTTCAGAATCACATAGCAATACAGGGTTGGAAACATCGTCTTCATGTACCTGTACATTTTAGAAAAAGTGTTCAAGTGATAGTAAACTTTCCAGCCATGTTTTTTCAAAAATTAATCCCTCTTTCACCAATTGCACTTGATAAAAATAGTTATTTCAGAATTGCTTCTTTCATTACATTTAGGAAACTGTCTGAGAAAAGCCAATTGTATATGAAACTCGATAAAGAAATTAGATGCACACTTCAACACTTCTTCCAAAGTGATTATTAACAGACACATGAAGACAATGTATTCGACCCCACATTGCTGTGTGATTCTGAACTATCTCTGTACCCCTACACCCTCTGCAAGTTTGTCAGCCTGGTAGTGAATCACCCTGTATATATATACGGTGAAAATGTGCTTTAGCCCACCGCTTGGCGATTGTCAACAAACTGGCCAGTTGGCGGTTTTCTATGAAACGATTCTAGGATTGCAACCATGGAATTCGATAGACGTTGTGCTCTCTTCGGTTCGGGTCATAATCTATAGCTTCCGTTACTTTCGTTTTTCTCCTTCGGCAAAGCACGTGTGACGCAAAAGCCTGTGGGATTGAGCCATGGAAGAAAGTTTACTTTTAGGATTATTTTCCCAAGATGCATCGCAGATTCAAAAACATAATCAAAATCGCAATTGCGTGAAACAAATATTTTAGAACAGGTGTGGGCAACCTTTGAAAAGTTGCGGACCAAATTTTAAGATGCTAGCGAGGTGACGGGCCGTATAATTGAGATTTAAATGGATTTTGAATGTTTTTTATGTGTTTCATTCAGGGTTGTGATATGTTCCCCGGTCCGGATCAAAAGCCGTTGCAGGCAACATCCGGCTCGGGGGTAGCCCATATGTGTTTAAGAATATGAAACTATTTAAAGTAAAAACTAACAAAGTACTAGAAATAAACAGAGGGCCCCTCGAAAATACGCTAAGGTGGTCCTTAGAGTTGTACAACCTAGTTGTACAGCTATGTAAACTACGCAACCAGTGGCACGCTTTTAACTAAAAAAAACCTCAGTGGATTCAGCAACCTAGTTGTACAGCTATATAAACTACGCAACCAGTGGAACGTTTTTAACTAAAAAAACCTCAGTGGATTCAGCAACCTAGTTGTACAGCTATGTAAACTACGCAACCAGTGGAACGCTTTTAACTAAAAAAACCTCAGTGGATTCAGCAACCTAGTTGTACAGCCAGAGATCATCCTAGGATGAAAAAGGAGCAGGGTGCTAGTCCTTAAAAAAGGGCAATTTAAGCTTTCAAGGGCACGTCAGAATATCAAGGGCACTATATGAATATATATATATATATATATACTCAAGAACGTATTTAGGGGGGTCCAGGACACCCACCCCCCGAAATTTTCATTTTTGTTACTAAAATGAAATAGTCTTTTTGTGAAAAATTCAACCTTTTTTACCATTTGGAAACCCCCCCCCCCTTCAAACTGTTTTCTGGATACGTGCCTGTATATACAGAGCGAATATTGCCATTTACTTTTTTAGAAAAAAGGTCAGCCAACAATACAATGCTTTTTCATATTAAATCTGCATTTATCATATCTAAAGTCTTTTTTTTTTTTAGGGGGGGGGGGCAGGAGTCTACATATAAAATAATTGGCACTTAAAATTTTTCATGTATAGCTATATAGGCATAAAAAAAAAGGTTAACTTAGAAGAGGAGGTGATTAGAATAGTGTTGACTCTAGGAAAAAAGGTTCGACAGGGGGGAAATTTCAAAAAGGGCACCCTGTTCTTAAAAAAGGCACTTTGGGGTTCCACAAGAATGTACAGGTAGCTAACATATATAGACACTGGTTTGAAACTATCTGATCCCCGAAACTTTAACATGTAGAGTTGTAATATGTGTTCTGACTACAATGCATGGTTAGATTTTTCCAATTTGTCTTAGTTTTTTCCACTGATCTTTTGGAGAAAATATCCTGTAGAAGTAAGCGTAAGCGAAATAGGAAAAAGGATTTGTTGATAATATTTTGCTCTAAGCATGACATAAATATGTGAATTAAATCTGTAGATAACTAGAAGTTTTTGATTTAAAAAAAAAAAAAGAAGTTTTAATAAAAGTAATTTTGAATTTTCTGCTTTTTTTTTTTTTTTTGCTCGAAATTACATAACTTACATGTTTATTATTTATAAGAATAGTACATTTATTGAAGAAGGTTTCAGAAATTTTTAGACAGACATGATTTGTTAGGCAGTATGGGGAAGGCAGAGGGACTGCTAATTTATGTTCTTCAATTTTATCGCACTATCACTACTGGACCACAATTACTGGATCACATTCATATAGGATGTTTTACCTATATTGGTACAAACTTTTAAACAGAAAAGGACTGTCAGTGTAAGTGGATTAGGATAGATGTGTTCAGCATATAATAAAAATAATAAAATTTAATAATATAAATCAGAATTTAAATTCTTTTGTTCACAATAATTATTGAATGAGTACCAAGTAAAGATTTTCAAAGTTACCCTTATTACTTTTTACTGACATTTAAAATTGGATCAAACAATTTAACTCACCCATCAATTGATAATTATAGAAATTGGGAAAATTGAATTCTGAACACAGAAGATTGCTAGAATAAATGACATTCATGCAAATTTTATATTGCATCCAATGGTTGGAATGTACACCATATGAAATCAAATTACTGAAATATATTTGTTCTTCTCTTTCACTTCTAATTTAATGTTTGCTCATTCATGAAAAGTGAATATAAGTTTTTTTAAAAGCACTATTCTTTAAAATAAATAAAAATAATTACTACATGTAAGTGTTTTAGCAGGTATAAAATAAATATTTTTTTTAACTCACAGAATTGTCCAAATGTGTGAAATAAAGTTTATATTTTAAATAATTTATTTTTCATAGCTTTATTTTTAATTTTTTGTAGCATACTTAAAAAGTTCTCTTTAAAAACACTAAATTTTCATTCTTCAACCTTGCTTTAATACTTTTAAAATAAAAAAAGTATTAAATATTTTAACTATCAAATGTTTTTAATCAGCTTAAAATAATAAAAATAATTAACATCCTCTTGTCAAAAGTACTCAAACAAATTACATATTAAAAAAACTTCCAGAATCATTTCGAATTTTTTTGTTTTTTAATTTTTAAAAACTGAAAATAAGCTTAAATTGATGAAAGTTAGTTTTATGAATAACTTAAGACACAATTTGTTTTCTTAAGGCATTCTTTCCCAGAACTAGCTTTCTATTGCTTTTATTTATTTATTTTGCTTCATTCATTAAAATGTTGAGAACTTTTTAAAAATCGAAATATACATAATAGGAATAGTTAGAATACCAAATCTTGTCAATAGTCTGATTTACTAAATTCTGCAGTTACTCCACTTTAGTACAATTAAAACTGTTGCGTAATAAAGGGGGGGGGGGGTCCGCCCGGCGGCAAGGTAAAAACAAAGATGGTGGCCAGCAGGACACCTAAAAATAATATGGTGGAGAACTAAAAGGCCGAAATGGGGGGCAGAATGCTGAAACTTAAAAAAGAATGGAGCGGTAAACTGAAGGACCGCACCGGGAGCCAATAACCCTGGCGCTACACTGCAATAGCAAAAGATCATTATGATGCTCTTAATTTGGCAAAAGCATAATGTGTTTCAATTGCTGTATTCACAAAACGCTCGATTTTCAGACCGATTTGAGTGGATAAAGCCACTGAACATGGTTGAGGGCTGAAGTATTGAAGTTCCCACGTTCGGGCCCCGGCCGCGCGACTGTAGGTCTGGAGTTTTGGTCGGTTTCATCCAGATGTAAATTCAATACAAGTTAGAACTCCTTAAAAAGTCATCCAACCAAGCCCCCCCCCCAGGAGATATCCCTTGTCTAGGCTTGCCATAACAAACAAACAAATCCCGCAGAATTTTCGAATTGCAAAACGTCGTTTTGCTAAGGCATACTTTCTGTATCATCTGCAATTATATATGATTAGTAAATAACTGTTATACATTAAGAATAATATGTACTAAGAAAGCCGATTAAAAAGAGGAAATCGTTTAGGGGAGGAAATAAAAAATAAACTTGTTAGTGTGCAAAACTATTAAAAACATAGAGAAGAGCAATAGCTGGCGACGAACACTGGAATAATGATTGTTTGATAACTCGCAACTACATATTTATCAAACGTAGCTACCGATATTTGAGGATTGACAGATGGAATCAGAAATATTTAGATAACTTTATAAAATTTTGAATTTCCCAGCCGTATTTTCTTCCCCCAACTCCCAACTGAAATGCCCACGTAGACGGTAGTTCTGCCCTGCGATCGGGCTTCTCACTTGAGTCAGCAAAAACAAAACACACTAGGGGCCTTTTCGGGTTACTCGCGCGCGCAAATGAAAACAGACAACGAAAAAGGCATTAACAGTATTTCGATCGGAAAGAATAGAATATTTGAAAAAGGCATTTTAATAAATTACACTTGTGGGAAAGATCCGATTTCATAGACTCTGTGAAAGGGCCGCTTTCATTCGAACCTATTTTTATGATAGGGTTATTGTACTCAATCGTATTTCTGTGAAGGGGCCGTTTTATTTAATGTATTTTCGTGATGGGCCGCAAATGGTATGTAGGAAAAAAAAGTAGTGATTGTTGAGTAAGAATAATAAAAATTTAAAAGGAGGGGAGCAGAAAGAAGAGAAATTGGGTAGCTGGGCACTAAAAAGACGATAAAAGGGGCGGGCCGCCGGGCGCTGCGCCCTGCCATTTCAATCTAGACTAAACACTAGAATCTGTGAAGGTGCTAACTAATGTCAACAAAGAGGAAAGAGATGCCGCAACGCAATAAATGTAAACAGAGGAGAGAGGATGGCGCCATGAATGAAATCAGGGCTAGAAGAGCGGCAGGCAGGGCGCTGTTTTTGGGGGGCAAAAGGGCGGCGATTTTTTTTGAAAGGGCAAGTAGGGCGGGATTTTTTGCTTTAAAGGGCGGGCAGGGCGCAGCGCCCTTCGAAAAACGCCTAGGATGAACACTGGTACAGCTATGTAAACTACGCAACCAGTGGAACGCTTTTAACTAAAAAAAACCTCAGTGGATTCAGCAAGCTAGTTGTACAGCTATGTAAACTACGCAACCAGTGGACCGCTTTTAACTAAAAAACCCTCAGTGGATTCAGCAACCTAGTTGTACAGCTATGTAAACTACGCACCCAGTGGACCGCTTTTAACTAAAAAAACCTCAGTGGATTCAGCAACCTAGTTGTACAGCTATGTAAACTACGCAACCAGTGGAACGCTTTTAACTAAAAAAACCCTCAGTGCATTCAGCAACCTAGTTGTACAGCTATGTAAACTACGCACCCAGTGGACCGCTTTTAACTAAAAAAACCTCAGTGGATTCAGCAACCTAGTTGTACAGCTGTGTAAACTACGCAACCAGTGGAACGCTTTTAACTAAAAAAAACCTCAGTGGATTCAGCAACCTAGTTGTACAGCTATGTAAACTACGCAACCAGTGGACCGCTTTTAACTAAAAAACCCTCAGTGGATTCAGCAACCTAGTTGTACAGCTATGTAAACTACGCAACCAGTGGAACGCTTTTAACTAAAAAAACCCTCAGTGGATTCAGCAACCTAGTTGTACAGCTATGTAAACTACGCACCCAGTAGACCGCTTTTAACTAAAAAAACCTCAGTGGATTCAGCAACCTAGTTGTACAGCTGTGTAAACTACGCAACCAGTGGAACGCTTTTAACTAAAAAAAACCTCAGTGGATTCAGCAACCTAGTTGTACAGCTATGTAAACTACGCAACCAGTGGACCGCTTTTAACTAAAAAACCCTCAGTGGATTCAGCAACCTAGTTGTACAGCTATGTAAACTACGCACCCAGTGGACCGCTTTTAACTAAAAAAACCTCAGTGGATTCAGCAACCTAGTTGTACAGCTATGTAAACTACGCAACCAGTGGAACGCTTTTAACTAAAAAAAACCTCAGTGGATTCAGCAACCTAGTTGTACATCTATGTAAACTACGCAACCAGTGGACCACTTTTAACTAAAAAAACCTCAGTGGATTCAGGAACCTAGTTGTACAGCTGTGTAAATTACGCAACCAGTGGAACGCTTTTAACTAAAAAAACCTCAGTGGATTCAGCAACCTAGTTGTACATCTCTGTAAACTACGCACCCAGTGGACCGCTTTTAACTAAAAAAACCTCAGTGGATTCAGCAACCTAGTTGTACAGCTGTGTAAACTACGCAACCAGTGGAACGCTTTTAACTAAAAAAAACCTCAGTGGATTCAGCAACCTAGTTGTACAGCTATGTAAACTACGCAACCAGTGGACCGCTTTTAACTAAAAAAACCTCAGTGGATTCAGGAACCTAGTTGTACAGCTATGTAAACTACGCACCCAGTGGACCGCTTTTAACTAAAAAAACCTCAGTGGATTCAGCAACCTAGTTGTACAGCTGTGTAAACTACGCAACCAGTGGAACGCTTTTAACTAAAAAAAACCTCAGTGGATTCAGCAACCTAGTTGTACAGCTATGTAAACTACGTAACTAGTGGAACGCTTTTAACTAAAAAAAACCTCAGTGGATTCAGCAACCTAGTTGTACAGCTATGTAAACTACGCAACCAGTGGAACTCTTTTAACTAAAAAAACCTCAGTGGATTCAGCAACCTAGTTGTACAGCTGTGTAAACTACGCAACCAGTGGACCGCTTTTTAACTAAAAAACCTCAGTGGATTCAGCAACCTAGTTGTACAGCTATGTAAACTACGCAACCAGTGGAACATTTTTAACTAAAAAAACCTCAGTGGATTCAGCAACCTAGTTGTACAGCTCTGTAAACTACGCACCCAGTGGACCGCTTTTAACTAAAAAAACCTCAGTGGATTCAGCAACCTAGTCGTACAGCTCTGTAAACTACGCACCCAGTGGACCGCTTTTAACTAAAAAAACCTCAGTGGATTCAGCAACCTAGTTGTACAGCTATGTAAACTACGCACCCAGTGGACCGCTTTTAACTAAAAAAACCTCAGTGGATTCAGCAACCTAGTTGTACAGCTATGTAAACTATGCAACCAGTGGACCGCTTTTAACTAAAAAAATCTCAGTGGATTCAGCAACCTAGTTGTACAGCTATGTGAACTACGCAACCAGTGGACCGCTTTTAACTAAAAAAACCTCAGTGGATTCAGGAACCTAGTTGTACAGCTATGTAACCTACGCAACCAGGGGACTGTTTTTAACTAAAAAAACAACGGTGAATTACCCTTTGCTAAATGCTAAGCTATATGCAAATTAAATATTTTCAAAGTAATACAACAATTTAAATCAAATACTAAGAATAAAACTAAAGTAAAAATTATTTCACTTACTCAACGTCCAAAAAACGAATATCAAATCCACAAGAGAACTTCACAAAGCAATTACCACTCTCGTCAAAAAAAAAAAAAAAAAAAAAAATATCAAATGCAGAATAACAAACTTGTTCCACAAGCAAAATTTGGATTTGCAGACTATAATTGCCACAAATAAATCAGCAGACGAAAACAAATTAATTCTTAAAAAACAGTTTGTAATGTTTCCAAAAGTAAAACAGTTTTAAAAGTACTTTTTAAAATATGAAGTACTAAAAGTACTTTTAAAAAATATGAAAGCAAATTTCTCTAAAAATATTTTTAAAAACCTCTCTAACATATATTTTCTTGTTCAAATCTAGTTCCAGTAGCTAGATTCCAAAATAACAACAACGCATGCGCAAAAACGCAAATTAACAGCTTAATGACGTCAAGTAGAACAAGCACATTGATTACTTTTAGCTACATATGTCACGCAGTAGCTAGATTACAAAATAACAACAACGCATGCACGAAAATCTAACATCTTTAGGATATTTCCACAGCTTTAAAATATCGAATTTACCATATTTAACGCCTTTATCGCCCACTCCAAAAAAATAGTCGCCAATGATAGCGTAAAGCACATTTCAGCCATATATACATATATATTTAATTATAATATTAATTACTCTTCCTAGTCACTAATTAATTAAATGGTTAAAAGTAATTGAATTGTAACTATCCTAATCGACAAGATAAACTGGCACACGGCAATGAGATTGCAAGACAGTCCTTTTTCCCTTCCCTACAACAGGAGACTGGGTTGTAGGGGAAAAAAAAAAAAAAAATTATGACATCCTACAGAAATCCGTGACATTTTAATGACACATTGTTCAAAATCATGACATCTTCATGACAGTCATGAAATTCATGACCAGTGGGCCTGGACCCATCGCCTCCGAAATTTTAAATTTTGTTAATAAAATAATAATAATGAAGTCTTTTTGTGAAAAATTATGCCTTTTCCATCGTTTGAACCCACACCGAAATTTTGACCCTGATAATTATGCCAAAGTAAAACTTAATGGTAAAATCATAATATACAATAAAACTATTTGAATTGCAAAATTTAAACCTGGTTTTAATTGTTTTTCTCGCACTGTAATGAGTATGCTAGGCCCCGCTTTTCTGAGTCACGTCCCGAGTTTTAACTGTGGAAATCCAGCAAATCCATGAATTAAAGTCGACAAGCCTACTTATAACGTTGAACGCGAACTAACAGTAAATTAAATATGTTGCTTAAGGAGTTACTTGTAAAATCATATACAGCTTAAGAAACTTTGAATTTTTAGTAATGAAAGAATATACAATAAAATTAATCTTTTTTTATCATACCTTTAAAAAAAGGAAAAAATTTAAACAACAATCAACATCAGATACAAAACACAGGACAGGAACATATAAAGCGCCGACATGCTGGAGACAGAGTAATTCAGTCCTCGCTGCCGTCTTGCGCGGAAGCGTTCTTGCGCACATGTAAATGCTTCCTTGGTTGGTGATCTCTCTTTAGCCTGTGATTGCAGACGAAATTTTAATAAAAATAATTTTTTTTTACAAAACTATCGTGTTTCTTTTCTTTTATGAATGTTAATAATGCTTTAGTTGAATAAATATAAGTTCTTTTGTGAAGAGCATCGAAATTATAAATTGTCTCTAATTTTTTGTTTTCAAATGTGGGACAACACACTCTGCTGTCCCCAACTCTTTATTCAAAAATCTAGCATGGCCAAGGAGGTTTTAAGCCGGATTCATACTGGCCGTACCGCACCGCTAAGACAGCGCAATGACGTCACGTGGCGGAGCAACACGGCGCCCGCGCGGCGAGCGCTGAGGGTTTGCGCATTATCTGGCGAGAACAGATATTCCGTAGCGGCCGCAAAGCTACAGCCAATTACAGAAGAGCTTTTACAGCTACAGCCAATTAAAGAAGAGCATTGGTGTATTTACCATAGATATAGGAATAGTGAACTAGATTGCGCACAAGGCAAGGCCGTAGCCAGGAAAATTTTTCGGGGGGGGGGTTTCAAGTTTTATGTTTTAATATGGTACTTTTTTCAGCACACTGAAATTAAAATTAAACAAAGTATGATCTCCAGCTTTGTGTTTTTTCATTTTTATTTAAAACGCGAAAAAAATGCATCCAAATTGAAACAGTGCTATGTAAGCAATATCCTATCGGGCGTAGCGAACCTCTGGGTTAGTGCAGCCTTTAAAGAATGACAAGCACTGTGTGACAGAGCAGGGCCGGCTGGACCATATAGGAAAACTAGGCGACTGCCTAGGGCGCTGAGGGGCGACACTAGCCAGGCAGCGCATTTTTTTTTTTTTTTTTTTTTACTCCTGCTGTCCGCAGTGCCACTCTCTTTTTATTCTAAGGAGTAGCGGACTGGTTACGTGAATAATGCAACGTAGGATCTCTCTCCCGGTCCACATGGGTCGAGACTGGAGCTTACATGTCCCAAACTCCAAAAATCACAAACTTATCACTCTGACTTTTTTATTTATAGAGGTCATAAACACGATACTGTGAAACTGTTTCGTGTTTCGATCTCCAATGGAATCGAGAGATGACTCACTATTTTTTGTGGAAAAAGAAATTTTTTTATTTACGATATTTCTTTTTTGTCTCTCTCTACGTGTAAGGGGGGGGGGGGTGAAAGAAGAAGAGAGAGAACCAATGTGGAGAAGCATTGAGACGAATGTGAGCTTTTGCTCCGATCATACTGCATTCTAATTATGGGAAATGTAAATACTGTGTAAAATTGTGTAAATAAAGCAGCCGTACATAGTGTACTTAGGGCACATTTTTGCTACCACCTTCACAAATTCCTACTACTATGATACATTAAACACTGTTTATTTAAAGAATTATTTGATGAGAATGAGAAATTTTGCTTGCAAGTGCCACGGAAATTGCATTTCCTTTTGGCCATACTCAGAAGACAGGTATGCATATAACGTACAGAGAAAAGAGTAGCATATTTAAGTGAAATTTATCACTTTGCGATCCTCAGAGAAACACAAGTAAAAAATTACATGCGGTTTGAATGAACTGAAGTGCAATAATTGTAGTTGGCGATACAAGGGATAATTTTTTTCTACGAACAGTAAGTTATGTGACTGAAAATTTCGGGGGGGGTTTGAACCCCCAAAACCCCCCCTTGGCTACGGCCTTGGCACAAGGGGAGGAAACTTGTTGCCAGTGCACTTCCGGAGCAGACGACACGATAGTGGCAGAAAGACGAAAAAGTCGCTGCTTACGACTGCTATGCAACAGCATTAATTTACATTTAAATACAGAATTGATGATTCGTTCAGAACCAAATTCAAAGAAAAAACATTTTGTTATGATATTTTTCTAGCTATTTTTAGTTTATTTTTGCTGTTAGATGGTCTAAAAATGTAACACATTAAAATAATCGATTAAATGTTTATTTTTGCACACAAGGAAAACAAACTTTTTCTGAACAAAGATGTGAACTGAAATTAAAACCATACGTAGCATATCCAAAAAATTCTTTTACGTCCCAATCTATATGCTTACGAATGGCCATTTCATCGAAAATAAGGGAAACATATACATCATAATTGCTGCAAGGCTGACAGTGCCTCCTCTGTAAAACCAGGCGAACCATTGATTACATTATACCATCGTCTGATGGTAGAAGGATGTGGCAATGTTGACATAAATGTCTCTCTCACATAATCATATGCTTTAGGAGAATAAAAAAAAAGTGATAAAGCAAAAGATTTTATTTCTTCGGGATATTGCTTTTTGGATTGTAACTTTTTTTAAAAAATAGCCAGACTAATACTACTGAAATTTTCTTCTAAAGCTTCTGCTGCTTTCTCATTTACCAAATGTTTTTCTTTTAAATCATTAATGAGATCTGTTAAAGTCTGATTTTTTTTTGCAATGTACTTATTGTTGCATTCTTATCATCGATTATTTCTTCATATTTACGTTTTATTTTTCTTGGACTTTCTGTGATGCAATATGTATGGTCATTGATGTCAGAAGGCTTTGCTTCATTCTCAATATTTTGTACATGCACGGGTAAATTTCGTGGTTTAGGTGGAGGTCTTGGTTTTTGTTCCTAAAAATAAATAATAAAAACTTTCTCTATAAAAGAATATTTTAATGTATATAACAGAGTTGCATTAATTTAAATCAATTGATTTTTAAAAATATTACTTGATTGAAATCACTTTATTTTAAATATCAAGTTAATCTACTTCTATGAAATAAAATTGTTTTTTTAAAATGAATATTTAAAGAAACAGGATAAAGAATTAAAAAAAAATATATTTGATTGAATTTGTGTAAGCAGGGGTTGGCCTAGTCAGTACTTTTCTAAAATACCTACATTTAGAAACAGTTTACTAAAATTTGTTAATGGTTTAGCAGTTGTTTAATGTTTCTTTAAATTTAAGATGGCATTCATTATTTACTTAACCATGAAAATATGTAACACAGTACGTACACAGTAAAATGCATAACTAGTATGAGATTTGAAATGGATGTTTTTTCTTTATAAAATGAAATATATTCTGAAAGAATCATGTTCACAAAGAAAGAACATAATAAAATGTAGTACATAGTAACACGTTTTTTATTAATTCTACTAGTTTACTTGTTAGATAAAGAGTCTTTATCTAACAATTATCTAATGTTAGATTCGAAGATTGTCAAATAAATATAAAATGTCTGATTATAAATCTAGTTCAACTCCAATCAAGCCTGAAGAAGTAATTAAAATACAAACATATCATTAAAACAATTCTGCCAAATCTGTCAATACATAATTATAATTGAATTTAACACATGAATGTCAATTTAACAAAATTTAATAATTGGATTTTTTAAATTTAAATATTAATTATAGCTATATATCAAAATAGATGTACTATGAGTCTTATTTTGTGTATGTGGAAACAAAATATGGAAAGGAAGAAAAAATTCAAAGGCAATTAAAAAAAATAACGATTATCTTTATTTTCGTTTTTGCAACAATATGCATTCTGAAATTAAGTACACCCTCCAAAAAAAGTATTCGTGCAAGAGAGAAATTTCCTATATTTTAGATTTGCCAATAAAATTGAGTTTTTCAAAAACGCACAGCTTGACAGAATTACGGAAATTCATATTTATACATAGGCTAATTCATATTCTATGATAAATAATTTTTAATATACAAAACCAACGTAGGAAATTTAATCTCTTGTTCGAATACTTTCTTTGGAGGGTGTATATTATCAATTTCTAAGGCATGAAATATACATATAAAGGCATTATATTAATTACTGTGCACAATAAAAACTTTTTAAAAGCTTTTGCTGTTTTTTTTTTCCTTTCTTTTCTTTTGAGAGGGGGTGGGGTGGGGACAATATCCCATTCCTATTATCCCTCCCTAATAAGTACCTCGTTTAGAACTTACCTTTTTCAAATGCTTTGGAAAATTAAAGATAGTTGGAACTACATCATCTTTTAGCAACTTCCGATTATGATTTGATTCAAAACATTCAGCACTGAAGTGTTCTGAACAAATAAATGTATGTATATTAGGAACAAAATTATCTCTTTTTACAGCAGAAATCCATTTATTTGTCAATTATTTATTAGATAGTGGAAACCTAAACAATCAGAAAGTTATTAAAATCAGAAAGTCATCTAGAAAAATTAAGTAAAATGACAGTTTGCAGCATCGAAGCATTGCATAAAGCATGTGCACTTTTTGTGCACAACATTGTACAAAAAGCATCAGAAATAATCCTCCCATGATAACTTTGCTTGGCATAACTTAACTGTTTTATGGCTTTTTAAAAATACATTTTATAGTGTACTATTGTTTGATCAGACAGGGATGTGTAAACTTAAACGTACATTCAATTAAAGCACTGATTTAATAGAATTTCAGTTAATATTAAAAATTGCCAGCCAGGTTTTTTTTTTTTAATTAAACTGTGGATTTGATACAACACTACAGAGCTGATATGCTTATTTCAAAAAAAAAAAAAGTTAAAATACTTACCATAAAACACTAACATAATAAAGCTTACTTAAACAAAAGTATAAAGAAACATAAATAAAGACTTAAACAAACAATCACGTTGAACTAAAAAAAATGAATTTAATATTAAAACTAGTAATTTTAAAAGTCGTTAAAAAATGCTCAAATGTGGAAAATCTAGTTAGAATAAATAAGATAAATTCAATATCCCCAATTCAAGAGTTATTTTTGAAAAATGATAGAAAAATTAATCATTTCCTGTAAAATATGATTAATAATTATTCGTAAAAAGTAAATTACGATGCTTTATTTATCTCATTTTTTATAGTTTAAGTGCCAAGTATACAATTTAAAAATAAGTATATATATATCGTACGGTCAAATGTTTTAGGATTATATTTATATAGAAACATGAATTAAGATATGTCTACTTTAATTCAAGAAGGATGTGCAATATCTCCTTCAATTACTTTACAAAGTGAACGAAAAGCATAGGTAAATAGGAAATTTAAAAATACTACTGTTATTGAATATCAATTGGTATTTGATTTTCAATACCACCAATTTCAAGCATTTATTACCTGTGAAAAGATATTCCAGATCCTTTCCTAAACCTGTTGGTGCAATTATACGCACAGCACGACTTGGGCATGATAATGCTTAAAGTTAATTAAAAATAAATAAATAAATAAGATGCTGGACTAGTGGCGAAAATAATCATAAACCATGACCAAGACACTGCTTTCTGCCACTATCATGGGCGATGCCACCGAAGATATTTGGAAACAAGAAAAACCTCTTACTAGTATACGGATGCGTGATGTAGTTATTCCTATATCTATGGTATTTACTTGCGGCACCGCAGGCTCGCCGCGCGGACAGCCAACGATCCAAAACGGCGAAACAGAACGGCATGGTTGCGGTGCGGCGCGGCAGATATGAATCCACCTTAACTTATGGAGGCGCCCATGTAACCCGTTTTGGAAGCCAACAGCCACGCCCCCTCACTATCCCAGAACATCCGATATCGTCATTGGCATGCATGTAAATTTTCAAGAACAAAACTGCTATATTTCTTATTTTTTACTGATTGTACACCCTCCAAAAAAGCATTCGAGCAAGAGAGAAATTTCCTACGTTGGTTTCGTATATTAAAAATTATTTATCATAGAATATGAATTAGTCTATGTATAAATATGACTTTCCATATTTCTATCAAGTTGTGTGTTTTTCAAAAACTCAATTATTATTCGCAAATCTAAAATAGGAAATTTCTCTCTTGCTCGAATACTTTTTTTGGAGGGTGTACGTAAGTTTATCTTAAAGCCACATCTCAAGGCATAATTTTAATCTTAATTCTGTAATACTTTTACTGTTTATTTTTAAATAATTAATTATTTTAAAACACGTATTATTAATTGGACATCAACAGTATTGATGGAAATTATTCAACTTTCATATTTCTTTCATTACCTTAAACTGTTTGTCGATGGAAAATATTATTAGGATAAATGACCTAAGAAGGTTTGAGATGGACGTGAGACGAGATAGAGCCTTGTTTCGCGCGAGATTTCTCGCCTCGCATAAATTTACAAAATTTTCATCAAAATGGATGAATACGTATGTAATTAAATCTTATGGATATTTCATATTTTCTGTCTATTCTAAAAAAAAGTAAAGGCCGCTGGCGCTGTCAAAGCTTGTTGGCCTATCTTCTCCTAAACGGTAGGGATTTGAGTTTCGACTAAGGTGCCCACAGATTTGAAAAATTCCGAGGAACCTGCTAAGCTGACTTAAATTTCGAAAATCGAATTATTTTAGAATATATTAATAAAAGACTGAGAAAATAAACATAATGGTTGCCAGATTTTGCATAAAATCATTCATTCCTTTGCAACAAAGCGTTTCCAAGTATCTAGAATCGCGTGAAATTTACAAACATGAATTAGAATTACGCCCATTTTATGCCAAAATAAAAAACTATATGAAATACGTAACTCAAAATGTGTTGCACAAAGTTGACAATTTTCAAATAGTAAGTTCGCTTAGACAACAGGAGTTTAGAATTAGCGATTATTCGTTTTTCCAAATCAGAATAATTAATATCTTGAAAATGAAAAATAATTAGATTGCAGATCATTTTAAAGCCGGTTCGGTCCAGCTGGATTATTTGCTACCAGTAGAAATATTTGGCGGCGTTACCTATGCCATTATAGCAGTTATAGTACACTTTACATACACATTACATATTTGCTAGCGCGACGAGATGGTATAATTCGTGGTGCCAAGTACGCCAAACTGCAAACGATTATGTAAATGAAAATATGGATAACGGTTTTCCGGTAACCTTAAATGAACAGCAATTATAGGTTGTGAGCATGTGTAAATCGCCAAATAACGAAAAGTCGCCATTGGTGGCAAGCTATCCTATCTGTTCCGTAGCTTTTATTAACTTTTCATGTACGCAAGTCGCCAAATAATGAAAAATCACCATGGGTGGCAAATTCGCAAGGTGTCCAATAGGTTTTACATTATTAAAAATACGGCTGAAACAGATGTTCTGATTTTATTATGCTTTAGCTCCTAATTAATATAACTTTTGAACGGCAACATTAAATATCATTGTATTTCTGAGGAGTGCAAATAATTTTTCCAGCGATTATAAGTGGAGTCCGCACTCCAGGTGGAGTATAGCTCTGGACCCGTACAACACGGATTCCCATAACAAAATATCTTCCGTGTTATGAGGGGGAAGGGATCTACTGTAGTGTGAAGTTTAAATTTTTATGTACCAATGAACATGCAAGAACCAAGCTATGTTATAGATTTGATTTGTGTGTTTTGAATTTAGAAATGCGGTTTTACTTGTAAATATTGTAAACTAAAGTTTCAAAATTTTCTAAATAAATTTTATTAGTGAAAAGAACTTCTTATTTGTCATAATCAATTCGGCCGACTAATTTATTTAGATCAAATGAGTAGTTTTTTAATCAGTCGCCGACAGATATATATTTTTAATTCCATTTTTTGGGGATGTTTGGCGACATTATAATTTAAATGTGTAGCTCAGTAACATTCTATCTGCTCCAATCTTCGGGTTTTGTCTGTTGAAATTATGTCTTTTTTTACGAATAAGCCTTATTAGGGGCCGAATGCCTCATACGAAAAGCGAGCGTAGCGTGTCTGGGGCCTTGCCCCCTAGTTCTCTTAAAAAATTAATATTTCTAAATAAAATGTTTCATCTGTTATTAAAAAATGCCTCTTTCACCATAAGCCGAGCTATGCGAACGCAAATGAATGATCTACTGGAGCCAGGGGCGTAGCCAAGAGGGGGGGTTAGGGGGTCATAACCCCCATGAGGAATTTTTTGTCATACAAAATGTATATTCTTCACTACAGTATCACACACACGTATACATATATATGAGTTGTAATAGTCGTAACCAAGGACGTACCCAGAGGGGTGGTCCAGGGGGTCCGGACCCCTCCCGAAATTTGAATTTTTGTTAGCAAAATAATAATGATGAAGTCTTTTTGTGGAAAACTCTCCCTTTTTCACCGTTTGGACCCCCTCCGAAATTTTTGTACCCTCCCCGAAATTTTTTCCTGTGTACGTCCCTGGTCGTAATCCCCCCCCATGAAAAATTTCTGGCTACGCCCCTGACTCGAGCGATTACGCAAATACAACGCTGGGTATCAGTGGAGCATTCAAAGATCCATGTTGAGAAGCAAGCCTGGTCACAAGTCTTCTCTGTTGTCTCTTCTTTTTGATGGTGTGAATGAGCAGGTTAAACCATAGGGCAGGTACGTTTTTAGTCATCGATGAATAAAAACGATGTAAAAGAGCAGCATTAGGAAAAACAGACTATTAGGACACTGGCAAAAAAGAAAGCTGCGTTGTACTTCATTTAGTTTAATGTAATATAACTTAATTCATTTTATATAAATAAGAGAAAGAGTATAACATTCAGTATAATTGAGCAGCGTAATAGCATTAGACTTAACAAGCAAAGTATACAGCAATTAAAATAATCTTGCTTTATTATGCATTCTCAAAATAAACTTAGCAATAATATTAATGTGCGTACAATAAATATAAATTATGAACAATTCCATACACATGCTAATGTTTAATACAGCACACAAATTTACACAGAAATATAAAGCTTAGTAATGAAAACTCTTAGATAGCTGTTTTATGTTCAATAAAAGCTTTTCAATTTTTTCATACGTGTTCAGTTACACAATTTCTTAACTTTGTAAAAGTAGATACATATGCTAAAGTATTTTATTTAGCAGTTTTGGTGTCAAATAAATCTTTCATTTTTTAAAGAAGTCTTACAAACTTCATATAAAAAATGAAATTGGAGTTAAATGCGATACTTCAAAAATTGAAGTTTATTTCTGTGAACTACTTTAACACTAGACATAAAACCCTGTTAAAAAGAAAGCTAGCATTCAACATGTGTATTGCTCTAAACAATTCTTCATATTTTGTATGTTACATTAAATTGTACAAATTCGATACTGTACAGACATCTAGGAAGGGTGTAATTTTACGGAGAAATTAAGACGTATACAGTTCGAAAACTATTTTCTACGCTATCTACACATACACTGTCTACCAATAAGTATTTGGACACCTATGCAAATGACGATATCCGCGGTCCTCTCCGCCGGTATATATCGCGTAGGAAACAGCATCGGCATTAGTCGCATGCAAGATGCCGCGCAGTTCGGAGCTCTCTGATTTCGAGAAAGGTATAATTATCGGGTATCACAAATGTGGCCGATCCTTAAGGGAAATATCTAGCGATCTGAAGTACCCAAAATCGACAGTGTCCTATGTGATTAAGAAGTGAAAGGTGAACGGTGATTGTCGGAATGTGCCCCGAGTCGGCAGACCAACGAAACTGGGAGATAGAGACCGACGAGTGCTGTCCAGAGAAATTCGGAAGAACCGCACTCAACCGATGGCCCTCATCCGCAAGGAGTTTCAACAAGCATCCGGGAGTATTATTTCAATGAATACGATCCGTAAGGAAGCACATCTGCTTGGTTTTCATGGTCGTGCTGCTGCCCATAAGTCTTAGATCGCAAAGTCCAACCGCGCTGCTCGGTTAATGTGGTGCAAAGCACATCGAAATTGGACCGTTGATCAGTGGAAACGGGTTCTTTGGAGCGACGAATCAAGGTTCACCCTTCACCGTTCGGATGGCAGGGTCTGGGTCTGGCGTCTTCCAGGAGAACGTCTCCTGCCAGAATGCATTGTGCCAACAGTCAAGTTCGGCGGAGGTGGAATTATGGTCTGAGGGTGTTTCTCCTGTTATGGACTGGGACCCTTGGTCCCCATTCATGATAAGCTGATCGACGATGCCTACTGCACTATTTTGGATGACAATGTGCTTCCTACGTTGTGGCAGTTTTACGAGTTGGACCCCTGTTACTTTTAGGACGACAATGCCAGTTGTCATGTTTCGAGGTTAACCAAGGCTTGGTATGGTGTCAATGGAGTTCATCGAATGGACTAGCCTGCCCAGAGCCCATACCTGAACCCTATCGAGAACCTCTGGGACGAGTTGGATCGCCGAATTAAGGGGTGCACTACCCGTCCAAAATCGGTGAAGGAACTTCTATGTCTACTCCAAGCCGAGTGGAAGACAATACCACTAGCTGTAATACAAAGACTTGTGGAAGGTATGCCCCGGAGGGTTCACGCTGTAATTGCCTCTCGTGGAGGCTCTACCAACTATTGATTTTGAATAAGTTAGTTTTTCTTTTCTATCACAGATGTCCAAATACTTATTGGTAGACAGTGTTTATATAAGAAAATACGTCAGTAATCAGCATTTTGTACACCAATTAATCAATTTGGTGTACATTACCCCTCAAGAATGGAGGAGTCTTGTGGAAGATGATATTACTATTAAAGATTTCTACAATTGTGATGAATCTGTTTTAACAACATATTACAGAAATATAGAACAAATTGTATGAAGAGATGCATAACGAAAATACAGTGTCAGACGACGAAAATGAAATTGAGAACACGGATGAGGCACCGCCACCGTCTTACACAGATGCAACTTCTGCTCTAGATGTTCATCGACTGTATATCATCTCATCGAACATGGAAAATGACACGTTTAACATTTTAGAAAATCTGGAAAAGAGAATAACGAAAACAAGGAAAAAATGAAGCAATCAACACTTTTAGATTTTTTATAAAACCTAATTTTATTGTATTGTTTGTTTGTACTATTCTTTTTTTAATATAACTTTAAATATTTTTTGTGAATAAAATACTAATATAATGGTTAAAAAAAAGAATTTTAAACATGCCAATATATTAGGAAATTCATTGACAGTCCTAAGCCTATAAAGTGTGAAGGGAAATGTTATTATTATTATTATTATTATTTTTTTACAAATTCTGTTTTAGGACCATCTTTATTTAAGGACGATTTTTCGCGGTTCCTTAAAAATCGTTAAACAGAGAGCCAACTGTAATACATAGTTCTTTTCAGTACATTTTTTCGTATTTTGCTCCAAGCGGATCAGTCTTAAAGTTTGGATTTGTAGATGTGCAAACAAACTCAAGAACCGGCAAAGAAATTTTCAGTATTAGCCCGTTTTGGAGGCAATTATAACGGGCTTTATAAAAAGTATTCGACAAAAATATGTTTGTATCTTTGTCGGATTTAAATAGATACACTGCTCAAAAAATTAGGGGAGCACATGGTTTTAACGAAATTACACAAATACTTACACCGATAAGTAACATAAAAAAAATCATCCATAATTTAAAGCCTAGCAGGAAACAGAAGAAAAAAACTTCATATGCAAATCGAAGTTCATGACGTCAAAAACCAGAAAAAGAATATAAGGGCAGAAATCGGGATGTTGCAGAAAGTCTGTTTCACTGCATTAACTGTGAAATTCGATTGCTCATATATATATATATATTTTGAGATTGTCGACTTGAAAATGTCTCACCAACGTGATTTACCGGAATCCATGGAATGGCGTATTATAGGCAGACTGGAATTCGGGCAAACAGAACATTGTGTCGCGGACGCTGGTGGAGTCGCCAGAAGTGTCGTTGCAAGGCTGTGGAACCGATTCCAAGAAACAGGGAATGTTAGACTTCGAGCATTGCAAGGTTGGCCACGCGCCACTACAGCAACTGATGACCGGCATGTACTGTTAACAGCTCGTCGAAACAGAACAGACAATGCTACTCAGCCGCAAAGACAGTTGCTCTTGGCAATTGGACGTAGGGTGTCCAGCCAAGCAGTACATAACAGGCTTCAACAGGGAGGTCTCTATGCACGAACGCCAATGGTCTGCATTCTGTTGACCTCACGCCACCGTGCGACCCAAAGAAGATGGGCTGCTACATCGAGATTGGGAGCAACCTGATTGGAGCCAAGTGCTGTTTACAGATGAGTCCCGATTCAGTCTGGAGTGTGACACCTGACGTATTTTGGTATGGAAAGAAAGGGGCACTCCAAATAAATCCTCCGAACCCCTTATTCGTTCGTGAAAGGTCACAATACAGACGAGCTGGCTGGGTGGTATGGGGTGGAATTTGCATCGGGGGACGTACGGACCTGCACATCATTCGGAATGGTACTTTGACGGCCCGAAAAGACGTCATACTGAGAGCTCATGTCTTACGCCTTCTCATAACTTACGCTGAAGCCATTGGTGATTCCTTTGTTTTCCAGCATGATAATGCCAGACCGCATACAGCTCGTCTTGTGGAGAACATGCTTGAAGCTGAAACAATACAGCGTATGGAATGGCCAGCGTGCTCTCCTCACCTGAATTCAATCGAGCATGTTTGGGACATGCTTGGACGACGCATTGCTGCGAGACCAAGACCTCCTTTTACTGACCGTCCGGGACTTGCAGATTGAACTTCTTGAGGAGTGGAACAGTATTCCCCAAAGTCTTATCGATAACATCATCTCATCCATGGAAAACAGGTGTGCAGCAGTCTTAGCTGTTCGAGGAAACACGCGCCATATTAAAAATCTTGCATCATTTCTAAACAATATTTTTTTTATCGTTTACATGTAACGAAATTGTTGCCCTAAATCATTTTTTCGTGTTTTTTCCATATTTACAAAGAATTAAATCTTAATTACAATACTTTTTACGTCTTTTTTCTGTATTGCGCATTCATACGCGTGTACTATCCATTTTATGCCGATACGTGGCTGTCTCGCACGGTTTTCTTAACTTCTTTGCTTGCTCCCCTAATTTTTTTGAGCAGTGTAACTTCATATTGAATTTTTATTATAAAGCGAAATCGGAAATGCACTTTCTTCTAAAAGCGCGCAGAAACGTTTCGCATTCGAAAGATTTCGTTTTGTAGGAACAGTCTATCTAATATCAATTCTTCATGAAAGGGAAATCATTTTATTTGTAAAAGAAAGTAAAACTATGTAATATCAAAAAACTATTTTAAACGAATTGGAATCGTAATTTCTCTTCAAAGAGTGTTTTGTGATCAATATGACGTCAATATCCCTTGGCCCTTATGACAATTGATTACTTTTTTTACTGTCGGAAATAAAATGCAGCTGAAAATAGCGAAAAATTGCTTAAAAATATGAGAACGACTGAACTTCAGATTTTTAAAGTAGAGCGCAGATTGTTCTCTATGCTTTTTTGCATAGTTATGAAATATTTCAAGCCGATCGCACCAGCAGTATGGATTTTATTACGTTTTATCAGAATAACGTTTTAATCTGTTTTGGATGACTTTAAGAGTTTTGTTCCGGAATGGTAATCGGAATTGGGCCAGAGTCAGTGAGTTGGAGATCAGCGTAACTCTATAAGCTGGTTATAATTAAACTTCCCCTATAAACAGTTTCTACAGCTAAAACGGGTGCACGGATTGTAATCAAATTTGGTGTATAGACAACAGAGCAGATGCTCTCAAGGAATTTCGAAAAAAGAAATAGTTCAAAACATGTCCACTAGGTTGCGCTTTGTATGAAAACAGAAAATTTAACAACGGAAATGGCTAGGCAATTTCAACATTTATTCAATAGTTTTTTAGCCTTTTTAAAAACTTATATGGGTCATTTTAAAGCTAATTTCATCATGCAAAGCGCCACCTGGTGGATATTTTTTGAACCAATCTCTTTAAAAAACTTCCATGATCTCATCTCGTGCAAAGTCCGCATGCCAAATTTGGTGGCAATTCGCTCACCCCTTCCAGTTCTAGAATGCTGTTTATAGGGGAAATATAACAACCCTGTATATTGTTGTAGAAAACACTGCTTGTTTCCTGGGATCGTCATTCTAAAGTCCAGCAGGTGTCGAAAGTTCTAGCAAAGAGCCCCTTGTCAGGGAGGAACACGAACTTTATTGCTTCTAGAACTTCGTCGAACAATCAGCTGTACAAAATTCACAAGCACAATCAGTCAGTAACGTGTTGACAACAATCCGCTTAGTACAACAGTCACAAATACTGTATTTTTCGTACAAAATGAAACACTTCCACAAGCATAAATTCAGTGGAAATATACGAGGGATTTCGTAAACAGTCCCTCAAGACTCAGCAAAAAAGTATTTACACACAGCACTTAAAAACAATGCTTTAAAAAAGCCACGCGAAAATACCACTTCTATTGCACAGCTCACAGAGCAAACTACCGTACTCATCGGAAGCTCGATCCACACCGAACTGGGGAGTCTGTCATGCCTGTATTTATAGGTGTTGCAGAAGTTACAAGGAGCTTCTAGAAGAATGTATCTCTCGAAGATTCCACATAAAGCGGGAATTTTGATTATGTCATAGAAGAGAAATATTAGGCTATGATCCATGTTAATGCAGAAAAGCTATCTTTACAAGCTCCATTGGGAAAATCGCACCAAATGACCAATATGTCGCCAAGCTCGGCGACTTTTTGTTGAAATATCGCCAAATTTGTCATAAATAAATCCGAAAAGGGGTTAGCGAAGGCCTAGGACCCATATTTCTCGAGATTTCTAGAAACGCCATACTAATGAATGGGGAAACCCAAACATCAGTATTTCCGGTTCTAGTTGACCTATTTTGATGCAACAAAAAGCAAAATTTAACTACTTGACACGTAGAATACGAATTTTGAACTATTTTAAACTCCAGAACAGCGGGTTGGCCCGAAAATTCGTAACAATATGGCAGGATAATAGTAGCTAAAACATTAAGTATGAAATAAAATAAAATGCTTGCAGATGTCGTTCAAATTATGAACTTAGCATTTTCATAGTTACAATGCTTAGTAATCATATGCAGTATTCTTCTAGTTAAAAAACTATGTAGAAGTGTAAACATATCTTTTAAATCACAGTTTAGACTTCTCTTAGTATTTATGGATTTTCAGGCCCCATTATCTCTTTATTTCTTGAGAGAGTTTCTAGTCCCCGGGAGGGCGTCCGCCTGTTCATTTATTCAATCTGATTGCTAATACCCTTAAGCATTATTCAGTTCTCCGTAAGGAAAAACTAGGAAAAATTTCTTCGTAGAAAAGGCGAATTAGTTTTGCTCAGCTAGATGCTATTTCATTTCTGTTAATGCATTTGCTTGTCGAATTCCATGGATATTCTACTTTTGCGCACTTCTGCTCAGCAGTAATGTGAGATTGTTTGTGCGAGCTTTATGCTCGATTCGGGAACTTGTTTTGGAGTGTACAATTATTTACAAGCTTCGATATATGTGATAACTAAACATTTAAGCAAAGTAATATTTCTTATACAGGGTGTCCCAAAAAGGTTTTAACGACGTTGCATGATGAAAAGCTCAAATTCGATACATCCCCTCATGAGTCTATGGGGCACATTTTGCTGTCTGGGAATTGTACGGGGGTACGGGGGTCGTATAAAAAATTTAAAAAGTGCAACTTTTCGTGAATGAACGAGAGGAATTATTTTTAGCGGAGTCTTATTTATAACATTCTTTTCAATATGCACTGCCCACTTATCTCTAATAGATGAAGAATGAAAGCCCGTTACCGCCTTTTTGGGACAGCCTGTAGACTATTACTTTAGAATGAAAATCGAATTGATAAAGATTAAACTCTATATGACCTCTGCTTATAATAAAAACAAAAAGAGTAGTGTGTATAGCTAAAATGTATGATTTTACTTATGCACGAGATCAAGATTTCTAAAATTTATTCTCTGATGGAGCGCTTTGAGTTCCCTTTAATTTTACGCAATTTCACGGAGCATCTTGAATAAATCTGAATTCCGAGTTAATGTAAAGAAGCATTTTTTCTTCTTTTTTTTCGGAGCACTAACTACCTTCGCGAGGAACACCATTCGAGAAACCCTTCGTTAGATTGCCTTCTGAAAGGCATGTTCAAGTATCACCCTCTCCCACTTAAAAAGAAGGAAAAAACTGAATATGAACCCGAGTTTGATAAATAATTGTCCTTTCATAACTTATTGTCACTAAATTAAACGCTTAATACTTATGTTCGCGGTTTACTTCCTTCTGTGTAGATGGTAGAGAGCAGATTATTCACCTTAATTGATTTGATTTGAAGGATTACGGGCGATTAGCTACTCGAGGGATCCAGGCCGACCGGGGGGGGGGGTTCTTTCTAAGGAATACTAACCCGTATTCATGCAAAGTTTCGTCCCGCACTGGTCTAGGCGCTAAACTCAGTTCCCATAAAAACACGGCAAGTGAAGCAGCATCCGGTTTGACCAATGCTTGGGAGGGTCGATTCCCTCTCGGCTCGACTGCTGTGGGACCATGTACGCTAATGGGAGCTGGGGCACGTAAAATACGTCGTGGTTTCAATGTCCTCCAAGTTGGTAAGCGATACCTCTGGGGGTGCCGATTTCAGAGGGTTGGTCACTCCTCTGTATCTGGTTCAAAATTAAGGGACCCCGGGCTAAAGCCGGACTTTCTGCCGCTGGGGCCCACTAAAAATGGATTACGCCCTCCTCTGCTCATCGCCGCCCTATTAGGGGGCGGATCTGGCTCAGCATGCTGTTGCCAGGGGGGGCATAAGCAACAAAAAAACCCCTCAAAATTTCGGACAAAATCACGGAAAACTCCGATCGGGCCGGCGGATGTGACCTGTTTTTTTACCCGTCTCCCAGTTGAGAGCGCAACGCGCTCGGCCACTGATATAGCTCTTTCCTTTTCTTTTCTTTGTATTTTGCCTTAAAGATGATCCATTTTGCATATAGCACAATCTCAAAATTCCAATTTATAAGTTAGTTTTCAAAAGAGTACTATAGAAAAGTATTCGATAGACAGTGAAACTTCGCGGGAACGACCACCCTCTTTTCGACGAAAAATCGGTCGTTTAGGGAGGTGGTCGCTCAAGGAAGTATAAACATTTGAAGGCTCCCCCCCCAAAAAAAAATTTCTAAAATAGTTATTGTATGTTGTTTCGTTATTAAAGAAATTGCCCACTACTACATAATTAATTATTCAAGCATATTTTAAAAAATTAAATTTTAATAAAATATTTGGACATTTCGGATTGCTTCATTCTTTTTTCTCTTTCGGAGACTTCTCTCTCTGTACTTTATTTTTTACATCGGGAAAAAAAGCATGTATCCTGATATTATTCGTGCATTCTGAATTTGTCGTAATAAAATCGATTTGCTTTGAAATTTGCTTTTTGGGCTGTTCCAAAACCCAAAGTAGCCGCTAACTTCCGAATTTCCCTTTTCGTGTGACTCAATACGCACATTAATACGCTGTTCCAACGGTAAGGTAAAATCACTCGTTTCTTAGACATGTTCCTTCGCTATCCCTTTCCCAATGCTGAAAAAAGGGCAGCCGTTGCCATCGGTCGACTTAACTACCAGCAAGATGGCGGACAATCGAAACGTTCATCGCGTGCCACAGATCTAGAGACCCTTTTTTGACGCAGCTGTCTGTGCCCGGCTCAATTTTTAAAACTAAACCCGGCCCAGCCAGCTGCGTCAAAAAAAGGGTCTCTAGATCTGTGGCACGCGATGAACGTTTCGATTGTCCACCATCTTGCTGGTAGTTAAATCGAGCGATGGCAACGGCTGCCCTTTTTTCAGTATTGGGCAATCTATGCAGCTGTTCTCGCATTCATCCATTTTTCAGCATATGTCAGTGCTGTTAAAAATAATCGTGACAATTTTTTTTTACTGGAAAAAGTAAGTGCTAAAAAGTAAAGGATTCTCGTGGAGCTATGTCACCCGCAACTATTTTTATAGAAATCAAATCTATTCTTCGTGACTGGCAACAGTCAAAACGTCAGAGTTTGGTGTTCCTAGAGCGGGAACACTGCGCGTTAAAGAGTTAACCTACAAGATTTGTACGTGATGTGTAAGTGTAGTTGCTCCTGCTGTTTACAGTAGAGCAATTGGTTTGGAATGCGGTTTTTATTTACTTTACTTCGAAAAAAGGCTAGAAAATTTTCGAACAGAGAACCGGTCCGGTCACTTATAGAGGGTTGATTGGTCTCTTTTAGTGGATCTTTTAACATAAAGCAGATAGGGAAAAAAGTCAGTGCCTCAAAAAGTTGGTCATTGGAGGAGTAGGTCGCTTAATAGAAGTGGTCGCTGATAGAAGTTTCTCTGCAATTGACATTATTTAAATTAATAGTGAATCTATCAAAAGCAATAGTATAATGCATGTATCTCAGAAATATTTACTATGACATAGCGATCGAATATATCAGACGATCTAAGGAAATAAAAACTTTTGAATATTTAATTATGCTGTGAAATATTGAGATTTAAACAAACAGTTTTACAAAAAAATATAGGAAAACAGGCTTGTTTCACTCATAAAAAAGATGGAGCTAATGTTTCTAAGGAAAAATATTTCAAATCAACTTTAAATGATTCGAAAAATTCCCCACATTTTTTTGAAAACTAAATATTTACTTAAATTGAACATACCTTTAAGGATGCAATTTGTTTCTGTGAAAATCGCTTGTCAGCCTTCAGATTTTTATATGGATAATAATAAGATAAATATTCGTCTAGCTTAGTTAAATTAACCATTGTAAAGTTCTCTAGAAAAATCAATGTAAACATGTCAGCAACAAAAGATTGATAGCTTTGTCGTAACAAAGATTAAGTGCAATTGCTTATTGTTTGGTCTTTATTTTCTTTTAGAAGAACAGACTAGTTTAAAAGTAGTATATTTTCCTGATAAAATTGAAGAAAATCATAAAATTAAGTTGAGATTGAGATTAAAACTGAATTTACTTTTAAATATTCTCAGAAATCTATAAATGATAGATTTTACTGTAAAGTTGATGCTTAATAGATTACGATATATAAAACCAAAATTAACATGAAGGGGAGGCTCGGGCTGAGCAATTTTTAGTTATTGATTTTTATTAATTTTTTGGCTCAATTTTTTAAAGTAAATTGAACTGCACATTGAAAATACAAATACTAAACTATGAATACCCAAGAGGTCTGTGTTGTAGTGTGTGTAGTTTGTTTAACGGAAGCCTAAATTCCGAGAAAAAATGTATTCCAACTTGCTCCGTTGTAGAGCAAATGGCGGATGCCTTCGAAATAAGTTGACACATGCTGCATGAAAAGTGAAACAAAACTCAAATAAGTCATGCACTTCACAGAAATCAATTGTATGTTTAATCAATAATGTAGAAATAAATAGTTGCAATTGAAGCGGAAGAACATAATTTTAACTTCCTTAGTCTTGCCATCAGTTCTGGAAGAATTATGAAGTTAAATTTAAAAAAACCTTTATAATCAAATTTAAACTTAACATTCTTAAAGTTTTGTGTTTAAATTTAACATACTAGCCGCCAAGGGGGCCAGCTTCGCCGCCCCATACCTAAACTCATTTCAATAAAAAATCATGTTTCTTTGTTTTAACAGTATTTGACATTAAATTTATTTAGATTAGCATTGCTACACATTTTGGGTGTCATCATAAAAGCCGATGTTGAAACAGTAAATGGCTAAAATGTGCTTGAGCCCAATCCATGGCGACATTTTTTAGAGGGTCGATGAATGTGCCGAGTATAGGCAATTCGATATTTTAAAGCTGTGAAAAAGTCCGAAAGGTCTTTCTTTTTGTATATACATTATTGTTATTTTGTAATCTAGCTACTGCGTGCCATTGCTTCCTTCACTTGACGTCACTGGACTGTTAATTTAGATTTTTGCACATGGGTTATTGTAGTTGCACTAATGTTTACATCTAGCTGTTGCCGTTCGCAGCATGGAAATATCGTCGATTTTGGTACCGCATACGTTAGCGTACTATATAAGTAGAAGATAGATTGCACCTTTTATCTAAATAATAAAAGTCCATTTCGTAACGCTCTCCGGGTTCGACTCATATGCCCGGCGCATCAGTCGCCATGTTGAAATTTTGATTAAAACGACATTTTTATCTGTAACTAAAACCTACATTTTTTTATACAGTTCGAAAGATCGCTAAAAAATGTACCTTTCTTAAACTTGCTGCTTCTTCCAAATCTAAATATCTAGCGAGATATCACCTCTTGAAAAAGTAAACACAGAATGGAAGCAAATGATTCATTCCTGGAATCTTGAAAAAAAATCACGGAACATAATCTCTTTCGTAGATCGATTAGATGACGCCATAGCGACGTCATACTCTTTATTTAAGTTCTATTTAACTGAAAAATTTTGATAGACTTAAGGCAAATTTATTTAGAATGCTTAAAATTTTGCTTGCGTAACCAA
Organism: Cheiracanthium punctorium; assembly: GCA_038373885.1. Lineage (NCBI taxonomy): Eukaryota > Metazoa > Arthropoda > Arachnida > Araneae > Cheiracanthiidae > Cheiracanthium > Cheiracanthium punctorium. Next base: position 1,624,021 of record JAWZYV010002352.1, read on the forward strand.
GGCTTTTAGCCTTGGCAGAACACTTAAACATCCATTTGTAGGAATTCTTTTTTAGAAATTGGCAACGTAAACGTATATTGTTATTGTTTATGGAAGCCACGCTTTTTTTTTTTCATTGCTCTCACCGGAGTGTTTTTAAACGTTAACGGCCGGACATTTTGTGAAATTGTATTTTAAAAGTGTTTGAGTTTTTTAGATTGTTTATTTATTTTATTTTCTTTGTTGTAACCGTTTATTTTGATTTCGTTTAACCGGATGTATTTTGATTTCTATGTTGTTGGATTATAACTTTTATTTCGATTGTTGCGGGACATAGTTATAAACATTTGTTTAATTTTGAATTCGTTTAACCGGATGGATTTTGATTTCAACGTTGTTGGATCGTAACTTTTATTTAGATTGTTTTGGGATATTTGTTTTGTTTTTGTCGTAAATCCAGAAGTGTTTGTTTAATTTTGAATTCATTGTTGTGGGAAGCTTCTTTTTTAGCTTCTTAAAAAGTTGCCAATGGCTCTCTTCTGTTCAAAAACTGCAGTGTTTTTAAACGTTAATAGTGTTTAAATGTAGTGTTTTCGTGAAAACTTATTTTAATGGATTTTGATTTCAACGTTGTTGGATTATAGCTTTTATTTAGGTTAATTTGGTGTCGGTTATTTTGTTTTTGTCGTAAATCTATTACTAGCGGACAAGCCGTCCAGCATCGCTGGCCCATGAAAAAAATTCCCGACCAGTAAGGTAGATTTCGTGCCTCTGTTAACTGTGTCAGTCAGTCTTACGACTACGCGTCTATGCAGTAGCGTAGCCAGGAGATTTTAAAAGTGTTTGAGTGTTTTAGATTATTTTGGTGACAGCGTTTGCTTAATTTTGAATTCGTTTAAAAGGATGCATTTTGATTTCAACGCTGTTGGATCGTCACTTTTATTTCGATTGTTTTGGGACATTTTTTTATTTTTGTCATAAATACATAAGCGTTTGCTTAATTTTGAAGTGTTTAATTGAGTGTTTTAGATTATTTTTGGTGACATATTTTTTTTTTCATAACGTTTAATTTTGAATTCGTTTAACCGGGTGGATTTTGATTTCAACGTTGTTGCATTTCATATTTAGATTAATTTGGTGTTTATTTAGATTAATTCGGTGTTGTTTATTTTGTTTTTGTCGTAAATCTAGAGTGACTAGCCGGCGGACGACCCGCAGGTTGCAAATTTCGGTTGCGAAGAGGACCGTGTGCCGTAGGTTTCATAAGCCAGTCGCGAAGCGGCCATTGTGTTCTAGGTTGCACATTTTGGCCTCGAAGCGACCATCGACAGCCAAAAGTGGTCGCCGAAGGCGGCTAGTTCAAAATGATTACCTTACGACTTCATGGCTTCAAGTGTCTATTATCTATTAAGTGGCCAATTATCTATCATGGCACGCACACTATTTCCACCGGAATTTTTTTAAGAAGTGTTTAAATTTTTTCAAACTGTTATGAGGTGTTTGACACACCCTTGTCCTCAACATTGACTTCATTTTATAGTCGAGTGGATTTAAATCCAGACTGACTCAAGGTTAGTCCTTTTATTCTATGAAATGCGGCCCGTTTCTCTTTCAACCACCGCTGGGTCGTCTTTGCTTTCTGAGCAATAGAATAGTTTAACAGTATCTATTGAACAACTATATGCTCAAGAATAGTATTGGTTCTAAAATGCAGTCTCGGTAAACTTTTGCCCTTGGTTTTCACCAGTTTCTCGTGTAAAAATAAATCCCAACAGACAATCTCAAATCTTCACGGGAATAAAATGTTTTGATAAATTGAAGAAAATTTTTTTGATTCAACAAAAATTTGATTGGCGCTATTTCAATCTAATAATTTTGTAGGTTTTAACAATTTTTTAAATTAAATTAACAAACTATTTTATAGCAATCACGGAAATTAGCGTAGTGTAATAGCGCCAAGGAAATTTTTATTGAAAAAAAAAAAAAACATTTTTTTCAGTGTTTGCGTCAAATTTTATGGCACGACTATTCAGCTAGGAAACAGAATTTGTTGGGAGATGTTAAAATAACATAAAATTTTACAATTTTCACATGGACTTCTAAAAAAAAAATCATCTAGCACATAATTTTATATTTCATGAAAATGGTGAATTAGATGTGCCGTTTTTAAATTAAAAAAAAATCGACTTACAACCTTATTCACCAGACACTTGACACTTGGATTAACCCAAGTACGTGTGTTCAAGTCATAGGTAAGATATTTTAACGATGACAACAAACACGAGTATTCAAGTCATCGGTAAGATATCTTATCGATGACTTTAACAAAGATGTCTGGATTAATCCGCATGTGAGGTTTTTGATGTGTAAAGCCGTTAACATTTACCATCATGATGTATAATTATAGATAAAATCCTCATAAAAGCAAGACTAATTTAATAAAATTTCAGGTACCCACTGACTCATGAAAAACACCAATTTATATTATAATGTTTCCTTCATACACATGTAGATTTCATCTCGAAAATGGACTTGAAGAATTCAATTTATTCTTCCCGTAGCTCCCTGCCCTTGAAAACAACTTCCAAAATTGAAATACATTCGTAAGTCTCTCCAAATAGTTTTAAATGTCAAGGCGATATTAATGGAGATCTTGGAATATATGTCAGAGGGTTTTATTGCTCAATAGCACGCGATTTGGGAAGGAGAAATTGAATATCCCGATGCAAAAGAACTGGAGAGTGACGTTTAATTCCAGAAAATGTCAATTTCATGCTCAGTCAATGTTTAATTTCCTCTTTTCCATCTTTAAATTCTATTATGAAGTGAATCTACATTTCTTTCAAATGCATATTAAGTAACATATAAAGTGCTTTTATTTCTTACGTAATATCTGAAATGGCCGACCACAGATTTTAGCAAATCGGACTAGATATTTATTTACTAGAATTATTTTAAGGAAAGAAAAAAAAAAAAGAAGAAATGTGTGTAGTTAGGACTTTATGGTTTCCCTTGCATAAAATGAATTAAATCCAACACTACCCAGCTAATGGTTCGCTAACGGCCGCGTGCTTCCCTCAAAAATTGCGTCTTGCGACTTTTTAGCGATAAATCGCAAAAATAATGGCTTGAAAAAAATTTTCGAGAAAGAAATTCAGCTTGGTAAAATTTTCACTATTTAGCGGGCAATCAAAAAATCCTTGATGTGATTAAAGTGTGATGATTTTAATGTAAATTTTGAAAATTCGTAACTAGCGCTCAAATTAACCGATTTACATGCAACAAAACCGCAATTTTTGTGTTTAGAGCGTGAAACATTAATTTTAGACTCATAAACTTTAAAAGAGAAAATTTGCTTTCTGTGTCCGTGCAATAGAGTTATTTTGCGTAAAAGAATATTTATTTATTTTTAACAATCTCCAACAAGACTAAAGTGTTAATAATGATTTCTACATGTCTGTCTGTCCGTGCTCTAACTACCGTAAATATGAATAAATTAGTAAAACAAATTGTGTGCGATATTCCTATGTACAGTATCATGTACCCTATTGAAAAAGGTGTATGCAGCATTTATAGTTCTTTTACAGGAGCATCCAAAAGAATTCCAATACATTGCGCTCTACTGGTAAATATTATTTAGACCGTGTAGATTTATTCGCCTCTTTCAAACAAAATTCATATTTTTATTAAGGATCACACAATCACGCTCACCATCAAAAATAGTGTCTGTAGCATTTATAGCTCTTCTACAGGAGTACTCAAAAGAATTTCAATATATTACTGTCGATGACAGTTTAGAGACTTTCATCCATTAAGTACAATACAGAAAGTGTAAAACAGTATACTCTTCAGTTAGAAGATGTCCTTTTATGGCATCACAGAAAATTAAATTAATAGAGATATACAGCTTTGTTTTCTTAAAATTATCTCTAAAATCTTTCTAAAGTGTGAAGGTCCTGAGTTTTGGCCTACCCCACGGTTGTTGATCTAACTCTCTGGAGTTTCTGGTGGTTTTCTCGAGATGTATAGTAATGTGATGTAACATGTGTAGCCCTCGTATTGATTTGCCTTAATTATCAAATTAAATTCTCGCCAGATTTAAGTACAATACGTCACCGAATTATTGTTGTGTTGGAAAGTGTTTTACAATCGATGTGTTAGGAATGATTTATCTTCATAATTAAATGCTATATTTTCTTTTTCTACACATAAGTATGCAATGCACATATAGCATAAATGAATAACATCAACTCATCCTAATCATGTTCTTAATCATGGTCGTTAATTTGTGTTTCTAAGTTTTTCTCTGCAAATGGGAAAAAACAGCAAAATATGTTCGAGGAGGCAGAGCTTTCCTTTTGTATCATGCCGTTTAGTTCACCGGTGCTTGAGTTGTGGATTTCTTTTTTACACTTTCCGAGCGGTAATGGAGAGTCTGTCGTGCTAATGGTAGGTTCACTATTCAATCTGACCATTTCTTTGATGTTAAACGTTTCGCTGTCAGATGACTCTTTAAATATTTCAGTAGGTTCCGGATAGTTGATGTACCATGCTGGCGGGTTTTCGAAAACTTGTTTGCTGCGGGAATCCATTTGCTCAATTGTATCTTCGTAAACTACTTGAATGCTGGCTTTTTGCAGTCTCTCTAAGTACGATGGTAGTAGTAAGAGTCCCTCCAGAGTCTCATTCATTCTTGCCTGTAAATCCCTAGAGCCGTCGTTTTCGGGATTTTGTTCAGAAGACGCTGTTAAATGTTTTACCTTCGTTTCTTCAGATGCGTATGACGTAGTTGTTAAATGTTCTAGTTGTGTTGTTTCTTCAACCGAATCTAATGTGGTTGTTAAATATCTTGAATGCGTTCCTCCGGTTACGTCTGATGTGTCTGTTAAATATCTCACGTGCAAGTCATTGTGTGTGTCGGAAACAGCGCTAAAATGTTCTAGATGTCCTTCTTCGGCTGTACCTGAGGATGCCGACAAATCTGAATCGAGTAGTTCATGGCCATCTTTTGCGTTGCTGTCTTTACTTGATTCTTTTATTATTGTCTGTAAATCTTTAGATTTGTAGTTTACGGGATTTTGTTCAGTTGTCACTGTTAGATGTCCTAGCTGTGTTTCTACGTCTGCGTCTGATGTGGCTGCTAAATGTTCTAGATGAGCTGCTTCTTTAGTTGCGTCTGATGGTTCTAGCTGTCTTCCTTTTGCCGAGTCTGATGATGCGGACAAATCTGAATGGTCATCTTTCGAGCTGCTTTCTTCATCTGATCCGGCACGTCTCTGGACCTTTTTCAAGCTCATCAAAGAATCTCTGCTCAAGAACCTATCCACGGATGAAGAGCCGCAAAAACAGTCTTCGCTTGACGATTCTATTATGTTAAAATGTGATCGTTCCATTGTAAAGTTTCTTTCCTATTTAGGTAATTCGAGAAATTAAAGAAAGTTAGTTCTAAAATATTTAAAGTAATAATGCTTATTTTTAAACCTTCATAAAAAATGCTGGATTTCCGAATTGAAATATTTAAACGCACTCAACGTACAGTTACGGGAAAACATGATTTCGATAACTGAACTATTGTTTTATTATTACTAATCCTATTCTGTCCTACTATATAAAATTAGATAATGGTCCAACGACGGTCGTAAGTATTTCCTAAAAACGTGCCAAGTGTTCCCAAGCTTGGAGAACTGTAAAATTTAGTGCAAACATGAGTCCGAATAAGTAATAGACTGAACCCAGATTTGCCTATATCTCTTATATTTAGTGAGAAATTGTCAAAACAAAATGTTATTCAACGGAAAGATTTACAGCTCGCACCTTTAAGTAACCGATTCATATGAAAAAAAGGCAAACTTTGGTTATTTAAAGTGCCAAACATTAATTGTGTAATATAAAAAAAAAAAAAACCTTAAAAAAAAATCCTGAAACACTTTTATATTTCAAATACTCACTAAAAGGCTAAGCGTATCATAATCCATGCGTTAGCTCCTTTGGATAAAGACAATGAATATGGTAGATGGTAGAGGCAGAGAGAGGGTCGTATACAAATTTAAAATGTTCAACTTTTCAAAAATTAAGAGAGGGGTTTTACCTATCGAGTCTTTTAACCTACCTTATTTAACAGTTTTTTAAATTTACATTGCCCACTTATCTGTAAGATATAAATAATTAAAAAGTATTAGCCCACTAAAAATAAACTTATGTTTTTCTAAAAGAAAAAGGAAGAAACCTGCAGAAAATCTGAAGTTATTCAGCCCATTAAATTCTGAAGAATATCTGCAGAATATATTCTGCAGATACAAATAATGGGCCAAATAACTTCAGATGTTCTGCAGTTTTTTCAGTATCCGTGCTATTCTGCAGATATCCCTCAGAATTTAATGTGTCAAATATAATTTGATATTTTCTAAGTATTTTTCAAAAATTCTTCTTAAGATTGAAGTTTTTAGATATGCTTTACGTTTTCTTCAAAGTTTTTTCAATCTAAATATGTATGCCAGATTATGCTTAAGAAAAAAGCAATTCTATTTTCAGTTTATTTTTTAAATGTTGCATATTTCACTCTTAACATTTAATTTTTTAAAAATATACTATCATACATTTTAATTTGACATTGTATTGAAATAATTAGTTGGTAAGCCAGCTGCCAGAATCCTCCTTGTTTTTACTTTTAATGGATATTTTATCATGTAATTTTAATTTTGTTTAATCGATTAAGCTACTCATATTAAAATTCCAATTAAAAAAGTAAGTGAGATATTAAAACTGATGCTCTAAATGCACTCTTATGAACATTTCGTATACCCATGGTGTGAACACCATGAGTATAAGAAGTGGAAAAGATCTAATCAAACAGGGGCAAAATTTAGAAACAACTCACGAAAAGTGGCTGAATTATTTTAGTTAGTTACCTTATTACTTTCTTGTACGAAGTATAAGGAAGTAAGTAATGTGATTGCGAAAAAATTCGGTAGCTAGATTTTGACGAAAAAAACCGATTTTGACTATCTCTAAATTTACTTTTAAGAATTTTTGCGGCGCATCTCATCGTACGCATGCATGTACGTTCTTGTAAATGCATGTACAACCCATTGTGACCGACCGCGACTTCAATTTGACCAGTTTTGCCCTGACGATTTTGCCCTGACGATAAAAAGAATTTCAACACATTACGGTAAATTGCAGTTTTAGGGACATTCATCCAATTCAAGCACAAAAACCTTTCTACCATATAGTTAGGTATTGGTCCGACCATGGTCACGTGCCTTCCTCAAAAATTACGCCAAAAGTCGCCAAACCTGGGACTTTTAATGTACGCGTGTGTGTAGGTATTTAACTCAAAAACTATCATTCGTAGAAAGTTGAAATTTCATATAAGATTGTAGTAACATCTAGTTGTGCATCTCGATATTTGGTTCCAATCTACTGCAGAGTTTATTTACAGGACTACCCAAAAAAATTTCAATATATTAATGTCTATGGACATCTTCAATATATTACGTCTTCAGTCAGTCATTGTTTGGTCCATGCCGGAAATCTCGCCTTTTGTCAGCGACATTGGCAAGTTTAACCGAAATATCTCCAAATTTCGCGCCAACAATAATTTCGTATTTTGCATAACTCTAAAACTTGAAAACAGCAGAATATTGAAATTTTGTATTTAGAACTATTGTAACATCTAACTGTGCATCTTTTTTTATTGTAATCTGCTGGGTAATTTATTTACAGGGTCACCCAAATGACTTTGAATACATTAGGGTATATGGATACATTTAATTCATTGAAAGTCTTTGGTCAATTACAACTTTGGCTATCCTCAAAATCTCGTAAACTATCTCAAGCTTGTCGGCTTTTGGCGAAATAAAGCCAAATTAAGCATCAAAAACAAATCTTTCAAATTGACCGAGCTTAGCGATAGCGGAAATATATGGCTTGAAATCGCTAAACCTTAGTAATACTGCAGTATTTTATCTCTTTTGAGATATGCGAGTTACATACATACCTACATACATACGTACGTACGTACGAACAGACGGCTTGGAAAAACTGGCCACAATAGACTCGCTGCTGGTCAAAATGAGTTGCAGACGCGTTTCTATGATCGTGCATGGTAGCCTGCGATGATCTGCATCGGAAAAAGTTTTAAAATTAAATTTAGAGGTAGTCAAAATCGTTTTTTTCGTCGAAATTTGGCCCCCGAAATTTTTCGGGATCACATTACTTCCTTATACTCCGTACAAAGTAAAAATCAGTAAAATGCGTCGTATACACTAATGATGCAACGTACAAAACTTCTGAATTATACCTTAACAAGTGTCAGAGATTAAGATAAATATATGCTGACTGAAACCACTTTTCAATGACAGTCGAGGGGGAAAAATCAGGTCAGATGATTGTGCTTCAGGGATCGCAGAGAAATTACAAAAGAAAGTTATTTTTGCACTCTAGCATTAAACGCTTACATTCAAACTCAAGTACAGTCCCTGACAATCTGCGTGTTTAAAGATATCTCTCAAACTTTCTATGATCAAAAAATCAGTCTGAAATTTTCTACATCACCTCATTAGCGCATGGGACACAATTTACTAACTGAATTTTTTTTTGAATAAGGGTCGTATACAGATTTAAAAAGTGCAACTTTTTAAAAATTAAAGAAAGAATTTTTGGTACTTACGTATTGTCCCGGCGGTCATTCCTGCCAAACTATTTTTTCGTCAAATGTTCTGGCAAACTGTTGCCAATCGTATTCCAAACCATCAGTAATTTCACGTGCCCGGGGCATTTATCTTGGCGAAAAATCGTTCCTCTTGGCGTACCGCCGGGATAATACGTAAGTACCGATTTTTTTTTTTTTTTTAATTCACGTATTCCTTTTACCTACTTTATTTTGAACAGTTTTTCAAATTACATTGTCCACTTATCTCTAACAGATAAAGAATGATCACGTATGAACGTATGGCCACATTTTTGGGATACTCTGCAGACACTAACTAATACTCCCATTGCATAAACAGTAGGGTTAGGCAATTTATTGCCAAATATAGAAAATATCGCCAAACTGGGTTCATTTTTGGAAACGTTTTGCACCAATACACCAAGATATATGATCTTGGCAATTTCTGACTCACCAGTGCCCGTCCACTATCTGGAAACCTTGCTAGAAAAGTTATTCTCCGTTTCGTCCTAGACAACTCTTGTAGAGAAAAATCCGTGTCTGAAATTAAAAGCACTGTAGGATACACTTCCCCGTAGCTCTTTGCTAAGATTTCGTTCTCCAAACTTTCTCTCAAATATGTAAACTTTGAAAATCAAGTGACCTGCAATGCTCCTAGTGGTTGTGTATGAAAAAACAGGTGCAGCTTCGATATAAGTTCTACCCGGGCGTTTTTTTTTTTTCTTTTTGGCGACTTAAAAAGCCCGTTAAATCACTGGTTTGCAACATGTGTCTATTAGAAGTACGAGAATTGCACAAAAAATAAGTGAAATGGTAACATTAAGACAACAATTTAGTTTATTTTTAAGAAATTTCAAGGTAAACAATCGTAAAATTTATCGGAAATAATAAAGGTACTTACGTATTATCCCGGCGGTCCGATTTTTCGCCAAGATAAATGACGGACAGATGAAATTATTGATGCTTCGGAATATGATTAACAACAGTTTGCCGGGAATGACCGCCGGGATAATACGTAAGTACCGAAATGACCCTCGCTCGCTAACTTTGTGATATTTTAAATGTGCTTTACAGATTTTTTTAACATGATGTTATTTTTAAACATATTACAGGCATAAATGTGTGTATAAATGTTTGATTAATTAGAATTTCAGTTAATAACCCCACCACCACGTTTAAAAAAATAAAATATAAACAGAAAATGGGAATAATTCCCTAAGCGAGGGCAGGTCGCCAAGCCAGATGTCGCCAAAGCTTTTTCGCGTTACTAAATACGCCCATCTGCAAGGATTGTGCTTAGAATATATGGAGAATTGTTTTAACGGCAACCTTAATGGGTTAGACGTTGGAAAAAAAAAAGTGGCCAATTAACCTGCTCCCGCTTACGAAATTATTCCCCAGAAAATAAAACTACAAATAATAACGGAATATCTTTACAGAAATTAAATTCATAACATTAAAACGTTGCTCTAGCATTAAAGCAAATTTTGAATGATTGAGACTATGTAAACAAAAGCAAACAGTTAGTTAAAAAATGTAACGAATGAAAAACATCCAATTCTTAATTAATACATTGGTTAAAGCAACACCACACTTGAGATATTTCTAGTGTGGTGTTAGTTAAAATAGCATAAATTATTTCAACTTAAAAATAATAAAATCATAATATCTACTTTACACACACACCATCAAATATTAAAAATAAAGTTTACACTTAACTGTATTTAAATTTAATCGTACAGATTGGGGTAAAAAATATCGGTAAACTCGTCGACTATACACCACGTAATTATGTTTATTTTCTCCATTGATAAATATTTTCTCATAAACGTTACACGAGCTTGGCGAAATCATCAGTGGCAACTGAGGTCTTACACAAAACACGGTACGGCCGCCAAATGCAAGGGCGATAAAACGAAAAGATGGTTACCAAGCAAAACAAAGAAAAAAAAACAGAAATTCTCCTTTTAGGTAATTATTAATTGTAGTTTTAAGTATGTCTGTGCATAATGATACTTGATGAAATCGATGACGACCTGAATTTTAGTACATAAAAGCTTTTTTTCATAAATTGATTAGGTTAGACCACCTTTTATACACGAATTATTTTTTACCACTTCCTAACAAGGTTGAAAAGTGTTTATGATTTCAGTTTGTCTATCTGTTAGTCGGTGCTCTATCTCCCGTAAATATGCATCGATTTCCACAAAAGTTATATGTATGTACTGTATTCCTATGTACTGTACCATGCGCCCTATTGAAAATGGTGTATGTAGCATTTATAGTTCTACAGGAAGATTCAAAAGATTTCCAATACATTACACTCTGCGGGCAGTGATTCTTTAAACCGTATTTTAGAAATATTCGCTATTTGAAATGAAGCAAAATTGATGTATGTCATTAAGGATTACAAGATAAAGCTCTCCATCGGAAAAAGAATCTGTATAATTAATAGCTCTTCTACAGGAGTACTCAAAATAATTACAATACATTTCGGCTGATGGCAGTTTAGAGACAGGCATCCATTTAAAGTACAATAGTATCCTACTATACTATAATTATTTAATGATCTAACGACGATCACGTGCCTACCTCAAAAGTTTCGGCAAAAGTCGCCATTGTTGGCGACTTTTGTGCGATAAAACACCAACATTGTTTCACCGTCAAATAGTCACCAATAGTTTCATTGTCAAATAGCGAAAGAAAAATGTTTTGAAAAATGAACCCAGCTTGGGGATATTTTCATTATTTGGCGGGAAATCAAAAAATACCTTATGTAAATTTGTAACTCGCGCTCTAATTAATCGATTTAGTGTGCTGTGTTGTTTTAGCGAGTGCAACATTAATTTTAGACTGCTAACCCTTAAAATAATAAATTTATCGCTCTCCGTGTTCATGCGATATCATGTATAAGAGGAATACTTATAGTTTGAACTCTCCGGCAGATTGAGACGCGTTTATTATTTCCGATTATCTGTCCATTCTTCTGTCTAGAGGTCTCTGCTCTAACTTCCGTAAATATACATCGATTAATGCGAAAATTATATATGTTATTTCTATGTACGGTACCATGTACCCTATTGAAAGTGGTGTATTTAGCATTTATAGTTTTTTTTTTTTTTTACGGGAACCAAAAGAAAAAAAAAATCCAATGCATCACGCTCTATCGTCAGTCATTCTTGGAAGCGTATTTTAGAGATATTTGGTTTTTCAACGAAAACAAAGTTGACATATGTGCTATAAAGGCTCACAAAACAATGTTATCTATCGAAGATAGTGTCTCTGTTCTTAGTAGTTCTTCTACAGGAACACTCAAAAGAATTCTAATACATTACGATCTATGGCAGTTGAGAGGCATTTGTCCATTTCAACCACAGTACAATAAGTATAAAAATGTTTATAACAGTTTACTCTTCAGTTAAATGGTAGAAAAAACTTTTAAAGCTTTTTCACAGTGTCTCACAAAATTACATTTATAGTGATAATAAAACATTCTTCTAAGGTTATCTCCAAAATCTCGCCAGATTTAAGGACAATAATCGGCAAATTTGGCGCAAAAATAATGTTGTAAGTGTTTTATAATCGACGCGTTTGGCATGATTTATATTGCTTGTTTTAATTTGTAACGCGTTTCAAATATGATTTCAAGAAAATCAGGTAATTAGGATAATACAGTGGACTCGTGCTGCAGCGGGATCTGCCTTACGCGAATGGCATACTACGCGAGTTTTTCACGAGCAAGGTATCTCAGAATTAACGCGGACTTTTTGCCCGCAGCACAGAATTTTCAGTCAAAAGTTATAAGCGCGAACAGAAGTACGGGGGTTTTGGTGGCGTATTTTTTGTCTTGGTGATTGACTGCTGAAAAAGACAGCCAATCAGTGAACGATATTCCATCTTTCGTAGTATCACTGAAGGCGGAAGTATTCAAACCACCCATGTGTAAACCTGGCTTTATTTATTATTTTATGTAAAAGATGGTAAAATATAGTTAGGGAGTAGGAATAGTTTAGAAAGATTTTTAGGGATTTTTGTAAGTGTCTAAAGTAGTTGTGTGCGTGTTTCACAAAGTAAAAAAAAAAGTATATCCTGTTTCACAACTCGAAATTTTCACCTACTCAAGAGACGTTGGAACGCATCGCATCCTTCGCGTAAGTCCAGATTCCACTGTATAAAAATTTCATAAATTACCCACATGAAATATAGGGATGATTTCGAAAGAAAGGCTATCAGGCGGTATAAATCATAAAAACGATCATTTGATTTACACGTCCATTAATCCAAAATGTCTCCTATTTATGTAATATATACCGCTGTCTTATGTGAAATAAAAAACGCTGCAAGCTTCATTACACAAAATATATTTGTACTTTAACATCATGGTATATAAAGAAAGTATCATTTATCTCTTTTCCTATACGCTGCATATAATGTGTAGAAAAGGAACAAAGTACCTGGAAGAAGAAAAAGATTAGGAATGTTTGTTGACAGTGAGGAAATAGAGTTTTGTAAAGTATTTTTCTCTGGGGTGGCGTAAGATTTCCGAATAAGTTCCTTTCAAATACAAGATTTGGAATACAAGATGACCATAAAGGATTATGTATGTTTTGCTGGAACGTTAAAAGATATCGTTAGTATTCAGTTCATTTTTTCGGTTTATTTTATGAAAAAAATCTACTTTTTCATATCATAAATTCAGTGAAAATGTTTGACATTCTTTTCCCCTGTAAATAAAGTTTGTACGAAAAATAATACTTATAAAAACAGAGTTTGATGTAATAATGAAATTGGAATCGACATCGTAATTCCAATATTTGAAATGCGAATTTAACAAACAGCAAACATGAAAACATCCAGTTTTTATTTCACGTAAAATATTAAACAGAATAAAATGATAACATTTATGAGTTAACTGAGCTTCTTAGAATAAAAATCGCAAACGTCTAAATATTTTTGGACGAGTGTGTATTTAAACATTCAACTATTCATGCATTTATGCAGTTTACCGAATTTATCATTTGTAAAAATAATAATAGACCGGGAAAAATAAAAATCTTTTCATCGCCTTCTTTTAAGGGAATATGAAAAAGCATCTAATCATTTTCCAATCAAAAGTAGATCAAACAATTTCTGATATTAAAATCAGGTGATTCCGTCATGCCGGTGAATTAAATGTTTGCGGAAAGTGAATGTTTGAAAGAATTTATTTATTACAGCATTTGCTTTCAGTGAGAAAGCACTTCAAACATAGGTCCTAACTACTGATTGGGAGAATTTTTGGAGTGTCATCCGTTTAAATGCTGGGATATGAATGATAAAAGCATTAAGATTAGCGAATGCTCAAGAGACCCGATCTTCACACTCTAGGAAGGAATTTCTCAGCTCTGGAAATATTGGAAGGTGGTCTGGAGAAGGTTTAAACGGATAGAAATTGTTTTCAAAGATATATGGCAACAACTGCTATGGATTCTTCTGATCAGCAGTGTCATTTTACTTTCGTAACATGCACATATCCTTGTAAAAAACATCAATTACTTTATTTTTTCATTAAAAAATCGCCAATTATTCAAAATTTATTATTCTTTATCCACTAATGATTAAATGCAGTGAAATCCTTCTATGACGATATTTTGAGGGTCTAAATAATATATCGCTCTAAAGAGAATTGTCGTTACAGAGGGAATCAGTATTGGAAAGAAAAGAATTTTGTTCTTCATTTTCTATAGGCTGGTGTCACTAGGGGGTGCTCTGCTTTCATTTAGAAACCCCCCTTGCAGTCAAGCGGACAATATTATATACATTAAATTGAATGAGAAGGGTAGCTCAGTGGTTAAGAGTCCTCTGTAGTCGGCTTGCGGAGATTCAAGTCCCAATGCTTTGCTATGGAGAAAAGTGCCTTAACGCCTAATCATTTTTCTCAGAAAGTATTAGGTATTTTTAAATGAAATTTTCCTGTGTGCATCTTGAGAGCTATTCGCAAGGATTGCGCGAATCATATTTGAGTTAATTTAGCCGAAAGAGATTTTATTGCAATCTAGAATTTATGTTACTTTTCAGACTGCAAAAAAATCTCTTTCGGTTAAATTAACTCAAATCTGATTCTCGTAATCCTTGCGCATAGTTCTCAAGATTCACACAGGAAAATTTCATTTAAAAATACCTAATACTTTCTGAGAAAAATGATTAGGCGTTAAGGCACTTTTCTCCATAGCAAAGCATTGGGACTTGAATCTCCGCAAGCCGACTACGGAGGACTCTTTAAGGCGTTGGACTCGTAAGCGGAAGGTTGTGGGTTCGGCACGAACGTACCACTAAAGACCACCGTGTACATGCGATGTACGTGCACGTTAAATCCGTGGTCCCAAAAGTCCTTTCGATGGTCGCTAGCAGTTTCCGAGGGGTGCCAATTTTCAGAAGTCTCTCACCTTCTGATGAGGATGAAAATTGTGGCGGGAAACTCCGGGAAGAATGTACGTAGCTCTAAACGATACATTCGTGACGTGAGCTTTCCTCTCCTGGCAAATAAACATGTTTATAGTGATTGAGTCATTTTTACAACACCCACAATTTTAGTTAAATACCCTTGTCCAGAATTCCGGAGACGCCATAACCTCTATAAATATTTAAAAATTTATTATTTAAACATGTGATAATGTCTCAATAGATAAATTCTCCAAAAGTTTTCTGTAAAATGTAACATGGAAAATGCACTGTCATATTACATTTACTAATTACCATAATTACACCAACAAGGACGTACTTAAGGGAAGTGGAGGTGGTCCAGGAGATACGGACTGTCTGTGAAATTTTGATTTTTGTTAACAAAATGATAATGATGAAGCCTTTTTTGTGTAAAAATACTGTCTTTTCCACCGTTTGGACCCCCTCCGAAATTATTTCTGGATACATTCCATTCCTGTACACCAGCAATGTGAAGCCGAAACTTTATTACGACGTTTATCGACAGAGGGTATAGCCTGAGAACGCCGCCCGATAGTCCAACGGCATTTTATGTAGTTTTTCTTTGTGAAGAGTTTAGTTCGCATGCATCAGTTGGACTTTGGAAAAAAATATCGTAATAGGGAAAATTAATATGATGAAAGGAATAACATCACCATCGTTGTAGTGAGAATGATCGTTGTAAAGAATATCGTTATACAGAGAACTGCTTTACATTAGTCTAATGGAAGCTAGGCCAGGAGTAGGAAAAAATATCGTAACAGAGAGAATTATTTTTATAGAGGATATAGTGGTAACGAGATTCTACTGTACTTCAAATAGTATTTTAATTCAGTTTGCCAGTTTGAGTTTTTTCTAAGCGTTTTGCTCTTAAAAATCAATTTCGTTTCTTTGCGGTTTTACTGCAAATCAGAAGCCCTGGCTAACCGTCGCCAATCCCCTCCCGCCGAATGAATTAATGACATTTCTTCATTGAGCAGTTCGCCTCACAATGGCACAGTGGTTATGTCACTGGAAATGGTAGACGGGCGAAGTGTGTAGATTCCGGGTTCGGGTCCCATCGCGCGTCCGTCGACCTAACCGTTCGGAGTTTTCCGTGGTTTTCTCCGAAACTTAGCGTAAATACGGGTTAGGACCCCATAGAAAGACCCCCACGGAGGGCACCCCACCTTTCGACCTAGAGCCCACTCGGAGCTAATCGGTCGTATCCCCACAAACAAACAAACAAATCATTGAGCAGTTCTCATTACAAGCAGTTAAGTTCAATGTATTGTAATAGTTTCATCACGGCAAACAATTAATAGGATCATTGAAAAATACCCTGTTTTTTCCGTTAACGGAAAATATGTTTCTTTCTGTCTTAACGAAAGAAAACTTAAATATGTAACTTATTGGTGCTTGATATCAGATATTTTTCTTTTTTTTTGGGGGGGGGGATTAGTAAAGAGTGCATGAAAATGTTAGTGAAAAGCACCCCATGTGTTTTTTTTTTTTAATATTCAACTATTTTTTTTTAGTCAATCATTTTATTCTTATTTTAAGCTTAATTCAAAATGTTAAGTTCTACCGAGTTGTGCAGCGTCATATTGCTGTTGAACAAAATTATTTATATTTAAAGATTATTTTTTACATTTTAGTTCATGTTGCTGTAAAAGTAGTTTTTTTAAATGTGTAATTTATTTTTAATTTTGCAGTCTTAAAACAAAGTTGAAAGAAGAAGTAAATTTATTTTTAAAATGTACTCTAGAAAAGTGTATGTTTTTTTATGTATTGTCATATGTATTGTCTAAACGTGTTCTATCACCCCTTGCCTTACAGCAAGCCATAGCTGGAGTCACATAGTCTTAGTAGAATCTTCAATTCTTAGTGTTTATAAATGCTTACTTTTAGGAACGTCTTAGGCCCTTGGGCACATAGAGATTGAAGCACTTTCCGAGAGTTAAAAAAGAAACTGGGGGTGTCTGAAATTAAACGACCCTATTTTGAAGTTGTCTACAGAAGAAACTATTGTTGGGGAAGTTATGAAATTATGCGAAGGACTTAATGAAGGTATGGGAATTTGTTGTTTAAGCGAATATAAAAAATTACTTCAAATAGTGTCCACGAGGTGGCGTTTTTAATGAATAACACACTTAGCGGCCCACAGATAGTTTCGTCTACAGACATCTTTAAAATAGAGTCGTTTAATTTAGGACACCCTGTACTTTTATTGACTTTATTGGTTATCATGGGTTGCTTTACATAGATCGAATGCAAATAAAGTAATTACTGCTTTGAACTGTCAACAAATGTTGCAATTTACGTAAATGATAATGGTTTCTTTCGTGAATTCTGTTGAGTAAAATCTGATATTATATCCTCAAACACTAAATTTTAAAGTATACATGCTTTTCTATGCACACGATTGACAAATTAAAGTTTTACCGGGTTTCGGATTTACATTCAAAGATAGGAATTTTAACGGGTGTTTTTGGTAAACTACTCGAAAAAAAAACTCAGCACCTCTTTTTCAGCGTAAATGATGACGTTGCCACTTTCAGTCCCCCTTTGAATGGGGGACAATAGGCTCATGCCACATCTGTCCTTTATGGAAGAATCGGAATTACTTGAATTCCTCTCAGAGCCAAAAGTTTACCAGAAGAACTTACTGAAGAGACTAATTAGATATGGTATTAGGTAGGGTGGGGGTGGAATAGTGGTAAAGTCGTGCATTTTTCTTAAAAGGTCCTAAAATCAGGCTGTTAAATTTATGTTAATTAAACTGTTGATGTACATTACATGCATTTCACTCATTGAAAATATAGCATTATTTTTTAATGGTAGCAAAATACTTTTCTACGGTGTCATTTTTAGTTAGGCAAGTATTGATACCTCCATTTTCCCCGAAGGTGTTGAAAAATGGGGATAGTATAAAAATACCTGCATATTTTTAATAAAAATCATGTTAATGCTACGAATGAAAGAAAAGGCACTCAATTCAATGCATTCTTAATATATTTCAAGAAAGAGATGCACAGAAAAGCATTATTTCCCCAAAAGGAAAATGTTTAGCTTAGGGATGGACGCGAGACGCGCGAGACGAGAATCGGGGCTGTCTCGTCTCGTCTCGCAGTGGTAAACCTCTGTCTCGTCTCGTCTCGCAAACACTTTGTCTCGTCTCGCGTCTCGCAGAGAAATTGCTTGTCTCGTCTCGCGCGAGACGCGAGACGTCTCGCGAGTCTCGCAAAATTAAGGACTGCGATTTTATTACCATATTTTTACTAGCTTATTAATACTATTTTATTGGAAATTAATATAAATAATAACAATTAGTTACATATAGCCACATTAGTACATATATTAGTAACCGTCAAGGGCATAGCGAAGGGGTTCATAGGGGTCACCCCCCCATGAGGAATTTTTTGCCCTACAAAATGTATATTCCTCACTCCCTTATCACACACACGTATACATATATGTGAGTTGCAGTAGTCGTAACCCTCCCCCCCCATGAAAAATTTCTGGCTACGCCACTGGTAACCATATTAGTACGTATGGGAATTTGAAGTAAAAGAAATTCAAACTTAATAAGTATATATAATGTCACACCGAAAATATAGTATTTATTTTTATTTATGTATTCCAGAAACTGCGTAAATATATGTATGGTGGATAGTTGTTTCAGTTGCTTGTGAAATTATAGTAGAGCACCGTATATAGGTTTTTCAAGGAACCGAACTGAAACGACGTTAAGTCAAACATGAAACATTAATAAAAAACTTTGATTATTACCGGTTTAACAATACTAATTCAAATTTATGTAATTGTAAATTATTCATATTAGTTTTTACAATAGAAACAATTGCTAGATTTTAAATCTCAAATGTGAAACAAATTGTACATTTATAGTACTATATCTTTACATACCGCATATACTTAGTATTAATGTAATATAGAGTGAATAACAATTATGAGGCGTTTTTTGTTACAGAACTTGAATTTAATAAATCATTTAGTCACCTGATGTGATGTCTTTGCTTATTAATAAAAACATTACAGACTGTTAATGAAGTTAATGAAATGCTTTTTCCTTCGTGTTATGACAAGCAAAGTAATTCTAAACTCTTCAAATTGTGAACTGCGCCTTTAAAAGAAGGTTACTAAAGGTACAACCCTCCATACATCCTTTATTTGACCTATATAACAAAAGTGTCTGTCTAAACAGGAAAATAGATGCTGAGACAGAAAAGTGTTGACGTTTAAAACGACGTATAACAGATATCGGCGTCGTATAAACGAAGCATTTTTGCTTAAATAAATAGGAATGAATCGGGACTTTATGAAAGCGGCGTATAAATGTTGTTGCTGATGCACTCTGGCAATCGTGGAGCGGTACCAGATCCCCATATAGATAGGCGATGAGCGGAAGGAGCGGCTTCCAATTTAATGAGCCTAAGTGGGAGGAAATCCGACTTTAGCTGGGGTCCCCTCATTTTGAACCCATTCCAGAGGAGGGACCAATCCCCTGAAATAGGCATCCCCAAGGGTATCGTTTAACAACTTGAAGGACATTGGAGCCACGACGGATTTTACGTGCACTCGCTCCCATTAGCGCACACGGTCCCACAGCAGTCGAGCCGAGAGGGAGTTGACCCTCCCAAGCACTGGCCAAGCCGGATGCTGCTTCACTTGCCGTGTTCTTATGGAAACAGAGTTTAGCGCCCAGACCACTGCGGGATACGTATAAATGAAAAAATCGTATAAACGAGAAGCGTATAAACGGTGCTTTACTGTATATAAAGCCATAGGCGCCGGCAGCATAGGGCAAGGGGGGCACTTGCCCCCCCCTAGATTTTTGTATGCAGTTTTTTCCCTTGCTGTTTTGTTCTTTTCAACATGGTAACCATACTTTTAAGTAGTCTTTGCCCCCCCCCCCCTGGGAAATATTCTGGCGGCCTCCATGTATAAAGCTTTGAATTTTGTTAGAAATTATTCACAACTTAGGACAGTTGCGCAAATAAGATTTTGATTAAATTAAATAGCCGCAATACGGAATAGTGCATTCAGAAATCTTTCAGGGGGGGGGGGATAAGTATGCCGAAGCATACTTATAGCCCCTCCGTTTAGTGTATGAGAGAGGGTTTTCATTTTTAACCGGGAGCCCAGGTTTAACCTGTTCGTTCTTATCATCAAAAAGAGACAGTGTGAGCAGTCCTGCTTCTTCTGTGAGCAGTGCTGTTTTCTCGAATGAGTCCTTGAATGCTACGCTTGAATGGTCTGCTGGAGCGCTTGCGCAAGTACAGCACTGGGTCTCAGGGAGCATTCAAAGATGCAAGCTGCAAAACAACACTGGTCATAGAAGGAGAGTCCACTGCGCTTTTTTGGTAATGTGAGGGGAGTGAACAAATTAAACCTGGGTTCAATGGTGGATTACACTTCCTAACAAGTTCACAGATTTTTACGTCCAAACGTGTTCCAGTGAGGGGAGATTGTCTCATCGATTACAGAGATTTGGTTGGATTTATTTTCATTGGCCATTAATAAGAGACTTTTGCCATTCTAGGATGAAACTATTGAGGGTGCTCAACCCCCTTCGGAAAATATTGGAAATTCTGAAGCCCAATCAATCACTATGAAGTAGACGTCTGTGTGAATGGGAATTAAAATGTAGGAGAAAACGCGAACGGAAAAAAACGCCAACCTGAAAAAACGCTTACCAGAAAAAAAGAATCCCCCCCCCCCCTCTCAGATCAATAATTTTTATTTAAATACTGTACATAAACTTATTTCGCTTTGTATTAAATATGAGAATGGTATTCAATCAAATGTAGACTTGCCCCCAAATTCTTTTGCTTTGGAGTACAGGAGCCAGGTCAGTAAGTTCCTTCCGGTGGGCGGAAAAAAGCGATTCTTTTCCGATTCCACGAATTAGACGGGGAGAATCCTTGGACAAAGCACGGTCAGAGATAGTTTGAGGGTATTTGGAGATCGGAAGACTTGTTCAACAAACAAACTCACAAAATACGGTGTGCGGAAAAAACGCGAACGGAAAAAACGCGAACGGAAAAAACGCGAACGGTAAAAACGCCAACCGGAAAAAACGCGAACGGTAAAAACGCGAACGAAAAAAACGCCAAACGGAAAAAACGCGAACGGTAAAAACGCCAACATGATTCATTTAACATATGAACTATAGGCGTAGCGTCGGTTGGGGGGGGGGGCACAGGGGGTCACGTGTCCCCCCTGTGCCCCCCCGAACAATTTCGTCAATTTAAAAAAAATAAACATGTTTGAAATTTTAAAGAAACTTTTCTTTTCTGCTCTAAAATTTCGATATGTGACCCCCTCAAATGTTTCCTGTGCACCCCCCAAAATTTCAGTAGGTCTGGAGCAGTGATGAGCCTTCCTTAGGAAGCTATTGTTAATAGGTTTTCCTAAGAGTGCAATACATGTGAACCATAGGCGTAGGGTCGAAGAGGGAGGCACAGGGGGGAGGGCTTGCTCCCCGAACAATTTCGTCAATTTCTTAAAAAATAAACATGTTTGAAATTTTAAAGAAACTTTTCTTTTTTGCTCTAAAATTCGATATGTGACCCCCCCAAAATTTCAGTAGGTCTGGAGCAGTGATGAGCCTTCCTTAGGAAGCTATTGTTAATAGGTTTTCCTAAGAGTACAATACATTCGAACCATAGGCGTAGGGTCGAAGAGGGGGGGGCACAGGGGGGCTGTATCCCCCTTTCCTCCCACTTCGTCTAAAAATTTTTAAACGGACGTTTGTTTTAAAATTTAAAAGAAATTTCCTTTTCTGCTCTTAAATTCGACATGTGACCCCCTCAAATCTTCATGTGACCCTCCAAATTTTCAGTTGGTCTGGGAGCGGTGATAATCCTTGTCTAAAAAAGTTATTGTTATCGGGTTTTCTAAGCATATTGTACATATGAACTATCGCAATCGGGAGAGGGGGTTACAGGGGGGGGTGTCCCCTCTGTCCCCAAATCTTTTTATTTTAAACATTTGTTTGAAGGGTCGTTTTAACCGTTCCACTTAAAAATGCAAAAAGAAACTCCAGTCTGTGAGACTTGAGAGAATATTTGTTTTTCAATAAAAAAAAAAAAAAAAAAAACTTTTCACTGTCAGACTAAATTTGAACAGGGTTATTTTTTAAGCGATTCGTTTAAACAATTTTTCTCATTCCCAATAGGTTGTGGTTTTAAATTCTTTCTAAATACTAGGTTTTCTTTAAAATATTTATTTATTTATTTTTATTTTTAATTCAATGCAAAGTATTTTATGCAAAAATGTTTTATTCGTTGAGCGAAAGTGAATAGTATTTTCCCTTTTCTTAATAATACTCTCACAGTTTTACATCAAGTTATATTAACTGTAATAATAGATTTATTGCATCTTTTATTTTCTTGCCGTATTTTATTCATATATGAATAGTTCAATATTTGATAAGTTATCCTTCTAAATATTTATACTTTATCAGTCTTGCGTATTTCAGCAAGTTTTTTTTCCGTTTATCTTAAAAGTTTAATAAGCTGTAAGTTTTATAAAGAAGAGAGCTTTATAAGATATAAATTTATCTAATAAAAATTTTTAAAAAATTTAATCAAGTATCTTTCACATTGTAGAATAAATAATTTTTACTAATTTCATCACAATTAGTAAAAGACTAATGTATAGGTATAGGGTTCTGGCTTACCGCGCGGCCATTTTCTCCATCTGTAATCTGAATTCGGGTTAGGACCCCTCAAAAAGTCCTCCACCCAAGCCATGTCTAAATTAAGCAGTCAATCCTTGTGTAGAAGGGTCCGTGGTAGCCCAGTGGTTAAGGCGTTGGACTCTTAACCGGAAGGTTGTGGGTTCGATACCGGCGTACCACTAAAGACCACCGTGTACATGCGGCGTACGTGCAAGTTAAATCCGTGGTTCCGAAAGTCCTCTCGGCGGTCGCTAGCAGTTTCCGAAGGGTGCCAATATTCAGAAGTCCCCCACCTTTTGATGAGGTTCCAAATTCTGGCGGGAAATTACGGGAAGGACGTATATGTAGCTCTAAGCGACACATTCAGTGACGCGAGCTGACCTCTCCTGGCAAACAATCCTTGTGTAGATCTGCCACAAAACATAAATAACTTTCATGATAATTTACAGTGAAAGTAAAAAGTTTAATATATTTAATATTAAATAAAAATTATAATCACTTCCAAACACTGTTATCGAGGTTGTCCTAAAAACCCTGACCTATAGAGTTTCCTTCTTTAAATGTTGGTCATAGACATATAGAATAAATGATAGTTATTTTATGGTATCAAATAAAATTTTCTGAATATTAAATGTAAATAAATAGAAACATGTATTTTTTATACAGCCCACTTTCTTCTAAGAAGGCTTACAGATATGTTTAATCAAAGTTGGTGAGGGGGCAATAAGCTTTGCTATATCAATAACAGCAAAAATATAATTATTAAAAATATTCTAACAGAACCAATTAACCATTAATTTTAATCAGTATTATAAATAGCCAATATTTTATATTTTAAGAAATAAGTTTTAAATCCTTTTTAAGTTTCCTGTAAAAAGGGGTTTTTAGCATTTAGAAATGAAAATTTGTGTGAAAAGTTACAATTACACTAACATTTAATTTGAAGAGTTTATTTTAAGTTGTTTTTATTAATTGTTGACTTATTAATACCATGACTTAATTAAAAAAAGCATTTTTAAAATAAGAGTATTCATGCTTAAAATGAATATTTTAAAAAACAAAAATATGTATACATAAATATATGCTGATAAATCATTCATTATTCTAATAATTTAAAACCGAAAAGCTAACAAGATGAATCAGAATGAATTATGATGAATCAAAATAAAATCTTGCAGTTATAAAAAGAAAGCCAGTAAACATAAGCCATGGTTGGTAAGGAATAAACTGAAGGTCAGAATTTATTACAGAGAACGTGCATGTTAAAACGGTGTGATAGGATATTCTTTTTTAGGGTGGTCTTGGTAGGTGAGAGATGGTACTTAAAATTTTCGCAACTGCTACAATTTGTTGCGGAATGACTAGTTCTGGTCCTTGTCCTAAGAATACAAACAAATTGAACATTCAGTTTGTTAAATTAGTAATTAATTAATTAAACTTGGTAAATTAATAATTCATTAATTAAACTATTTCTCTATTTTATTATGTTCAGGAGAATTTTTAAATCTCGTGCATTTTTAAAGTCTCTCCTTTTAAAGGTGAGAAGGTGTAAAGGCAAACACTCCCCCCCCCCATTCTTAAAAAAAAAAATTGTGATCAATTTCAGTTAATTAAAGGCACATGGCTCTAATCTACTAAATATTTTGATTTTAATTTGTATATGTTTTAATGTCATTTATATAATTTATTACTGTTTAGATCACATAAAACTAGGAAATAAAAATGATTTAAATACTCTAGCGGAGAAAAATCAAATGATTACGAGTTTAAATTTCATTCAAATTTAAATAAATCGTTTGAAATCAATTGAGTTTCTATTTAACGCTAAAAATACCCTTTTAAATAATTTTGAATATTTTGTTTTAAAAAAATCTCAATACAATGATTGTATCTTTCTCAACAGAATAATTGATATAAAAATTAATTTTTTAAACTGTGATAAAATATATTTATTACCGCACAGCTTTTAAATGTTTTTCTGGATATAATATTCTTGAATGTAAAATCTGTGCAGTACGAACCTCAACCTAAAAAAAAAAAACCTGTTTGTTCATCTTGCCTTAGGCGTTTTTCCGTACGCTATCTCCCATAGTCCGTCCCCATTGTCCGGGGAATCTCCCCTATTTCTTTCTTGGAAGGGACACGGCTTTCATGACCTTGACAAGTAGCTTGACTAGCTAAAAGCAATTAATTCCTTTTTATTAAATGTTGTAAATTTCCCTGATTAATATGAAGATATATGTTCTCAAAATATAAAAAGTGGCTCCTTTACTTCAAAAACAAAAGAATTTTGAGGCAGTCCAATATTTGATTAAATACCATTATCGTATTTACTACAA
Organism: Cheiracanthium punctorium; assembly: GCA_038373885.1. Taxonomy (NCBI): domain Eukaryota; kingdom Metazoa; phylum Arthropoda; class Arachnida; order Araneae; family Cheiracanthiidae; genus Cheiracanthium; species Cheiracanthium punctorium. The sequence goes on from JAWZYV010002352.1 coordinate 1,649,153, forward strand.
AACAAAATAAGTTCATGTCAATATTTAAATAAAAATTATTATTCTGAGGGGGGGGGGATATTCTTTTTTTTCTGGTTCGCGTTTTTTCCGGTTCGCGTTTTTACCGTTCGCGTTTTTTCCGTTTGGCGTTTTTTCCGTTCGCGTTTTTACCGTTCGCGTTTTTTCCGTTTGGCGTTTCTTCCGTTCGCGTTTTTACCGTTCGCGTTTTTTCCGTTCGCGTTTTTTCCTACATTCACAAAATACATCTACACACATTTTACATTTAAGATTATATTATATCCTGCAAAAACATTTCAGAGTTATGGTATAATAAATATATTTTATCAGACTTTCTAAAAATTAGTTTTTATACCAATTATTCTGTTTAGAAAAGATACAATCCTTTTATTGAGATTTTCTTAAACAACATATTCTAAATTATTTGAAATGAAATTCTTAAGGGCTTAATAGAAACTTAATTGATTTCAAGCGAGTTATTTAAATTTTAATAAAATTTGAAGTCGTAATCAGTTGATTTTTTTTCCACTAAAATATTTAAATCATTTTTGTTTCCTAGTTTTATGTGACATCTAAATAGTAATGAAGTGTATAAACGACAGTACAAAAAAGTAAAATAAAATAGTATCAAAATATTCATTAAATGAGAGATATAGCCATGTGCCTTTGACTTAAAGGTAATCTGATATTTGCGAATAGTTATGTATAAAATAATGTCACCATGGGTTCCCACACATTTTTTTTTCGGGGTAGGTTTTCTGCTTTTTTAAAGGTGAGACTTTATAAAAATGCACAGGATTTCAAATATTTAAAAACTCTTCCTTCCTTTCAAAAAAAGAAAGAAAGAAAGAGGGGGGGGAGCTATTATTTACCTTTTTTAATCAAAGTACAACAGAATTTCTCACAGTATAAAATATTCACACGAGTAATACATGATCTTTTACTGTACAAATGCATTTAGTTAAATTGACAGCCTTGCACAAGAAGAATTTGTCCTTGTCCTCCACCCAAGGCACAACTCCCCCCCCCCCCAACGTAGGCACATGGGGCAGATGCCCTTCGTGTAGGCTTGCCATAGAACACACACACAAAATTTGCTCTTTTTTATGCATAAATTGTGGACCTTCAATTGAAAATAATAAAATAAAGAAATAATTGAATCACTTAATTATTAATTTAATAAATTGATCGTTTAATTAGTTTGGATTCTTAGGAAAAGGACCAGAACTAGTCATTCAGCAACAAGCTGAAGCAGTTTCGAAAATCTTAAGTACCATCTCTCACCTACCAAACAACCCAAAAACAGAATATATGACCCATACATTTAACATGCACGTTCGCCATAATTACTCTGACCTTCAGTCTTAATAAAATATCGCTTATGATTACTGATTTTCTTTTTCTAAGTGCAAGGGTTTATTCTGATTCATGGTAATTTATCTTGCTTGTTCTTCGGTTTTAAATAATAATTATTAGAATAATGAATGATATAATTATAAATTTACATATATATTTTTAATTTTGAAAATATTCAATTTAAACATTACTACTGTTACTTAAAAGAAGCAAATATATACATAGCGCGCATAGTATATAGCAAGCGTTTTTATGAGAAAGGCTGAAACATCGACGTAGTGTCGGCGAGCCATACACTAATGAGGCGATTGTACATCGCCTCATTAATGTATGGGGGCGCATTTTACTTAATGGGAATTTTTGTAAGAGGGCTGTATATAAAGTAAAATTTGGTATGTATTTACATTTAATGTTCTGAAAATTTTATTCGATACCATAAAGTAACTTTTTTGTTTATTCTATCTGGGGGTCACGTGCCCCCCTTTGTACCCCCCCCGACACTACGTCTATGGTTCATATGTATTTTACGCTTAAAACAATACCTAACCTAGTAACAGTAGCTTCCTAAGGAAGGCTTATCATTGTTTCCAGACCAACAGAAATTTGGAGGGGCACATGAAAGATTTGAGGTGTCACCTATTGAATTTAAGAGCAGAAAAGGGAAGTTTCTTTAAAAGATTTTGAGAGGAAGTTGGGGCAAAGGGGGATACGTGCCCCCCCCCCTGCGTCCTCCCCAACGCAAAACCTGTGGCTCATTTGTATTATACGCTTAGGAAAACCTAATAACAATAGCTTCCTGAGGAAGGCTTATCATTGCGTCCTGACCTACTGAAATTTTGGAGGGGTACAGGAAAGCTTTGAGGGAGGGGGGGGGCACATATCGAATATAAGAGCAGGAAACGAAAGTTTTTCAAATTTTCAAACAAATGTTTATTTAAAAAATTTTTTGAGACGCAAGTTGGGGGAGGCACGGTGGGAGGGACACGTGACCCCTTGTGCCCCCCCCCGACGCTAGTGCTATGGTTCATATGTTATATGCTTAGGAAAACCTAACAACAATAGCTTTTCTAAGAGGTTTTTCACTCCCAGACCTACTGAACTGAAAGTTCACCCTTTTACCCCAAAACAAAAAGAATTTGGACATAAGATCCAATTACCTTTCTCGTGTATATTACAAAACGAATAATGTTTATGTCCAATATTTAGTAAAAATTATGGGCGTTTTTTCCCCCACACCTTTTCGGATATACAAGTGTTCAGAAAACGACAAAAATGTCCAGTTTTTTTTCACGTTGTCAAATTTCCATATTACGATCATTTCTAAAATTTATCCCACAAGATGCATCATTTTGTCTGAAAATACAGTAACTCCCCCCCCACCCCCACCCTCCCGTCCCCGTCACTTTTTTCTTCATCTTTGTTGATTCTTGGGTGTTCCACCCCTATCCTACGATGGAGTATGCTAGTATGCGAGTATGCTTCCGCCTGAAAGGAACAACCATAGAATTGTGGAACAACGAGGGGGCGGGGGGCTAATCCCTAAGGGAAAGAATCTGTCGCACCCCTTGAAAAATTTCAGGCACGTGGAGCAACTAATTAGGATATCTGTTGACCTTCAAACTGGACGCCCGATTTCCAAGAAAAAGAGGGAATCTTTCTGAAGGACATCCGCTTTTTCTGTTCCGAAAATGTTTTCTGCAACAGGAAGCAGTTTGCCCTAGCACCGCGCCAATGTTATATGCCAATTTACGCCAATGTAAAAATATGATTACAGCTTGTTAGTTGCTTTTATTTTATTATTATAAATATTTGCATAACAAAATATTTTCTTCTTTCCATTCTTTTCTTCTTTTCCATTGTCTGAGGAAAGCCCATTGTTTATGAAACTTGGTTAAGAAATGAGGCGCACACTTCAACACTTTTTCCAAAGGAATTATTAATAGGCACATGAAGATGACGTTTCCGCCCATATATTACTATGTTTTTCTGAACCGTCTCTGCACGCCTACACCCTTCCAAGTTCGGCAGTCTAGTAGAGAATCACCCTGTATATATATAACTAATAAGTAAAACACAAAATATTCTGCAAATATGACATACCCCGCATGAAAAAATATATAACAGCAGAAGCAAGAATTACAAACCACAAGTGGAAAAAAAAAATAGATGCTGAGCCAAATGAGAATGGAACGGGAATTATAACCACTGGCACCATCGTCAGGAGCCATAACCAGTAGATTATAATTAAAGACAAACAAAATAGTAGGATTTCGGTTGTGTGGCATATCAAAAGAGATATTCACTCCACACGTTTTAGGCTCTATCGTACTATAAATAAGGAAAAAAGGAAAACAATAAGATATCAAAATAATTGAAAAAGCGCTGAAAAATCGACATACCAATCTGGAGTGATAGAAAGCACATGGAAGTCCAGCATATCTATACATATGTATATATAATATAATATCCATATTCGTAACTTGTGGAACGGAAGGGAGGGAGGGGGGGGGTTAGGCAACCAGAACGTTCTATTCACACATTCCTCCTCTCTAAAAAAAATAAATATCGATAAAATTCTTGAAGTAAAATACAGCCCCCGCGAATACCTAAAAATAAATTTATTTTCATTCTGAAATTAGTTCTCTAAAAAGGATCGATGACAACTCTCTCTCTCAAAAAAAAAAAAAAAAAAAAAAAAAAATCCGTATCTTACGTTGAAATATAAAAAATACAAATCCTATGTTTAGGCAGAGCTTTGTGGTGATTAAGAACTTATTTGTTTGAATTTACTGAAAATGACATTATTTCCCGGTACACCTAATAGCGATATTACGAATAAAGCGGATATAGTACGTCTTTATTAAATCTCTACTATTTACTTTAACGTCAATTTCAAGTCTCTAAAATATGTGTAATTTTTATATTAATGAAAACAAGATTATATTAACGATAATTATAATTATTTGCCTAATATTTCCAATAACATTACCGTGTGTGCATTTTTAGATTTCATTATAGTATCTCAGTTGGTTAATAGACGTCTTATTTTTTGTTTATATTTTAAATTACTGAACAGTTAATTTGTTGACGACTATCCGTTTGTACTTTTCCACAATAATTTTTAGCGATAGTACTACAGTCGTTATGGTCGCCCTGTTTACAGAAAAATTAAACCATAATCCCCCTAATGTATATCCAGTGTGGATTTTTAAAAAAAATGAAAAGACGTCTAACAGGCGAAGATAATTTTAGAATAGGAACCCAACTGCAAGATAAAATGATGGGGAGGAAAAAAATTTATAAAAGTTTTGCAAGCCGAAGGAAGGGAAAACATGATAATATAAACGAAAAGAGAAATAGTTTTTAAAAAAATTGCTTGCATTTCTTTCCGTCCGATATTAATATATAAGAATAAAAAATGTCATTTTAATCTCTTTAAAATAGGCCAACGATAGGGATTTAACCGCCCCTAGAAAGTTGTCACCAGGGTGGGCGCCCCCCCCCCCTACGCACGCCGCAACGTGCTGGAAAGTATGAGGATAATATCGGTACAAGGATATTTCAACCAAGGATATTCAACCATATTTCAACCTACTCAGACTAAGCATCAATGCGAATGCAAGTTGCTCTACTTCTAATCTCTCTCTGATATACCCGAAACCGGATTATCACAGGGGCAAGGGGGGGCGGTAGTCCGGTGCCCCTGAAGAAAAAGGGGGCCCATATATATATCCCGATTATCTAAATTATAAATTCATATGTACTGAAATAGTAATTGTGGGGAAAAAACTGAATTTCCTCTATAATATAGGTATTACCTAATTGTCTATCACTAGATCAAGTTAGAGATATTTTTTTGGGGTGATAAATACGATCTGATTAAAGTACAAAAACTACAGTTAACTGAAATGCAATTTTCGAGTACAACAGCGGTCAAAACTGGGTTAAAATGCTTAAAAAAGGGGGGCTCAGTAAAGGGGCTTAATGCGTAAAAAAGGGGATAGTAATGGGGGCCCCAAACTTAATGCCCCGGGCCCCGTCTAAAAGTGGTCAGATTTGAACATACCGTACCGCCTTTCCTATTTACTTATTATTTTTCTTTCAACTCTTCTCTGTTTTCTTTTTTTTTCCGCCTCTTTCTTTATCCTCTCCTTTGTGTGTTTTGTATATCTCTCGTCTGTTCTAATTTTAAATGTTACGTGTTTGTGCGTATTGTAGAGTGCTGATAGTATACCAGGACCGAAAACGAAGGAGACGCAAGTTAAACGGTAGAGGCTTCAGGCAAATTGTCGCTTTTCAGATCGTATTTATGCGAGACGGAAAAAAATGCGAGAATTCTCGCGAGAAATCTCGCGCGAGACAAGACTCTGTCTCGTCTCGCGTCTCGTCCCGCAAAATATTTTCTTTCTCGTCTCGCGTCTCGTCTCGCAAAAAATGCCTGTCTCGTCCCGCGTCTCGTCTCGCGAGACAATGCGAGAACGCGAGACAATGCGAGAATTCTCGCGTCTCGCGTCCATCCCTAGTTTAGCTAAAGAAATAATGCCCACGGTTATCAATTTCAAGCTCAATCAACCTATGGCAAATGTTACTTGGTTTGACACAGGGATGCAGGCAGGAGATAGCTGATGGGGCTATAGCCACCCCCAAAGTAAGTAAACATAACATTGGAAATGGATTATGTATTTGTGGATAAATTTGAAAGTTCCACTTGAAAAATTTGAGGTTCAGCCACAGACCTAAGCCACATTTAATATTTTCTGTAATGTATACTTCACCAACTGCAAAGTTTCAAATTCGATTTATGAATTTACTTTGTATATGTTTTTTTTAAAAATTCATTTTTATATGCGAACTCTTGTAGGCAAAGTAAAGGGGTTCCATTCCCCTCCTTTCCCCCTTCCTGATAAGAAAAAGATATGTTATATCGATTTTCATGAGCCATAGTGCATTCTAGTATTTTGAGTTCTCAGTCACCACCGAAAACTATTCTTGGCTACGCTACTGGTTCCACAAAATTAATTTCTACAATAAGCAGTTAACTAAAATATCAATTTCATTAATTACAACTGCTGTTTCAGGAATATTTAACTAAAGGAGAAATAGATATATCAGTATCACAGAGAAATTTGCTAAGTCTAACCATACCTCATTTTACTCCACCTCCGAAGAAAAAAAAAATAGAAATTACAATTTTATTCTTTTAATTTTTTTTATATAATACAGATCTTTTGAAGTCTCTAAACTAATATGTATCAAAATATAAATGAAAAATAAATCATCAAAATTGATCTGAAATTTTACATGAATATGAAAGTTTATGGAAAAACAAAATATCTTGAAGTATTTGGCGAATTTAAGAACACATAATGTTTAAGTAAATTTATAAATTTCAGAAGTTTTAGCAGCTGAATGGAATTTTAAAATACTCTCTACGTGTTTCGTTATCACTTTTATTTCTGTTTTTTCTTCCAAACAGGTCGGCAAAAAGTTTTCTACAAAAGTTTTCTTAGCAAGTATTGTTTGAAGTGGAGTTTTCAGACCCTACTATAATAATCAAAGCTGTCGCTTTAAAAAATGCTTGATCATTCATACTGAACATTCAGAGCAATGCATATAAAACTTGGCAGTCATTCAACACTAAATTCAAAGAAAAATACTTTTAAATGAGTGACACACTGACACAGATTTGATATTTTTTTCTGATATTTGACAGAACATTCACTTATGTTATATTAAGCATTACCATGCATTACCATGTTCATTAAGCATGTTCATATCTATATATCAACCATGTACATTAAGCATGCACATATCTATTAGTAATATGAATATTATATAGATATACAGGGTGATTCCAAATTAGAGTGACATACTCCTGGTAGGGGTAGGATACACAAAGACGTATCAGAATCGCATAGTAATTGTTTCTCGGAAATGACATCTTTATGTACCTGTTAATAAGCACTTTTGAAGAAGTATTCAAGTAATAATGAACTTTCCAACTATGATTTGACAAAAAATAACGCATCTTTAATTTTCAAGCACATTTACTTAAAAGTAAATTTCAGATCTCATTATAATTCAATCCAAATTAAACACTATTTATGAAAACAATAATGATAAGAAGTTAAAGGAACATTTTAGAAAACATTACTTTTTGCAATAAATAAAACCAATAAGAGGACAAATTATCGACTAAAAAACTGTGAACCTGTGAACAGTATGCAATGGATACTAATCAGAAAAGGTTGTTAACCCTTGCACAAAATCACATGTCGTCTCCAAAACAATACTGTAACAATTTCTATATCATTTGATACTTTTCTTCATTATACCAAACCTATAGATAAGAATTTCAGAATAAACTAATGAATTTTATTTATTACTTATATAAACTTTAAAAGCATAATTTAAAAGTTGTATTTACATATATTTAATAATTTTAGAAATCTCAATAAGTGTGCTACTGTTAAAAACCAAACAAAACTTTAAAAGATTAAAAATATTTTTGGCAAAATCATGTTTCATAATTTATATTTGCCTTTTTTACTTCCTTGTACGTAGTATAAGGAAGTAATGTGATCCCGAAAAATTTTGGGGGCCAAATTTCGACATAAAAACCGATTTTGACTACCTCTAAATTGAATTTAAAAATTTTTTTCGATGCATCTCATCGTAGGCTAGCATGCACGATCATATTAACGCGTCTGCAACTCATTTTGACCAACGGCGAGTTTACTGTGGTCAGTTTTTCCATGCCGTCTGTACGTACGTACGTATGTATGTAACTCGCATATCTCAAAAACTATGGGTCGTAGAATGTTGAGATTTGATATTTAGGATTGTTCTATGATCTAGTTGTGCACCTCCCCTTTTGGTCGCAATCGAATGAATAGTTTATGTACAGGACCGCCCAAAAGATTCGAAATACATTACGCTCTATGGGCCGAAATTCATTAAACTCGCCTAACTCAAAAGCTATTAGGCGTAGAATGTCAAAACTTCATATTTTGGATAGCTGTAACATCTAGTTGTGCACCTCCCCTTTTGATTCCATTCGACTGGATAGTTTATCTACAGGACTGCCCAAAACATTCGAAATACATTACGCTCAATGGGCCGAAATTCATTAAACTCGCATATCTCAAAAACTATTAGGCGTAGAATGTTGAAACTTTATATTTAGGATTGTTGTAACATCTAGTTGTGCACCTCCCCTTTCGGTTCCATTCGACTGGATAGTTTATCTACAGAACCGCCCAAAAGATTCGAAATACATTACGCTCTATGGGCCGAAATTCATCAAAGCGTTTTTTAGAGGTATTGGGCTATTTCAAACGACTCAGAAGTGATGTATGCTGTAAAGAGTTAGAAAATAAATTTCTCCATTAAAAAAAGTGTGTTTATCATTTGTAGTTCTGCTACAGGAACACTCAAAAGATTTCCAATACATTACGGTCAATGGCAATTTTAGGGGCATTCATCCATTTCAAGCACAATACCGTCCTACAACATAAGTTAGGTAATGGTCCGACCAGGGTCACGTGCCTCCCTCAAGAACTATGCCAAAAGTCGCCAAGCTTGGCGACTTTTTTGTGTACGTGTGTGCATATTTAACTCTCAAATCTCAACTATTATGAAATTTCATATATAAGAATGTTGTAACATCTAGTTGTGTATCTCGATTTTTGGTTCCAATCTACTGGAGAGTTTATATACAGGACCACCGAAAAGAATTTTAGTACTTTAATGTCTATGGACATCTTCAATATAATACAACTGTAGACAGTCATTGTTTGGTGCATGCCCAAAAACTCGCCGTCTGTCCTCGACCTTGGCGAGTTTTGGCGAAATATCGCCAAATTTGGGGATAGTCAGTCATTTGGTCCATGCCCAAAGTATCGCCATTTGTCATCGTTCTTGGCGAGTTTTGGCGAAATATCGCCAAATTTGGCGATAATCTGTCATTGTTTGATTCATGCTTAAAATCTCGCCAAATTTCGTCGACATTGACGAGTTTCGCCGAAATATCGCCAAATTTGGCGCCAAAAATTATTTCGTATTTTGTATAACACTAAAACTTTAACCCGTAGATTTTTGAACTTTTGTATTTAGAACTATATTATAATATCTAAGGGTTTTCAATATCTTTTTTGACAGCAATCGACTGGGAATTTATTTACAGGGTGAGCCAAATGACTTTAAATACATTAAGGTGTATGGATGCATTCAATTCATTGAAAGTCTGTGGTCAATGACTACTTTGGCTATCCCCAAAATCTCGCAAACTATCTCAAGTTTGTCGGCTTTTGGTGAAATATCGCCAAATAAAGTGTCAGAAAGAAATCTTTCAAATTGAACTCAGCTTGGCGATATCAAAAGGTTTGGCTAGAAATCGCTACATCTTACTATTATTGATATTTTATATCTTTCAAACAAATACGTTTAGAGGAAGTGCGTAAAAAACATTTTTGATTTAATAGACGTGCAAGGAAGTCATGTGTTGGACACATCAGATTTTTTTTACATAGACTTGTTACTTCCTTGTACGTAGTATAAGGAAGTAATGTGATCCCGAAAAATTTTGGGGGCCAAATTTCGACGAAAAAACCGATTTTGACTACCTCTAAATTTAATTTAAAAATTTTTTTCGATGCATCTCATCGTAGGTTAGCATGCACGATCATATTAACGCGTCTGCAACTCATTTTGACCAGTGGCGAGTCTACTGTGGCCAGTTTTTCCATGCCGTCTGTACGTACGTACGTACGTACGTATGTATGTAACTCGCATATCTCAAAAACTATTGGTCGTAGAATGTTGAGATTTGATATTTAGGATTGTTCTATGATCTAGTTGTGCACCTCCCCTTTTGGTGGCAATCGAATGGATAGTTTATGTACAGGACCGCCCAAAAGATTCGAAATACATTACGCTCTATGGGCCGAAATTCATTAAACTCGCCTAACTCAAAAGCTATTAGGCGTAGAATGTCGAAACTTCATATTTTGGATAGTTGTAACATCTAGTTGTGCACCTCCCCTTTTGGTTCCATTCGACTGGATAGTTTATCTACAGGACTGCCCAAAACATTCGAAATACATTACACTCAATGGGCCGAAATTCATTAAACTCGCATATCTCAAAAACTGTTAGGCGTTGAATGTTGAAACTTTATATTTAGGATTGTTGTAACATCTAGTTGTGCACCTCCCCTTTCGGTTCCATTCGACTGAATAGTTTATCTACAGGACCGCCCAAAAGATTCGAAATACATTACGCTCTATGGGCCGAAATTCATCAAAGCGTTTTTTAGAGGTATTGCGCTATTTCAAACGACTCAGAAGTGATATATGCTGTAAAGAGTTAGAAAATGAATTTTTCCATTAAAAAAAGTGTCTTTATCATTTATAGTTCTGCTACAGGAACACTCAAAAGATTTCCAATACATTACGGTCAATAGCAATTTTAGGGGCATTCATCCATTTCAAGCACAATACCGTCCTACCACATAAGTTAGGTAATGGTCCGACCACGGTCACGTGCCTCCCTCAAGAACTATGCCAAAAGTCGCCAAGCTTGGCGACTTTTGGTGTACGTGTGTGCATATTTAACTCTCAAATCTCAAAAACTATTATGAAATTTCATATATAAGAATGTTGTAACATCTAGTTGTGCATCTCGATTTTTGGTTCCAATCTACTGGAGAGTTTATTTACAGGACCACCGAAAAGAATTTCAGTACCTTAATGTCTATGGACATCTTCATTATAATACAACTGTAGACAGTGATTGTTTGGTACATGCCCAAAATCTCGCCGTCTGTCCTCGACCTTGGCGAGTTTTGGCGAAATATCGCCAAATTTGGCGATAGTCAGTCATTTGGTCCATGCCCAAAGTATCGCCATTTGTCATCGTTCTTGGCGAGTTTTGGCGAAATATCGCCAAATTTGGCGATAATCTGTCATTGTTTGGTTTATGCTTAAAATCTCGCCAAATGTCGTCGACATTGACGAGTTTCGCCGAAATATCGCCAAATTTGGCGCCAAAAATTATTTCCTATTTTGTATAACTCTAAAACTTTAACCCGTAGATTTTTTAACTTTGTATTTAGAACTATTGTAATATCTAACTGTTTTCAATATCTTTTTTGACAGCAATCGACTGTGAATTTATTTACATGGTGAGCCAAATGACTTTGAATACATTGAGGTGTATAGATGCATTCAATTCATTGAAAGTCTGTGGTCAATGACTACTTTGGCTATCCCCAAAATCTCGCTGACTATCTCAAGTTTGTCGGCTTTTGGTGAAATATCGCCAAATAAAGTGTCAGAAGGAAATCTTTCAAATTGAACTCAGCTTGGCGATATCGAAATATTTGGCTAGAAATCGCTAAACCTTACTATTATTGATATTTTATCTCTTTCAAACAAATAAATTTAGAGGAAGTGCGTCGAAAATATTTTTGATCTAATGGACGTGAAAGGAAGTCATGTGTTGGACACATCAGATTTTTTAACTATACGTATGAAGCATTTTTCAACGAGTACTTTAAACTTCATTATGTTAAAAAAAAGGCATAGTATTAAGTTTTGAATTGGTGTTCAGTCAGTTAAATCTGGACTGAAATCCACACTTTTTCAGATACTGTTTAAAAAACAAAATAGCCTTTACAATATTTGCAGCTCAAACGATATTTTACGTTGAGCACATAAGACATTCATTGTAATGTTAAACAAGGTACAAGATACAAAACACGTATCTTGTTTTCCAGAGTTTGGAAAACCTCATAATCATTAACTATATAATTTCATTCACATTCCCTTAATGCTAAGACTTTTTGAGCTGACAAATATAGTAAGATAAACATAGCCGTCGTTAAAGGGATACTTTCCCAGGTTTATTAAGAAAAATTATTCTCGTAAATTTTATGAGGTAATGCTGAGTAAATGCTAAGGAGTTTAGTGCTCAAAATAACTAAAACTTTCCTTAGAATTAGTTTCTGCACAAATACATTAATATTTATTTGAAATAACACGTTAATGGATAAAACGTTAAAAGAAAGTTTAAATCCACGTCTAAGTTATATGACGCATCTTATAAAAAGTTTTTTTCTTTAATGAACTTCCTTCTTAGCCGCAAAAGAGTAAATTTCAGTATTGAGGCACAAATCTGCGTTCTAAGGCACTGCTCTTTGAGACACATCTCATTTTTCATAGAGCATATAAAAAGAAACAGTATTTTATATTTTATTACATGATTTAGTGAGAAATGTGATTTGTGTGATTGTTTTTTTCTGTCGGCTCCAAAGTTTTTAAAATATATAATTAATACTCACGAATAGTATTTTTGTATTTGCTTTATGGCAAACCTACAAGAGAGAACTCTGGACAGGGGAAGTAGTCTCAAGTGGAGGGGCTTCTAACGAGTATTCACGTTACATCTGCAGAAAACCATTCAAAACTCCAGACTGTTAGAAGGACAGCCGCGAGGTAGGCCACAACCCTGAACCTTCTCATTTCAACATCTTCCGATCGCACTTGGTCGCAAATTTTCTTTCAGTCGCAATCCGGTTGCTATTGCTAGAATAGTAGTTCTTGATGATCGATATACATTAAGAAAGGCTATTTTTTGACATTTTCACGTAGACAAAGAACAGCAAAAATTAGAGTACGTATGTTCTCAAAAAAAAAAAAAAATCAACATACCTTGTATTTAATGGAAGTCTTAATCGAATATAGTCAACAGTTCAAAAACTATCAAGTTTCCTTTCCCTGTATGGCTTAATAATTTTCGCCGTGTATTTGTATACATATAACACAATCAAAATATTAATACACTCAAAATAGTATAAAAAGTTACATAACACAGATATGTACATTTGTATATTTTATCTACTTACAAATATTAGTGTTCGCATTTGAATAAAGGAATGCAATAATACAGGAGGAACATATAAGTTTTTGCTAATCATTACAAGTATAAAAACTTGATTCTACATATAGATAAAAACTTGACTCTACATATATATATAAAATTCTACTTATAGATAATATATAGATAATATATAGATTCTACTTATAGATAATTAAGAGATTTTAATACTTTTCAACATTAACCATTATTTTGAAAATCTATAAGTTAAGTTATATTGACTCTTAATAAAATATCTCAACGAGTTGATAAAAACTGCATATATTTTTGCTTTTAAATAATGTTACCGTTTGCTAAAGTAATTTAAACACATCATTGCTTTAAACAAGTTTATTACATTCTAAGCAACAGTTTTTCAACACTTATTGTAAATAATGTAGCTTTAATACGTCAAATAAAAGTCTGAAAAATGACACAAGAAAAAAAAAATGATTGATTCAGAGCATACTAAAGGAAGTAACTTCGATTACTGTGCATTAAAGTTACGAAACATTATGAAAAATCATGTTAATAAATGTCGAGATTTGGAATATATCTTGATTATTTTAATTACCATCTCTGAAAGCTCATATAATTTAACTGCTACGCGAAAATAATTAAACTTAACATTTTCATTAGATGAATATTCAACACATCTTATGACATGTTTCAACTAAAGAAAATGAAGTTAACAAAGTATCAGGAATGTAAGTTATTGCATTCTAATTACAATAGATGTGCAGTGCTTATGATAAGTTAATATCTGTTGTAATTGTGTAAGGGTCTTCAAGAAATTGCTTTGATGATAAAGTATTTACGCGTGAATATTTTAGATGAACTCCTTCAAATTAAAAGGCGAACTGAACGTTCTATAAGAATAAAATTCAGAACGCGCTCAAAATATGTGTATGTTAAGACTTATGAGCTATGGCAATCTACAGTAATTATCTTTTTATCAAAGTAATAATTTTATCACTAAATAATTATTTCGAGATAGCATTCTTTCATCCGATTAAATCTTGAATGTGTAAACCTAAAAATAGTGCGATGCATCGGGTTTTCAGTGCCTTAGGACCGAATTTAGTGTATTTTTAATTTGTTCAGGTATGTGTCATAAAAGTCGGAAGTTTTTGAAAGATTAATTAATATATAGACGATTGTTTCTGGTATAAATTTGAGCAATAAAAAATCTTAAAAGGCACGCTTTCTCGAAAGGATACATGGTATTTTAAACATTGAAAAAACTCAATTAGAAGAATTATATATTAAAACTTTATATGTAATAAAGCAGACTTAAAAAATAAACCATCATTTCTCCCAATCTTAGTAAATGAAGAGCTTTTTTCTGCAAATATGCAGTTTTTATCAACTCTTAATTTGTGCAAACATTGCATCATTATAATGGATAATATCTCAAAACACCGATATAAATTAATACATGAAACTGCTAAATGAAATATTTAATGAAACATTCAAAATTAAAACATTTAATACGATACAAAGTACTTTTATTTATGAAAATCCTTATCATTTAGGAGCAAAAATGTTTTGGCAATTCACAGACTTGATATCACGTCAAATGTTACTTAACTGCACATTTAATACTGCACATTGAGTTAAAACAAGTTATACTATGTAGTGAAATGTTATTAAAAATGCAAAAAAATACATAGTTTATAATATTTGAATGCAAAAAATATGTAAATATTAAAATAGAGAAAAAAATATTCCAAAATAATAGGATAGTAAATATATTTAGTGTCCCTCACTTCAAAGTATTTCCTTTTTCTGTAATGTATCCGGACACTTTTGCACAAGCAAAAAAATTTTGGCTTCGTTACTCAACATGTACGTTTTTGTAACACATTATCTGAATGTGGCGTAAAGTTAGTCTTTTGCAAGCATAAAAGGTCTATGCAAAGCATAAAAATAAAATTTATGTATTTTATTTTTATGCTTTGCATAGATCTATTGAAACGCAACAAAGCAGTATATTCGAAAAGAAGAATTCAAAATGTTTGCTGACTGTGAGAGTTTTGTGAGGAATTATTCACCGGGGTTGTGTAAGATTTCTAAAGTAAATTCTTTAGAATACTGAATACAGAATATGGAAGAATCTTTATATCTATGTTTTGTTGAACAGATCTTTATAATTCTGCTTAAAAGTTTTGGTTTGTGCTGCGCATAAATCTAGAGTTGGTGCCATATATTTACTCAAAGTGTTCAAAGTTGTTTCCGCGAAAATATTTTACATATTTTCCACAGAAATACCATTTATTTCCTTGTAAAAAGTAAAGTAAGTGTTGTAATCGCGAAAAATTTTCGCATCCAGATTTTGATGGGAAGATCAATTTCAACTAGGGATGGACGCGAGACGAAAAATTGGCGTCTCGCGTCTCGCAAAACAGCCGAAAAGCTTTGTCTCGTCTCGCAAAAATCCCTATATCATAATGTTAAAAATGCTTGTCTCGTCTCGCAAAAAAGCTGTAAATCTCTGTCTCGTCTCGCGTCCATCCCTAATTTCAACCATACATAAATTCACTTTAACAAGATTCTGCGCAAAGTCCATTCTGAACAAACGGAAGTCCCTTTTGACTATTTTTTAAAATAATATTTTCCTGAAAATCGTACATAATATTTTAAACACAGGAGGGAAAAAAAACTACAGGTCGATTAATTTAAAGGAGTACCCGATGTTTTTTCTTCTGACTCTTAAATATGACGGATGTGGCAACTGTTCGAACACTGAAATATAATTGTTTGAGCCTTGTTTAAGGGTGGGAGACAACTGCCAACGCAGTTGGACTGTTACAACTTTATTTGTGAAGAAGACGCACAATGCTACTCAATGCTACTCAAGACGCACAATGCTACTCAATGCTACCCAAGACGCACAATACGATAATTTTATTAAAGAAACATTATTTAATTAAAATTTTTTGTATTATTATTCCTTACAGAAAATGTTGAAAATGTTCTAAACCATTTTGAGTGCAAACATGAACACGTCAAAGCAAGTTTTCTGAAACTCTTCTCAAACATTGTTGGTGTTATTGACGGGATTTCTACAGTTATGTATTGTTTTAATTCATCGATGTTTACAGGACTTCTCTGAAAAAACTAATCTTTTTCGTGTGTATATTTTAAGACGAACGGCTTCATTTCAGGTGAATCTGGCAGTTAATCTTCTAGCAAACTGAAAGAATTCAGAATGTTACTTTTTTAGTAAATGATATAACATAATTAAAAACTTAGAAATATTTGAAAAACCAGCTAATTTATTATGGCCTTTCATAATACGTGTACGCTGAATTTACATTTGAAATGAAGTATTACGTTTAAAATATTCCTAGAGTAGTTGCGTTTAAAGTAACAAGCCCACGTTTGTTTAAAGATCGAAGTTTATAATATGGAATTTTTCAGAAAGCACACGCTTTGGTGCTCGCTCGAATGAAATGCTAAGCCGGATTATTCAAAATAGCAACATTTTGCATGTTAGGCATGCAAATAAATTTTAAATCTAATTTAAGAAAGAGTTTTACTTTTAGCATTGTATAGCAAGCGTGAAACTTTATTTAATTAAAGGGGCTGTTAAAGAAGCTATTTAGTCGCCTTAATTCAATTGAAGTTGAAATTCGAAAGCTCGGTTACTCCTAAATGCGTCTAAAATTTAAAAGAATGATTTTAATTTCGTGTAAAGATACTATTGAAGTATACTTTCAATTTAAAGCGATAGTTGAAATTTGTATGGCTTCACAAACTTTTATAAAGTATATTACGTGGGATATTGGGATCGTATATTCTGCTGAATTGTAAATATTATGAATGCTTTAGATTTTTTAGATTAATTACAGCATTATAGAACAAAAAAAACTATTGAGAAAAAAATTTGTAGAGGGAATCACAACGGGAGGTTCAGAATCTCATTACAATGTAGGGTGGGAAGCAACCCCCGCCACTCGCGCCAAATGGCGATTAAAAAATTCTTACTGGCTGGTAAAAGTTTAGGCCCACTGGCCACAAATGCGAGTGAAGGTGAAGCTCAACAGACGCAAAGTATTATGAAATGTGCGAGTTTGCCGCCCTCGTCCTCCATCCAAGTTTTGATATTTTGAAACTGTTTTGGCAGAATATTCAAAGATAAAAGTTTACACCTTGCAACACAATTAAAATCACTGAAGAAAGAGTTTCTTTTAATTCTTTATATGACCGATTAGTTGCAGAAGGAAAAGAAAGAGGAAGGTACACTCAGATTTTAAAACTTATGGAAATGATCCAAATAGTTCTTGTCAACACAGTTCCATGAGAACGGGGATTTTCTTGTAATGAGCAGAATTAAAACAGCTTTTCGTTCATCAATTCAAGAACAGCCATTAGATGATCTAATGAAGGTAACATGTAATGGATGATTATGACCCAGGTTCAGCTATAACTCTTTAGTGGAATAATACAAAAGATGGGAAAAAAACATAATACATATACTCGATAGTAAGCGGCAATTGCTAACCGATAGTAAACAAAATTGTAAATAAATAATTAAACTGAAATGATTAATATTCCTAAAATTTCTTATTGTTTTCCGTCTCCTTGCAGTGAAAAATTGAGTGGTTTAAATAAAGTTAATGCTTCATTCTTTACCACGGATGTGGCTTATAGATTTGTCTAAGTGGCTGGTAAAAAGTGAGGAATTTTTCACTTTGGAGAGGGTTAGTGGGAAGAATTGTCTTCAAGAACCTGCTAATAATCACTTTGGAAGGTCTGTTGAATCAATAGTGAGAACTTTCCGATAACAGTTTGCAAAAACAAATGTATCTTTCACAGAAAGCACGTGGCTGAAATCGATAGTTCGTATATTCTATTTCATTTTTGATAAAATTGTGGGAGAAAAAGTCATCGTGTTGGTGGCCCGTGGTAAAAGTAACTGTTTATTACCGTTAAAGAAATCCGAAAGTGATCGTACAGTGATGTGCTGCAAACTAACCTACCTGGCCAGTACTCCTGGAACTCATCTAAATAAAATACAAAAAGGGTACACAAAATACTGAAAAGAATTTAACAAATTTAAACTGGAAACTAACATAATTTTATTTAGGATACTTAAAATTATTTCCCATTACAATCAACAAACACCAGCAAGTTCTTGGCTTAGAAGTCTGGGGAGATGTGGTATTAGGAGGTAATATTTAGATTGATAGTACATAGGGGTACTTTTCACGGGAAATAGAAAAATAGGATATATTCACCAAATCAGAAGTGTGGATTAAGAGCCGATGTTCTCGCGATCTCCGCCGTGGTGGTAGCACCGTCGGCGTGTCTCACACAAAAAATAATAGCATAAACACGTCATTTGTTGTATGTAACGTGTAGCACCAGAATACACTTTTTCACATCTCATGATCAGGTTTTTTGGGACACTTCCGGCTCACCCTTCTCTGGGTTCTCTTTTCATCTTTTTTTCCTCTTTTTCGCAGGGACTCCTAATCGTATGCCCCTTATTTTCATAGGCTGGTGGTTTCTATTGGATGCCGGCCTCACCATGGCACAGTGTTATACGCTACTGAAAATGGTAGATGGCCGAAGTGTGAAGGTCCCGGGTTCGGGTCCCATCGCGTGGCTGTCGATCTAACTGTCTGGAGTTTTGGTAGGTTTTCTCCAGATGTAACGTGAATACGCGTTAGAACCCCTCAGAAAGTCCTCCTACCAAGGCACCCTCCCCTTGGCAGATCGCCCTAGTGTAGCGTTGCCGTAATCACACACAAACAAACAATCTATTGGATGCCGTAGCCGCCCACAGCCGAATCATCATGCAGAGGCGGGGACTGTTGCCCTTGTATATTTCGTTGTGCCATAAATATTTTTCTTCTGGAGACTTATTGTGATTAGACTGTCACTATCGTCGACAGTCTGGTGACTATTCTAATTTATTGCCGCCCTGTATGATCTTCTCGTGGGAAAAACACCAGTCTTTTTGAGATTTTTCTCTTTTTAAAATAAATTCCCATATCATGCCCTTTTACGCCACCACAGTCATCGCTTATGAAAATCGATTAAGAAATCAGGCGGAAAGACTTCAACATTTCTCCCAAAGTGATTATGAATAAATACATGAAGACGGCGTTCCAACCCCATACTGTGGTGTGATTCTGAGCAGCCTTGGTTTCCTTTACCTCCCCTTACATTTCTTTTCCAAGAATTTTGAACCTTGCTGTATGTATGTGTGCGTGTGTGCATGTGTGTTTGCTATTTAGAATATGTATACCGTACTTTTTTGGGGTAACTCCAGTATCAGGAGCATTTGAAATTTGGGCACGAGATTTCATGATTTATGAAAATACCTCGTCTTGCAATAATGCATTTCTAGTGAATAAGTGAAGCTATTTAATTATCTATCTATTTGTATGCGACAACCAGCATACACTTTTTTATGTATACACTCGAACCTGCTTAGTGACAGAGTTGGGCAGTATCGCAAACATATACATTTCAAATACATTTGTATCTTGAATTTTTTATTTTCACTAGTAAACTACGAAGTGTTTAGAAAATGTATTTTAAAATTCATTTTAAATGTAATTTATATTTTCAAAATACTGAAAATACATTTTTATTCTGGCATTAAATTAATCTTAATACCACTGATTGCTCAGATTGAGATGTTTAAATGAAAATTATAAAATTCCTTACATCACATTTCCCTCTTGATATAATGTAAGAGATAAAAATAATTTTAAAATTGCGCTATTTGAATGTTACCAGTGGTAAGTAAAGACGTGCTAAGGTATGTTGTGAAGCTTAAATTCAACTAAACAGGAAGGGGAAGGGAGGGGGAGAAAAACTATTGGAAACACAATAACGATGTTTGGTCTGTCTAGGAATTTTCTGCATTTCTGATACCTTATTAAAAAATTTAAGCGAAGCTAAACATGCATGTTTCAGTAGTATTCACTGGATTTTTATAAGAGAATCTATAAACAATTTGAACTGGGTTACTAAGTTACAGAAAAATAAGACAAATCAGTTCTTCTACAGACTAGTAGTGCATATGCATTTCTTAGTGAAGAATTTTTGCAAATATTGTCATTTGATGGAAATGAAAAAAATTAAATTGCAATGCTTCCAGCTATTCAATCCAAATTAATTATTCGTGTTAAGGCAAATCTACTCGAAGAATATCTGCCATGGGGACGTGGGTGTCGTGGGCGAAGGATTTTTGACGGAAATATGCAAGCCAAAAGATTCATAATATGTGGAACATGTATATCTATCATAAATTTAAAAAAAATCACACCAAGGCAAAGATTTTTTTAAATTGCTCAAATTCGGTATTAATTTTCAGAAGTTTTATTGAATTCAACAAGCAAAAACTAACATATACGTAGAGTTTATCAACCTGTTTCTTCCAGATGCGGCCTTCTTTGATATTCTCAAGATATGAAAATTGAACTCATATGCTAATAATATCTACTTTAAACATAAACGCAACGGCTTATAAGTTAAATTACTGTTCATAAAAGTATGAGTTAATTTCTTTATTATAATCCTGAGTAAAAGCTGATAATGAGTACCTTTGTTTTAGTAACATATTTTTGCTTAGTTTGTTACTCAGAAGCACTGACTTTTGAAAAAAATTTTAGCTACTATTTTGAAATAAACTCATGCACATTATTTGCTTGTTGAAACTGTTTTAGTTACCGTTAGAATATAAATGAAATTTCTTAGAAATCGTCTGTTTCGGAGCTTGTTACAATAGAGGTAAAATTTTGCAAAATACCGTTTCATAAAAACAGTGGATAGTTTTTCCTACTTTAACACTTTATTGATACACTTTCTGTGATAAATATAAACTATTACTATTGTTTCGGTTTTTTTACGTTAAAATAAATCTGACTAAAATAAACTGGAATCTTTAGTTGAAAAATTAGCATATTCTAAATTATAATGCTGAAATAAAATTACATGTATTTTGTATGTATTTTGAAAATAAATGTTTTTTGTCATTTGTATTTCTTCAGTTCAGAAAGTATCTGGTATTTTGCATCGCGAAAAAAAAAAAAAAAAAAAAAAGACGATAGTTTTAGGGTATATCGGTTAACGGAACACCCTGCTTATTGTAATAAATATTCAATGTGCCAAACTTTAATAATTAGTAAATGTGATTCCGGCTAATGGAATATCCCGCTTATTAGAATATATTTTCGTAAAACGTTCGCGATTCAATGGGACTAGACTGTATTCAATGGGATTTTTTTAGATTTAGGCTAAAAAAAAAAAGCTTAGACAAACCTATCTACCCCGTCTTCCAGAAAATTTTTTAGATCCAGTCTTGAAGTTTTAATTTTATTAAATAAAATTATTTATGTATTTAATTTAAAATCTTTGAAAGCACGTTCAGAAAGGTATTAGACTAAAAAATTGGTGGTTATAATTTATATCCCTATAAATATACCTTCTGTACAAGTGACAGGTATGTTGCACATTTCTGTTCAGTAACTGTTTAAAAATGTATTTCTTACATATATAATCAATGAAAATCATTTTGATATTTTAGTTTTTATTTCTGAAATATTTCCACAGGAAAACGATGTCGTTTTTCCAGACTGGTCTTAAAAATTCAGGAAAATAGCTTTGAATAAAAATAACCTTGAAATACAAGAAAGAGCATCAAATATTCTTAAAGAACTGTTGTTATCTTTGACGACTGAAAAAATAAACAAAAACTCACATGTGTGCCATTTTTATCACATTTTCGCCTGTTTGATTTCGCATAATTTATCACTGAGAAACCCCTTTAAAGTACAGTCGAACCTCTATTTAACAAACTTCTATTTTGCGAATTTTTCCTCGGAACCAAAATGTTGCAAATTTCTTCGTCAAAGAACCTCCAAAATAGTGAAATTCATTCTCTATTTAACACAACTTTTTCTAGTGTCTTTTTTTCCGTTATTTCTTTAAATATATATTTCTGGACATTTCAAACTTACTTGCTCTTTACAACATTTCATTTTTATCAGTGACCTTGAACTGGTTCCACCAAGGTCCAACTCACTGAGAATAGTAGAATCGCTGTTAGTGTTTACATTTCATCCAGAAAGACGCTCATCCGTTTTCTTCAAATATCTCCCCCCCCCCCCCTTTCACCCTTAATGGACTTGTCCCATGTCGAATCGGGTCATTATTGCAACTTTTTGCTCCAAAAATCTCAAAAAAGATTTTATAAATAGGCAAGTGAAAAACATTTCTTGTCATTTATGTTGTAGGTGGGGAGTGTGTGAAACGCAGGATGCTAAATCCCCCAGACAGCACAGCAAACATGCAGCAAGCTTGCTTTATCAAGTCAATAAACTTGAAAATTTCAAGCGTGTAAGCTTAATGCAAGCTTGAATCAAGTGTTCTAGTTTACACTTGCCCAGCTTGCATTAAGCTTGACATTTTAAGCTTGAATCAAGCTTAATTTCAAGCTTAAAAATTTTTCTCAATACACGGGGCGCCGGACTCGCCCCACATATTTTATTTTTCCACGCTCTTCTGAACCTGAAATTTCAAGTTATCTTAATCTGTTACCATCAAACGTCCGGGGCTAGTATCGAACACTGTATCTTTGGGAGGACAGCGTTCATAACCACTCGGCCAACCTAAGTTGGGCTGATATGTCTAAAGTTTGAAGTGACTGTTCACGCCGTTTTCTGGTGAGATCCAGTAGCCGATATGTTGAACTGTTTCTTTTATTTTTCCATAGGATGCATCAAAATTAAAATAATGTTATGTGGGATTTAGAGACTCTACTAATAGGGAAATAAACATAATATAAACTTAACAGCAGCACACGTTTTAAAACTTACAATATCGGACGCACCTTCGATATACCCCCTACCTTGATTTTTGGCGATTTTTTTTGGCGCCAAGGCCGTTTTCGACGGCGCCAAAAACAAAAGAGAAGTGGCCAAAAATGCCGTTTTCGATGGCACGAAAAATAAGAAAATGGCCGTGAAACCACTTCCGAAAGCGGAAAAACTATAAGAATTAGAAGAATTCCACAAAAAATTTAGTGTTAAAAATGTAAAAAAGGCCGCGAAGCAACGTTTTTAGAACCGGAAAAAACTATGAGAATTAGAAGAATTCTACAAAAAATTTAGGGTTAAGAATGTAAACAACAATAAAATCAAGAAAATTTAAGATTTCACGAAAATAGAATTCGCGTTTTCGAACAAGAATTTAGGGCCATAAAAATGCGTTTCCGAAAGCGCAAAAACAATTAGAAATAGAAAAATTGTAGAAATAATTTAGGGTTAGGAATCTAAACACGAATAAATTCAAGGAAATCTAAGAATCTATGGACACAGAAATCACGTTTTCTAACAAGAATTTAGGGTTAAAAATTTGAAAAACGTAAATTTCACAAATAATGGAATTTATATGTTAGGAGGGCTCTGCCCCCCTCAACCCCCCCGTTTATTTTTGACGAAAAATATAGTCGGAAATCAAGTAGAGCGTTTTAAGAAAAAAGCCAAAAATTGTGAAGCCATTCACATGTACAAATAGTGCACAGTTACCACGATGTAAAACTCGAAACAATATTATACGTTAGCAAAAATATCTCGGAAAGGTTAAAGTCCCACTCTGAAAGGATGTCTTCCTCAAAAAATCCAAAAACTTCTCCTGGTCCATTAACAAATAGCTCATAACAAAAATTATATTAGCTACATCTTTCTTCCCACACGTGGAATTTTTATATGACAACTTTAACGTTAAATTTTGTTCAATAATACCCTGATTTTTCAATTACATTAGCTACGGAGGTACTTAAAAAATCATAAAATCCTACCCGAAAAAAAAAAAAAGTACAGTAAAATAGCAAAAGATCACAGTACCTTTGCAGAAGCGCTTTCGGTCAACTTACTACCTCTAAGAATGTGAAAAAAAGTTCTCACAAGCTTCCACATGCAGGAGCGATTGCATCACTGGCGCTCTCTCATTGGCCGGCTAGCTGGGGTTGCCATAAATAGCCATCCCCCAATGTGGGCAATGCAATTCGTTAGGGTTACCAAAAAATCCCTTTTTATCGCCTAATTTGGCGCGAAAAAATAAATTTGGCGCCAAAAAAAGTAGGGGTATATCGAAGCTTTGTCCAATATCGCAAAACTCATGTTGTGTCGAATGAGACAAACGACGACTCAAATCGAGACAAACGATTGATTTTGAAATCAATTTCGTAGTATAATTGTATTTTATTTTGAAGAATTTCCATATTTGGAAATATAGAATCTTTTTTTTTTTAATTCTATGGTCAAGTACATTTATGACTGATGATAAATTATTTTGTGGCGGCCAGAGCCTGATCATAAGTGGTCGGGGCCCCGGGGCAAGAGGTTATTTTGGGGCCCTCCTCATACTACTATCACAATCATTTTAACTTATTTTTGTTTGCTGGTGCATTTTCCCGACATAAAAAAAAAAAACATTTTTAAAGAATACTAAAATTGAATTAAAAATTACCTATTTATTTATACTTATTTAGAACAAGACTATGTATTTAAAAGTGATTTTAATATTTTTTTTAGTCCGTTTGTATTATTAGCGCATGGGTGCGCAAATTTCAGGAATGGCAATTACGAGGCATGGGAGCAAAGTTTCTTACTCCAAAAAATTTTCTTGATACACCAAAAAGTTCGAAATTTTCTTTCCTTCATCACGAAATAAAAAATGTTAACTAATGGATATTTTGTGATAAGCATATATATATGGCCATACCATACAACTTCTTGTTTATTGATCTATGAGTCTTAATAACTAAATTGTGTTAATTATATTAAAATTTATTATAGGGCTAATTAATTAGTTAATGGAATTACTAATGTTAATTAGATGTAAATAAAATTCCCCTCGTGTTACTCTTCAGAGGGGCTTATCCCATTCATTCCTTCCCCTTGCGTGTTCTAATGTCCACGTTTTGTGCGATAATAAAATAAAACACTTACGAACTTTTCTTTATTTAATGTCCAGCGACAGATGGCGCCATCACCGAAAGCTTCCTTTTCAAGCTGTAATCAAGTTGTATTCAAGGTTGACAGTTCAAATTGACTTCTGCAAGCTTGCTGCAGGCTTAAAATGAATTGAACTGTCAAGCTTGTATTAATACGTCAAATTCAAAGAAATGTCAAGCTTGATTTAAGCTTGTGTGCTGCTGTCTGGGAAGGATGAACAACAACAACAACAAAAAAAAAAAAAAAAAAATACGGAGTCTCCAAAAATAAACTTCATTGTTAAAAAAAAAGGGAAGGATTATTTATTAGTGAAATAATTTAAGATGGAAAAAAAAATCCCTTCGTGATCAGGTCATATGTGTTCCACCACTCTGCAGCTCGATGGAATACTAACCGAACGGGTCTCTCGTCGCCTGCCGGTATCGAGAGGCCTGAGCCCCAAGGCCCCAAGATAGCCGCTAGCTAGTCCTTCGCATCGTGCTTTACAGTGACAATGTGTCATGGGCGAAGGCACGACACCCGACCACGACCCCACAAGCTTCCGCCGCAATCTGCGGCACTTGTAGTAGCTTTGACGCTCTATATAAGCATCTCTTTGGTGTAGCTTTGTTTCAGCCCCGATGTTTCTTAACTATCATTGTTACGTGCTGAGCATTGTTGGATCCACCATTGCCGAATGAATAAAACCCTGATCCTTGTAAGTGGCTGAATATCCAGGGATCTAGCCTATCGCACGGCTGTTGTTCTAGCGGTCGGGAGTTTGGGGTGGTTTTCTCCAGATGTAACTTAAGTAAATTGGCGTTATAACCCCTTAAAAAGCCCTCCTAAAGAAGGCAGCCCCCCCACCATAAGCAGATCCCAGACAGCACAGCAAATTTGCATCAAACTTGCAGTAAGCTTGATTTATCAAGTCAATAAACTTGAATTAAGCTTGAAAATTTCAAGCGTGCAAGCTTAATGCAAGCTTGAAACAACTGTTAAGTTTACACTTGTCCATCTTGCATTAAGCTTGACATAGCAAGCTTAATTCAAACTTAAAAAGTTTCCCTAAAAAATTTTTTCCTGAAAACATGGGGCGCCGGTCGACGAACTCGCCCCATATATTTTATTTTTCCACTCATTTCCCCCCTCTACGCTGAAACCTCAAGTTATTTTAATTTGTTTCCGTATAACGTCCGTGACTGGGATCGATCTCAGGACTTAAGGTGTGGGAAGCTAGCGTCCTAACCATTCTATCAATCTAACTCGAGGTGAAATGACTAAAGTTTGAAGTGACTGTTATGGTTGTCACGCCGTTTTTCGGCGAGATTGATCAATATTACCCGATGCCGATCTGCATCTTTTATTTTTCCATGGGAGGAATCAAAATTAAAATAATGTTATGTGTGATTTATAGACTCTATATTATGCTTATTTCCCTATTATGAAACTTAAAATCAGCACACGTTTTAAAACTTTCCACATCGCAACACTCATGTTTGGCAATATTGGCCAAAATCGAGACAAACCACTGATTTTGAAATCAATTTCGTTGTATATTTGTATTTTATTTTGAAGAATTTCAATATGTGGAAACATAGAATCTTATTTTTTCAAATTTTAATTATATGGTCAAGTACATTTATGACTGATGATAAATTATTTGTTATGTGGATGCGGCTTTCCAAATCAAGTTGTATTCAAGCTTGACAGATCAAATGACTTAAATTCGGCGGGAAAATATTTGCTGACACATTTTTTTTTGTAATCTCCAAGCTTGCTGCAAGCTTAAAATGAATTAAACTGTCAAGCTTGCATTAATACGTCAAATTCAAAGAAATGTCAAGCTTGATTTAAGCTTATGTGCTGTCTGGGCCTCAAGCAATTAGCTAACGATATGCTACCTTATACCATGGTAGAGGAAAACAATTCTTCTCTCCATAAGCATGGCACAGTGGTTATGCTACTGAAAATGGTAGATGGCCGAAGTGTGAAGGTCCCGGGTTCGGGTCCCATCGCGCGGCTATCGATCTAACGGTCTGGAGTTTTGGTAGGTTTTCTCCAGATGTAACGTGAATACGCGTTAGAACCCTTTGGACAGTCCTCCTACCAAGGCACCCCCCCTTTGGCAGATCGCCCTAGTGTAGCGTTGCCATAATCACACAACCATCTTCTCTCCATAAATTTCTTATTTCCCAGGAAAGGAAAAAATGGAAAAACGTCAAAGAGGGAAAATAAGTCTCTACAGAGAGCAGTTTTTCAGTCAATTTTCGATTCCGGTACAAATTATGTTACCGCCTGCTTGTGAACTCGCGGAATTTCTAGTTGTCCATCCATCATGCACTTAATTTTGGTTCTTGTAGCTCGAAAATGTCAAAGCAAAAGTGCTTGAGCATCAAAGAAAAAAGTTTAATTCTTGATGAGGCGGAGAAAAGGTGTAAAGAAAAAAGATAGTGTTTAAAAATTTGGTATTCCTCCAAACAGCTTATACACTATAATAAAAAATCGTGATAACACAGTCCAAAATTATGATTCGTTGAAGTCTTTTTTAAAATGTTTAAAAATATGTAACTATGAAGATGTTTATGAGGCAGTTTTAAAAATGGATTTACACAATGCGAGATAAAAATGTTCCGATCTCTGGGCCTTTTATAATAAGAGACTTACTTATAAGAGAAACTTTCACATTTGCGAAGGCATTGGGGTACGATGACTTTCGAGGAAACAAGAAATGGCTGATATGGTATTGCAGCAAAAGTAAGAGCTAAACTTGTATAAATGGGCCACTATATAAAATTTTATAAGACTATTAACCAGAAAACATTTTTAATGCGGATGGAATTGCGTTATTTTTTCAATGTTTGCCTCAAAAGACATTAAAAGGAAAAAATGCTTTAGAAGAAAGCAAAACAGAGGAAGAATTACAGTGATGCTAGGAGTAACTATGACAGGAAATCAAAATTTGAGGTCATTAATCAAAGGTAGAAGCAAGACTCCTAGATGTTTCAAAGGCGCAAAATCTTTGGATATTTGATTATGACTTGCAAACTCAAAAAATCAACTTAACAAAAAATCTTGGATGAGAGCAGACATTCGTGAAAAACGGTTTCAAAAGTTGGACAAACGTATGATTGCAGAACTTCGCCAAATCGCTCATGTTTTTGACAGTTGTCCCGCCCATCCGATGGAAATTAACCAAAAACTGGGAAAATGTTAGTGCTTTACTTGCCCCCATTACAACATCGAAATTGCAACCCATGGA
Organism: Cheiracanthium punctorium; assembly: GCA_038373885.1. Lineage (NCBI taxonomy): Eukaryota > Metazoa > Arthropoda > Arachnida > Araneae > Cheiracanthiidae > Cheiracanthium > Cheiracanthium punctorium. The sequence continues at coordinate 1,677,644 of JAWZYV010002352.1, forward strand.
TCAACGAGGTGATCAGAAGTTTCATAGTATCGGAAGAGAATAATGAGAAAAGTTATCATGCCCTTGAGCACAATAAATCCACGCCAAAGATCAACTTATATTAAAAAATATCAGAAATTTCCAAACCATGGAATTATGATGTCACAGATAGTACTATCCGTAACAGTTTTGCTAAAGCGCTGGATTCTTTTTCAGCAATGAGAATTCGGAAAGTACGGAAGACACAGACGACATTAACTTAGAAGAATTAAAAAAAAAAAAAAAAAAAAAAAAACGCGGACACACCTGAGAGAAAAAGCAGAAATTAACGGTGATGTACAAAATTTATGATTATCGTTCAAATGATTCGGAGGTTGAGGCGTCAGAAACATTGATCCAAGCTGATATTTTGGGCTACATCTCTTCTCTACTTACAACAGAACATGTCTGCCTGTGTGTGTGTCGGCGGCGTTACGGAAAAACGGCTACACCTAGAAACACCAAATTTGGTGCTCGGGAACCTCTAAACATGAAGTAGTGCACCTCGAAGCGAGTTTTTCAAAATTCGACATTGAAGTTTTTTAATTTTATTTTTTATGCGATTTTTGACATTATTTTCTCACTTAATTCCTAATAATGGCGGTAATTACGCGTGCATCAAAACGGCATTTGTATCATCGGATACAGGAGAAAATTTTCTTTTAAAAACAGTTTGTTCTAAATATGTAACATAATTAGTAGATTTTTAGAAATTTTTATACTAAGTATCTGTTTCGACAAATTTTTTCGTAAAATAATTTAAAACTGTCGCATCTTGAATTCTATCCGTCATAACTTTTTGATATTTTGACAGATCGTGAAACATTCCTTTCTCCCTCTTTTAAAATAAGAACAAAAACATTATGTAAATTAGGTGCTTTTTTACGAATTTTAATGTAACCTAATGTTTAGAAATTAATAGCATCAACGCGGAGAGCTTGCGCCATTACATTAATTGATCATGGCACGGGATAATTATGTTATGTTGCCTCAAAAAGGAATAGAAAAAAGTTTTTTTCAGCCAATCGAGTTTCTAATGGGATATCGAAATTTTAATTCGCAAGTGAGGATCTGTGACGTCAAATGCTTTAAGATACGCAAAAAGTTCACCACAATTTTAACGCATTTATCCCTGCCCCCCTTTTTTTTAACACAAGGAGGCGATATTTTGATTAAAACTTACTTTAGAAATTTACTGAGAAATTCATGATTATTATTATTATAAGTGGTATTTTAATCCGTTGCTTACTTAAAAATTGAAATATTTTGACGCAGCTGAAAATGTTCTTCATTTTAAAAGAAACAAAGTTCATTTTAAAGCGGGATATATTAAAAATTTTCTATTTACTTTTTTATTTTTCGCCTTTAATTATGTCGCAGGCATATATATATGTTTCCTATTCCTACATAAAGCAAAAAAAAAAAAAAAAAAAAAAAAAAAAAACACTCAACGTCGTTGTAAATTTTAATATGATACCGTTTGAAAGCTATTGAGCGAAATATCCAAATTAAATCCCTGAACCAACCGGGTTATCTTCTACGGTAGTTAAACAGTGTCGTCATAAATTTAAAAAAATGCGTGAAATTTGTAAACTTTTCAACTCTAATGTCCTGTCACAGTTATAGCGATTTTAAATAGCTCCTCGAGATTACAAAGTTTGATGTTTTCAGGAGACAGAACTATGGAGGATTTATAAGATCTCTTTATATTGGATACATGGATATTAAAAGTGGCACCGCTTGAATATTTTTCACCACGGTGAGAATAAATGTATTGCTGTGCTAAACACGCCAATCTTACAAAACTATGCATTAATTAAATATGTATGGAGAGCTTCCTTAATAGCAACCATTATGTGAAATGAATAATATTTATGGTGATGCGTAAATTGCAAAGAATCGCCATAGAATAAAAAGGTCCCATTTGTGACTAATAATGTAAGCTGTTTTGTTAAATTGAACATTAAAGAGGGAGAAGCGAAGATAGATTGCATTAATATGAGTAATAGATAGTATTAGTAGATTTGTAAGGATAAAATGAATAAATCACAATGTACCACGTTAATAAATATTTATGAAATTAAAAGTGTTCTGTTTATCCTTTTTCAAGGGTTGTTTTACAACCAACTGAACGATAAGTAATTTTAATCTGCGTTGATATATCCCGCAGAAATATCAACAGAGGTGATTAAAAGAACTTTTTTAAAAATTAAATTCTGTTTTGTCACATGCAGATATGATTTTAGTAAAATATTCGCTTCTTCCCGTATGAAGAGCGGGTGCGCAGCTATTTTAAAATAAACGGTTGCCCATTTCATGTAGTGTCTGAGGTATTTAATGCCACAACTGAACCTAAAAAACACTATGATGTAAAAAATGCATTGATTGCACATTTTGAAAGTCAGGAGTTCTCTGCAAACGGCTAAGCTTTACACTTTTCTGATCGCGAATGACATTGACGTAGTTTATTGCGTCATTATATTGCTATGATGCCAGGTTAGTTCACTTGACGCAAACTTTACATCAAGAGTCAAATAATTTTGCTTTTATTTTAGATTTCACATCACTGGAATTAATTGGAATTACACATGTAAGGAAAGTTTTCGTTTCCTACAGTGCGAAGCACGGGCACGCAGCTAGTCAAAAATAAAACCAATATAGCAATGCATTGTGATGAAGATTATAAATATGGAAATGATCATCATGCAGGAATTACGAAACCTTTGCATGCTGAAATGCTAAAAGCATTTGAAACAATCCAACGCAGATTACAGTTTGAAAACAAATATTCCTATAAAAGTATTCACTGCATTGAAAAGATGTGAGACGCATTATGAGTAGAAACACTTTTTCAAATAAAAAACTCAAAATTAACAGATTTTTCCAGAAATTATATTTGTTTATTAATCTGTTATTAATTTAATAATTATAATAAATACGATAATGACATTAAAGTTCAGTAATTTTATCGTAAAAAGATTTATTTAAAACCCCCAAAAATGTGTAATTTCGGACGCTTTGTTTTACCTTTTTTCCCCCTTCCAGACTTCTTTTTGATAAGTTAAAAAAATAAACAATTTGATGTAATTTATTTGTAAAAAGTGTGAATAATTACTTTTTCAATAATATTTAGTGTTTATAAATTAAAAATCAATTTTATGCAGTTTAAAGCATTTAAAATGTAAATCTATATTTAAAGAATTTTCCAAATAAAGAACTTCTTTGTGGGATTTAGCGACTACGTTAAATAGAGGTACCACTGTATTTAAAATCTGAGAAATACAAAGACTACAAAAAAGAGAACTTCCAAAGAGTTTTCAAGAAGTTATATAACATTGCGAAATCTGTGATAGTACAAATTTCACAATCATTTTTATGTATGTAGTTTGTTATCTAGTTTATTAATATAGTGAGAAATACAGAAGAGCTTTTCATTAGGGTGTTTAGGGAATTTCTTTGACAGATTTACTTACCCATAAATAAAAACGGGGTCTATAAACAAAGAATTTTGCAAGATTACTGCATTTGTACATAAAAATGTAATGTTATTTAAACAAATATTTATTTTCTCAGACATTATAGCCATTTTAAATGAAAAGAAATATGTACTACGTAATATGCAAATACTTACACATTTTTTCAAGTGCCATGATATAACACGTTAAAGTATGAGAGATTGTTGCACAGCCAGCTCTAAGAAATGCGAATGCTCTTTATGTCGAAGATTTGATTCCATTTTTCCTTGCTGAATCTGTGAAAACTCAGAAAAGCAGAACACATTATCTACGAAAATTTATCTGTTGGTATTGTTTCTTATGCCCTCTGACAACCGCATGCTGTGCCAGATCCCCCCCCTCCTAGATAGGAAGGCGTTGGGCAGAAGGAGGCGCCTTCCATTTTTAGTGGGCCCCAGGGAGAGGAAGTCCGACTTTAGCCCGGTGGTCCCCTAATTTTGAACCAATTCCAGAGGAGGGACCAACCCCCTGAAATCGACACCCGCAGAGGTATCATTTAACAACTTTGAGGACATTGGAGCCACGACGGATTTTACGTGCACCAGCTCCCATTAGCGTACACGGTTCCACAGCATTCGGACCGAGAGGGAGTTGACCCTCCCAAGCACTGGCCAGTCCGGATACTGCTTCACTTGGCGTGTTCTTATGGGAACGAAGTTAAGCTGCCAGACCACTGCTGGACACAAGAATTTTCCTGCTTTCATTTAGTATCCCCTAATAACTCTTTGGTAGAAGAAATTACATAAACTAACTTTTAAGGGGAAAAATCACTTGAATGTTAATTCTCCATTTCACATAAAACAGGTGCACAACATTCAAAATTCTATCCAAGATCTATATAGAGAGAATTTAGAGACAAATGTGCTGTCGTAAAACTATCGAGAAGGGGAGTGAACATCACATTATTCGGCCTATACCCTATGGCCCAAGGGTAAACCTACATCAAGTGGGAACCTAAACCCACCACGTTTCCAATTCACGACTGAACTAACCGTTGGAAGTAGCTGTAAGAATGAATCTTTCTCAAAAAAAAGATTTAAAAAAAGCGAAGGATTAATAGAAGTTTCATAATTAAATTTTGAGACAAACTAGATATTATTGATTATCCAATGTGATTAAAAATGTATTAGAAAAAAAATTTCCGATGCGAAAAAAAGGAACAACGAGGCATTAATAATTAGTATAAGAAATATGCTATTCTTTTTTTTATATAAATGAAATAGCTGAGTGGAGGAAAATTGCTACTAGTTGATAGCAACACCAGCTCAAAGTATTTCTGTATTTCAATTACATCTTTAGGTGCTTAAACGCCCTTGAAAATCTAAAAATGGTATAACAAACTTTTCGCTTAAGATATGTTGATGTCATGCGATTTAGCTTCAGTAGGATACGACGCACCAAATGCAGATACTGGTTGCATGTAAATGGTGTAATTCGTTTATTAGTTGTATATTTGTTTATTACATTATTAAGTTTCTTCATTGGTTTGTATGCTTCCTCCAAACAAATGAACCAACTTTCACCGAGACACCTATTAATCAACCTTGATGTAACCAATGGCGCATATTTTTTCTCCGTTCCAGTTGGAAAAGCTCTAAAAATTATATTTTACTAGTTCCAAAATATATAGGCTAATATTGATGGAAGTCGATAAAAATGAATTAGATTTTGCCACTGCTATTATGTGGAGCAACTTCACCCGAGAGCAGTCGATATATATAGTCTGGACCCACGTCCCATGCAATTGTGGCTGACAACTGCGAGCCGAATACTTCGTTTGTGCATTTCATCACTTGATTCGTGATATGCTTTGATGTAAACCTTTTAAACCTTTCATACGCGATGCCTTTGCCGTGAGGACACAGCTTACACACTTTGACTGAGATTTACGCTGAATAAATTTGATTTCAATAAAATACTTAAGCAGGACATAGTTACACGAGAATCCTTTTATATTGAACACACAGTTCCCGTAAAAATGACCGATTATTTGTGAAATTGATAAAATAATTATTTTATCAGTACCGGCATCTGCTACGAAAAACTGGATAAACTGCCAAATGCTGAAGAAAGTTCAGCCGTTGCCATCGCTCGATCTAACTACCAACAATATGGCACACGATGAACGATTCTATCGACCGCCATATTACTGGTAGTTAAATTGAGTGATGCAAAAGGCTGCACTTTTTTCGTTATTGGGAAATTGGTGCGCTTCAAAGGATTAACTCTGATGTAGGTTAATGCGTAGTTAATGATGCGTAGTTAATGTCCAGAGTATGAGGATGCGTAGTTAATGATTTTGTAGCAGTTCGGTTAGAAAGCAATACCAAATCAATTGACTGTGAAGGTGCTCGATAGTTTTGAAACAGATGACATTCAACAGATATCTTCCTGAGAACATGAAGAAAGTAGTTGCTAATGGAAGACTGTGGAATGCATTTTCGCTCACCCAGAGAAGCATGCTGTCAGCCTTGATGACTGCTGAAAATACTCGCATCAGACAACTAGCTTCGAAGAGTGTTGGAAGTCAAGAATTAGCAGAGGCCAATAGAAAGACCTCGCTGCTTCAGGTTTCCTAAATTGAATTTTGAAACCAAATTGTTTAAATATTAAGTCATGAGAATTATACTAATATTGAATCACCTTTGACAAGATCAGACAGCTAAAGTATTCTTTTTTTCCTGTGCAACCGAATTGTTTTATTTTTTCATTCCCCAAAATAGCGTTCTTTATTTGTCTTGATGTATATTATTTCTCTATTCTGTAAAACATATTTATGTAAAATCCCTAGGTATTTATATGAACTTGATATTTAATAGAAAAGGGAAAAGTGTTTTAATTTGTACTAAGAAACAAAAAAATAAAATACTGCGTGGTTTTAAATATTATTATGGCAATTTTTACAAGACTATTGCAAAAACAACGCTCAAAGAATATTATAAATCAGCATCGCCATATGTAAATTAAGTCGTATTTGTCATTTACTTAAGTTTTAAGATGTATTATTTTTATTTTTTTGTTTCGATTGCACATTCTTTTGAAGTTAAAACTAATTCAGCTGTCCGATAAAGTAAGATGAATAATGGCAGTCGTTAAAATAATACTTGTTCTGGTTTATTATGAAAAGTGACTTCCTGTGAGAATTGTGTGTTCATTAAAGAAAAATATATTTTCACGTCTAAAGAGAAACGTTACATTAAATGTGTAAAAAAAAATTAAGAATGCTTTTCTGACAAAACAACACATAAATATTAATTTAAAACACGAGTAAATATTCGTTATAAATGTGCTTAATAGAAAAATTTTAAATTCTTGTCTCAACTGTGTGGTGTATTTTTAACGAAGCATGTACAGAAATGCTTGTGGAAATATTTTCTTACTGGTAACAAAAATAAATGTTTTGAATTCCCAAGTATTCACCGTTTTCATGCTAATAAAAAACATACAAAAACAGGGCACGATTATGACCAACAGGTGCCCCTGGCATTGATGGATTTGGGGGGGGGGCGATATATGAAATTTGTTTTATTTTTAATAAAATTTATATAAAAAAGAATCTTTCAGAACAACATTTGAAATTGTTGTACTAGCCGGGGGACCTGGGCAAGTCCCGATTTGCCCATGCGATAATAAGGCCCTGTACAAAAATATAAATGGCAATACTGTTATTATTTCATTTCTTGATTGTATGAGATGTCTCAACTATCATCATACAATCAAGACATCTCATACAATCTCATACATTCAAGTAAATATGCTTGTGTTAATCCATGACATGTCGAGAATGTATTGATTTATAGCATTAACACTTATTCATAATATCGAAATAGAGTTTAATGTGCATTTAATTGATTTAAGATTTCGAACACACAACAACATTATCATTCAATAAAAAAGTAATAATAAATCTAACACATTAAAATGGGTTTTACAAATATTATTTATTCGTTAAAACTGCATGCAAAAGAAATAGTTCAGCAGATTTGCTACTAGTGTAAAAGATAGCCACTATATTTATGCATTTTATTGCAATATGAAAGTTTGTTTGTGAATGCTTTTGAGCATTTTACATTTTTATTTACAAAACAAATCTTATAACGACCCTGGAATAAGTGTACAGCGCCTAATATTAAACCTACTGAAAGTCACTTCTAATTAGTTTCCATCACTCCAGATGAAGAGATGTAGAACTTCATGTAGAGATGTAGAACAAAATCATATTCTTGTGCAGACTGCTAGATAGCAGCAACAGGAAGAATGCCCTAAAATATTTACTCATGTTTACAATTTATCTGGAAATTTATTTTGGAACCCAATAGCTTTCCAGATATGATTTCAACAGTCCCTTCTATAATTTTAACGTATCTTTGGCACGCACTATGAACGAATCAACCTATTTCATTCTTACCCACTTTCTTTTTTCTCTCTTTTTCCAGATATTTTAGAAACAGTAGTCCAGATTTTTTCGAACAATGTAAACTTGTAAATGTATAAAGGCTAACAATAATAAAATAACAGTAATCAGTTGAATTACTTCTTTTGAAAATTTATTATATTAAGCGTAATTTATTATGGTTTTGGAAGATTTATTCAAAATATTCGATGAACGCATGATTGATATTTTATTTTAACCCTTTCGTCACTACTGCCGCCCACTGGCGGCTGCCTCGAAACGTTCTCTGGGTACTCCGCTCACTGGCAACATTCACGAAACGTTCTCTGGGTACTACCGCCGCTCAAAGGCGGCAACCGCGGAACGTTCTTTAAGTACTAACGCTGCTTACCTGAAATCTGCATTGACGGAAAGTTATATGGGTATGATTATCATAGATGCCATTAATTCCGGAATATAATTAACCACTTCCTGTAAGGAGTAATTTATATGTTAGAATATAGGAAAATTTGAGTTTTCGATGGATACTGCAAAACACGTTTTCGCAGCCTACTCTTTTGTACAGTGCAACCACTCTCGTGGAAAACTTCCTCGCACCACGTAAAATAACCGCTGCCAGCTCCTCCGTACCGAAAGGGTTAAATGCCTACAATTATTAGAATTGCAAAGAGAAGCATCATTGGGATATTAGGTTTATTGCATTACATTGTTCGTGGTATACATCTTACGCCTTAGAAATGCTACAAAATCGATTCGGGGTGATGGTGATGCTGATTGTGATTATGGCAACGCTACACTAGGGCGATCCGCCAAGGAGGGGGTGCCTTGGTAGGAGGACTTTCTAAGGGGTTCTAACGCGTATTCACGTTACAACTGGAGAAAACCTACCAAAACTCCAGACCGTAAGATCGACAGCCGCGCGATGGGACCCGCGAACCCGGGATCTTCACACTTTTCAGTGGCATAACCACTGTGCCATGGTAAGGCCCAAAATCGATTTGTAATTTTGTGTAAAAAAAAAAAAATCAAAGCAGATTGTAAAAAAATGTTTTCTTAAGAACTTGAAATTGTTTAAATTGAATTAAATTTAAAATTTAAATGAAAAATAAAACAATACCTCGGATTAAAATACACTGCTGGCCATCGTAAATGCAACACCCTGAAGGAAGCATGCAAATAATATGAAATTTACAACATGCATTAGCTGAGGTGAGATATGCAAATGATTAGAATTTCAGCGCAGACGCACATCAAGCGCGCCTGTGGCGCCACCTCAAAGCGCTATTTAGGGCTTGGAGATTTCGACGGTTTCAAGTACAGCAATTGTGTTTTTCTTGCTTTTTTTTCAAAAAAAAAACGATAAATTATGCCTCGTAGGAACCAACGATCATCTTTTGATCAAGTATCCGAGTTTGACAGAGGAAGGATAGTGGCATACCGAGATTGTGGGTTATCTTTCAGGGAAATCGGTCGTCGTATTGGACGAAACCAAACAACTGTGATGCGGATATGTGATCGTTGGGTGCAGGAGGGTACGACGGACAGACGTGATCGACCGCATCGACCTCAGTGCACCACGTCACGTGATGACAGGCAGATTGTACGCATGGCAGTGACGGACCGCTCAGTCACATCACGAACCATATCACAGCAGATTCAGTCTGTAACGCATCATCCAGTGTCTGCGCGTACCATTCGACGTCGTTTACAGCAGAATGGTCTGTCCGCAAGACGTCCGTTGCTTTGTCTACCTCTGACGCGGAACCACAGACGTCTCCGCCGCCAATGGTGCGATGAAAGAAGGATGTGGACGACAGAATGGAATGAAATTCTCTTTACTGACGAGTCACGCTTCTGTATGCAACACCACGGCGGTCGGATTCGAGTCTGGAGACACCGTGGAGAGAGGATGCTGAACAGCTGCATTATGCACCGTCACACTGGTCCTGCACCGGGTATTATGGTATGGGGCGGTATCGGATATCTCTCTCGCACTCCTCTAGTACGCATTGCCGGTACTTTAACCAGCCAGCGCTACATCTCCGAGGTGTTGGAGCCAGTTGTCCTTTCTTACCTTCAGGGCTTGCCAACAGCGATATTTCAGCAGGATAATGCACGGCCACACGTGGCACGCATTGTCCAAGGGTTCTTCGTCAATCACCAGATTGAATTGCTTCCCTGGCAGGCGCGCTCTCCGGATCTTTCGCCGATAGAAAACATGTGGTCCATGGTTGCTCAACGACTGACCCAGAGTTCATCCCCAGCTGTCACACCAGATCAACTTTGGCAACGTGTGGAAGCTGCTTGGTCTGCTGTACCCCAAGAACACATTCAAAGTCTCTTTGAATCAATGCCGAGGCGTGTGGCAGCTGTGATCTCCAACAACGGCGGCTACTCTGGGTACTGATTTTGGCAGGAACCACGCTTCATAGAATGCTGTAAATTTAATCATTTGTTACTTGGTCAACATGTTATCTACACAATAAATTTTGTTGTGATATCTCTTGTTTTTCTTGGTGTTGCAATTTGGGTGGCCAGCAGTGTAATTACATTTCCCTCACCTCATATTGAAAGTGACAGAAAAAAAAGTATTTCCAATGCTTTACTTGTTATCTTACTACAGAGAATTAGTAGGCAATCATTAACATTTATTTGATCCATTCTAATAAATAAAATGTTAAATTTATCGATGATTTCATCCAAAACGAGTTAGAAGGTACTAAAAACAAAATGAGAACTTTCACACTAAAATATACTGCAACGCGTGACCCAAGCGCAATATTGACTAAACTCATAAAATATTTGCGACTGCCACTATGTTAGTTTTCGAGAGATGAATTTAAGAATATAAAATAATCACATTTTTCAACATGTTACTTTTATGGAGATTAACAATGTATTCTCAGATATTAGAGTTTACGTATGTATTTCAAGCAATTTATGTCTCCACAGAAAAAATCTTCAAACAGAGCAGCTGCTTCTGAAATTTCATTTTTATACTTCAACAGATATTTGTTTGACTTTTCTTTTTAAGCTATTTTTTTTCCAAACCTTAAATGTCGTAGTTTTGAAATGAAAGAAAAATTGTCTAGGACAACAACAATAAATTAAATTGAAGAAAAATCTTTTAACTATTGTGAAAGAAGAAAATGCTTAACAAAACGGAAAGCAATTTAGGTTACGTAAGAGTTATGAAATATACAGTATAAAAGACAAATAGCTTAATAATTAAAATAAAACAAGCTTACGATGTTTTCGAAATTAAAATGATTCATTTTTTACTGTTTTAAAAATTGATTTTTTTATTGGTGTAGTGCTATCATTTAATGTTTAAAAATATATTATGTCTTCTTGATTCTTATCTTTTCCCTTTAACTAATCTTACTTTTAATATCAAATTACATTCTGACTACACATGTTGATAAGCTTATTCTTTGTTTATTCCAAAAAATCTAGAACTTTTCCTTCCACAAAAACAGTTTAAAATGTTACATACCTTTTTCATGATGTTCATTGGAGCCCTTGATGAGTTATTGGAGCCCTTATGTATTGAGCTTCATATTTACCTAAGCATAGTTAGGATGTCATTGCATAATGATTGATCTTAAAATATATATCGTATTTACGTAAATAGTTTTTCGAGAAAACTGAAATAAATAAAGTAGGGTAAACAATACACTTATTGGCCCTATATACAGTTATTGGAGCTCTTGTGTTCAAATGAAAATTGGAATTAAAATCTAGTAGCACAAGTACCAACTAGTTCAAAAGACGTTCAGCTTGCGTTATGAAAGAGCATGCTGAACGGCTTTTCAGCTAGTTGTGTTACTGGCGAAAAGTTTAAATGTTAAAAATAATTTTAATGAATAGTTCATTCCGCATTTAGAGGACTCGAGTAAAACAATGGCTCAAAATCAAGTGCATAATATTTCTACAAATTGGTAATGAGAGGGGTGCCTTAGCTTTTAGAAATTGTCACTATTTTTTTTCATTATTTATTTAGTGCACTGTAGCAGATTTTATTAAAAAATAGGGCATTATTTTTATTTTTTCTTTCCACTTTGACGGTTTTTGATAAATATATTATATCTACAACTAAAGATAAATTCATTTATTTTCTTTTTAAACTTAAGAGGCATTGCAAGAGCAAATCAGGCAGGACGTTTCCATCACAATCTCAGAATTTCATGATTTTTTCTTTTTCATGTGTTGCCTTATCCAAGGGAAGAACAAATCTGAATATTTTTGATTTACCTCTTTTAGTTTTGGAGTTATGGGGGGGGTGTCCTCAGAGGAGTGATGTAGAATAATTTACGCCCATTTTTGCCACTTTGCTGTCTTGACTGTCACTCGCTCCGAGGTGCTTGAGAGAATTTTTTCATTTTATCCTATAATATACCTTGGATATTAACATCTCAATTCATTCGAAAATAGTCAGAGCCCCCCCCCCCTCCCCCCCAAACATCCCAATTTTCATAAAAATACAGTTTTAAGAATGCTTTAAATCTTGGCTCTGACGTGATACAGAAAAAAAAATGCGCAGAGCAGTTATACATCTTCATATAAAGTGAATCCAATGTTAAAAATTTTTGAAGGCCCCCAGAGCCCCTCGGTACGTGGCCCCAAACATGCTAATTAGCGCTATTTTATGCAATTTCGAAGTATTGGTACAGCTGAAGCCGACTTCCCACAGGAGAACTAATGGCATCTAGATGTAGTAGCAATGTAGTAGTTTCATATTATGAAAAAAAAAAAAAAACATTTTTTGAAGGCACAACTGTTTCCAAGAAAAATTTCAAAAAGTACCTCCCTATTTGGGACATTCCACTGACACGCATGGGGAAATTTCGGCGTTACTTTTAGAAGTTTAATCGACTGTAGCTATATTGAAAATTAACTTATTCAGCATATATCACAAATATATCCTCCATATATCACAAATAGTTCTTTTACAGGGGCACTCATAAGAATAACATTACGCTGTATGGGAATCTCTGTAACTACTGAACCGATTCAGAAAATTTTTTCCCTGATAGAAAGCTACACTATTCCTGAGTATTATAGGCTACCTTTCAGCACATACCATAACTAGTTCTTTTATAGGGACACTCGAAAGAATTCTAATACATTATGCTATATGGATATCTCTATAACTTTTGAACTTATTCTAAAGATCTTTTCACTGAAAGCTACACTATTCCTGAGTAACATAGGCTAAAATTCAGGCATGCAGCATAATTTACAGGAATACTCAAAATAATTCGTAAACACTGTCGTAACTGTCTCCATTCGCCAAAAGCAAAAAAAAAAAAAAAAAATCTAAATCAATTAACTTGCTACCGTCGATTAAACTTCTAAAAGTAACGCTGACATGCCCCCATGCGTGCCAGTGGGATGTCCCAACTAGGGAGGTACTTTTCGGGATTTTTCTTAGAAACAGTTGTGCCTTCAAAAATGTTTTTTCATCTCCATGCCAATAGTTCTCCAGTGGGAAGTCGGCTTCAGCTGTACTAATGCTTCGAATTTGCATAAATTAGCGCTAAGGACCATGTTTGGGGCCCCGTAAAGTGTGGCCCTGGGGGGGAGGGGGCTTCAAAAATTTTTAACATTGGATTCACTTTATATGAAGATATATAATTGCACTGTGCAAAATTTTTTTCTGTATTGCGTCAGAACCAAGATTTAAAGCATTCTTAAAACTGTGTTTTTTTTTTTTTTTTTTTTTTTTTTTAATTGAGGGTATTTGGGGGAGCCCTTATTTGGGGGCTCAGACTATTTTCGAATGAATTTTCAATTTGAGATGTTAATATCCAAGGTATATTATCAGATAAAAAGGAAAAATTCTCTGAAGCACCTCAGAGCCAGTCACAGTCGAGACAATAAAGGGGCAAACATAGCCCTAAATTATTTCTACGTCACTTGTCTGAGGAATTTTGAAACCCCCCCTCCCCTCCTCAACTGCAAAACTCCAAGATTTAAATCAAAAATATTTCAGATTTGTCCTTTCCTTGGGTTAGGCAACACAAGAAAAAAATTGATGAAATTCTGAGATGGTGATTGAAGTTTTTTTTCTGCCGGATTTGCTCTTGCAATGCTTCTTAATAATTATTTATTTATGCCACTTAATGCTTGTTATGGGAAAAAAAACCATTAACACTTTTAGTTGTAGCTAAAATCATTGAGCAAATATTAGATGGATAAGAAAAGGAAACAATTATGTATAAGAAACATTCTAGATAATATTATCAAAAAACATTTTTGATAATCAGCTCTAAATCAGATTTTGTCATCCTGGTTAACTAATATCGTTTCATTTTTAAAATGTTTAATTTTTTTGAACAGCTCCAGCTAAAATTAACTGAAATAAACCTTTAATAAATTAACAATATAATGCTCGAATGCAATTTTAAAATAGGAATTAAAACTCTGTACTGTAGGATTCAAGATTCTCGATCTATTCTCGGTCTTACATAAAGTTTTATTTCTTATCATATGATTCCCAATTCCAAATTCTCTTGCGAAAACATATATGTGTCATAATATTCATATGTTATGACAGACGGAAAGAAACCTTGTTATAAAGATTAAAAATTAGTTTTAAAAGTACGTACCGAATTTTCTGGTTAATTCCTTCATTAAAAATTAATTTTAAAATACATACCGAATTTCCTGGTTAACTGCTTGAATTAAGAAAAAAAAACTTAAAAGACACAGTTGGTCTCAATTATTTTTCAGCTAAATATGATCTATTGAGAAAAACTAGAAGATCAAATTTAATTCCAATTTGGTGACTTAATTAAAAAAATTGATTTGAATAATTATATATGGGGAGAAAATCTCGAAGATTACAAATTATCATACGAGAAGGAATCAGATTTCAGACATGTATTCATCTTCTTCATCGTAAGTCACAAGACGGAACAGCGCGAGGAACACAAATTATATCCATGTTAATCCTTGTTATAAAAACCTCTCAACACCTTGAAAACTCTATATATCCGAACACTCATACAACTTCTTAAAATTATTGCATGATCTTCTTCTTTTATTAAAAAAAAATGGCCGGCTACAGAGCTGCTGCAGAAAAAAATTTGGCGCCGCTGGCCGCCTTTTGTTCTTCTTCGTTCGTTGCTCTCAAAAATTTCTAGGAAAAAAAAAAAAAAAAAAAAAAAAAAAAAAAAACACACACACAGTTAAAAGTCGTAGTAAGCGCGAAACTCCGCTGTAAGATTTGAATTGTTACCTTGTAACTCTGCATATGATAAATATGACAAATTCGGTTGTTGGAAACCACTAAGACAAGTAACCTGAATTAGATCGAGAATTCAGCTAACATTATGAACAGTGCCAACAATAATTTAAATGAATTCACAGTTAATTATCACTATCTTGTCAAATATGAAAGGAAAACATATCTTAAGATAGTCATGCGGATAAAAAAAAATAGAAAATTAAAAATGTTCCCCACTGCTGAAAAATGCCGGAGGCATGTACAAAGTTTCAGAAATTGAAGGATACATTGAATAATGGAATAATGAAAATATGTGTTCAGTTTTGTGTAGCTTTTACATGTTTTGAGTTGCTTGTTATTAAAAAAAGACATGTCAATTTCATATATATTTCTTCTAATGGAATCTATTTTATTATAATTAAAATGTACATGAAAATAATATGACTTGTATATGTATAATTTTTTTTATCTCCGTATTCATGCAAATGATTTTTAGAGGGTGCCAATGAAGGTACCAATTACTAAAACAGTATACCATTAAGTATGATTTCTACTTTACATTCTTTTATATTTTTTTAGTTTATTTATTTTATGTTTCAGATATACTACTAATAGATAAATCTCAATGTTTGTATGTATGCTTGTTACTCTTTCACACTGAAACGGTTTGACGGAATTGAATGAAATTTGGAATAAAAACAGTTAAAGTCCCGGATTAACATATAGGATACTTTTTTTGCAGAGGAAAAACACTGTTCCTATAATATACGAAAAAACTATATTTTATAAATAAAAGATTACAATTGAGTTTTTATTTTACAGAGCTGTCAACACATTGCGGAAACTTATAGAATACGCATGAATGATTCTTAGACAGTTTCATTTTATGTTAGGAAATCTTAATTGAATGAGTCACTTGATAAACCATCAGCTTTTTTTTTCCACGGCGTGTAAAAATACATGTGCAAAAATACACATTTTAACATGTAGATCTGCATCATTTAATATACATTTGTAGGAAACCCACTGTATCATGTGACTGATGCTCTATCATCGTTAAATGATGCTAAAATAATGACTAAACGTCATTTTATCGTCTGCTACGCCTGACGTGAATAAAGAATACACCTAAAAAAGTTTTTAAAACTTTCATTCAGTTCGAATTGTCCATATCTGTTGAACTCAGCCTTATCATAACTCCTGGTTTTCTAATCTCTTTGGAACTAACTCATCCATGAATTATCACTCGCCGGTATTAAAGAACAGCTTGAAGTTTACGTCGGTTGATATTGCGAATTCTGCAATGAGTGACCTTTTTATTAGGTCAAATTTTATTAGGTCTGAATTAAAAATTTCTTTGATGTCAATATAGATACTCACTTTTTTCAGCATAGATGCGTTAATTTTTCGGATCGCTTGTATAAATTGGCGCTAACAAACATAACAAAGAATTGAAGAAAAGCTTGACTATTCGATGTATGATGAAATTAATTAATCTATTGTTAGAATGTTAATTACTGAATTCACCAATTATCCGATAGCTATGCTGAGTTGCTTTCTTCTAATCCAATTCTTTGGATTTTGAATTTTTTGGTGCTAATCCATGTATTAACACTCAAGAATATGCTTAATGATGGAAAATAAACTTAAATACTTGCCATCTGATGATTGGTCCATATTAGCGGGAATTATTTCATCATGACGTACCATCCGTCGTGCTGACGTGTTCTTGTTTTGAGTACGCTTTAGAGAAGTTAATCTCTCTTAAACAGAACAAAATTTGCATTTATCATTCAGTAATAATCCTCTCTATCAAGAATGATGAATGTAGCAGAAGTGCATCTCGTACAGGGATTAAGCATAAGAAAGAACACTGATTAAAAGGAAATGTTTAGTAATTTAGTTTTTTTTTACTTTAAATTTTAACAATGTAAAGACCGAAGCAACCTGGGAACAGAAGGAGAAACTATCTTTAAAAGACAATAAAGTGGCAAATTTGGCTCAGAAATGCTGTTGTGTTGGAAAGTTTTTTATAATCGATGCATTTGGCATGACTTATCTCTCTTGTTTTCCTTGTTCATGCATTTTTTAACTTATATATTGGATTTTTTAAGGAACACGCATTTGCTTATGTTAATGCACTCTTCAAATAAAAAAAAAGGCTTATTGGCTTTTTTGAAATTTTCATTTAGAAAACATAATACAAATTAAAACTGGTAGATTATTTTCTAGAAAAAAAGTAAAAAATTAAATAATGCTCTTTTCTTTAATTTTCTAGAAAATCATTTACATTTTTAAGACTAAATGCACACAGGAGACCAATAAACCTATTTAGATGGGGTCATACCTCATTGAGAAAATAATTGAAAGAATCTTAGATTGTTTTTGAAATGCAATTTATATTTTAATGGAATGTAATTTTCTTTTACAAGGTATATAGTCTTAACATAGTCCTTTAAATCTTTTAAATGGAATCTAAATTTTGACTTAAAGCTGTTTTGCTTTACAAGACTTTTTCTTTTAAAGAGTATTCTTTTACTTCACAAAAATATGGATACAACCTCGTAATAAATTTAATGAACAATTTTTATCTTAAATAAGCTATATGTAAAAAGTTTGGAAGTCAATACTTCTGTGTGAAATTTTATAATGATTAACCAAGGAAATTCGCAATAACCAACCTAGCCTAAGATGGCAGGATATGAAATTGTTATATAGACCTTAAACACACACACACAGACTACACAAGGCTAAAATAACGTTTAAAGCTAATATAGAATCCAATTTTTGCATAATATTGATTTTTAGCTAAAATACATTAGTATAAAAAATTACAGCTCATTTGCAAAGTTAGCGAAAAATGGATTGTATGTTGCTTATAGCAAATTTCTAGCGCTACTAATATTCAGAAGCTTCTACTTAAGATTTAAACTGCGCTTAATAAATGAGTATAATAAATTAAATACATTTTTTACAAGTGCATAACTATGGGGTGAGAACTAATGATTTATGCAAAACACACAATTTTCAATATTATGTTACTGTAATCTATTTTTGATTTGCCTAGGAATTTACAGGTTAATTCAAGATTGGTAAATCAGCGAAAAATTCCATATCTGCTTTTTTTCTTGTTTGTGTAGATATTCAGCTAAAAATAAATAATTACTTTTATTGATGACAAACTAACCTCTGACAGAATTTATTTCTATCAAAACATCCATTTCTAAAGAGAAAATTACTCTCCCTGTATCGTAATTTATGTAGGTCATACAAAACACGTGTAGTACGAATATTCTATTCTGTAATGAATATAATGGTACCAGCATATTTATTAGGAACGCTACTACGAAAATGACAGATCCATTTCTGCTGTTTGTATTCTTGGGATATCGTAACTGACAGGTGCAAAAATAGCCGAATCAGTCGTTCTTTATCATTTCTCTGCACGCAGGTCTCTTTTAATCAATGATTTTCGATTTCGTGAATAATTGAAAATTCTAACACTAAATTTAGAATACGCAGAATAATTGAATGAATGACATATGTTTTATTGATTTCAGTTCCATGTGATTTCCAGCGTGCATTAGTCAATTGCGAAAGCAGATTTCGTCTAATTAGAAAAAACTACTGATTTATTAGTTTTCAATGTTTCTTAAATATAGGCAATTAGGTTATCATCAGAAATTTGATTGAATACAGATTTAAGGTTGATCTGTGTTTATAAATTATTTTAATGCTTTTATTTGGACAGAGATTAAAATAACGGATATAATTTGTTAGCATTAAAATGATGAAAAGAATCATTATGGATTAAAACCTAAGAAAATAGGATGTTCCTTGACCGAAAATAATGTGCTTTCTGTTTTATGATCGAGTTTAAAAGTACGAGATGCATGCATAGCTTAATTATATATATTATTTCTCAAAGGTGATTTTTTCTGGCGCGGCTAGATCTCATTAAATACTTGACCAAAAAAGTTTTTAAAAATACCCAGTTAAAGCTTATAATTTCTACTTTTGACGAAAAATATGCAAAAATTCGGAAAAAATCTTTTTGTTAATAAAATAAAAAAAAACAAAACAAATCATATATATTATTTCTCAAAGGTGTTTTTTTCTGGTGCGGCTAGATATCATTCACCTCATTAAATACATGACCAAAAAGAATGTAACAGACTCCATGGTTCCAGGTTGCCATGGAGTTAGATGAATCGAATATACTTTCTTTAAAAATGAGTGGCAAGGACAGATAAAAAATGTAAGAAAAATAGAACAGCTCGGAGTTGTTATTATGTTTTCTGTATAGCTTGGATGGATGATTAAAGATAACTAGAAATACAGATTTTTTTGTCAATTGTTTGTAAAATAAATATTTAAATGAGGTTAAAATAACTTCTTATTTTGTCTTTTTAATCGAGACGTCTCATTTTGATAATTCAGTGAGTTGTATTCATCAGTCGCCGGCAGAATATTTTGTTCTATGCCATTTTCTCGAAGGTTTGGCGACAATTTTCTGGCGCTCCAGGGTGGGCGGCTTGAATTGAAACGGGCGCGGCTAGATCTCATTAAATACGTGACCAAAAAAAAAAAATATATATATATATAAAATACCCAGTTAAAGCTTATAATTTCTACTTTTGACGAAAATAGCGCCACCTGTTGGTGACGCATGTTTTTTATTCTCTGTGAAATGCAAAAATATACAGAAGATGGCGTTTGAATAGTCCTAATACTATATATTCAACTTTAATGTAAGAGGCGCCATTGCGATATAGAGATCAGTGGTGCAAATTGTAAATATATATACCAATATATAATATATAATAGCTAACTTACGTAAAGTGAAATCCCAAGATAATCCATTGATAAAGTGAAAAAAATATAAAAATAAAAAAGTAGATAGCACATGGTGCCAATTAACGAACTTATACCGAATAAAGTGTTTAAATATAGCCTTTTAAGGCAATGAAAGAGTGGATAAATTGGATATAAAGCGCCATGCACAACTCCAAAAATATCGTCAACATTAGGTAATATTCTTTCATACCAATATATATATATATTGATATATTGATATACAATTAACATTAAATAGATTTTCTGTATGCTTATAATTATTAAGTACTAATATTGTTTTTAAAGCGGTTTTATAAAATAAAACAGTTAAAATAAATTTATTTCTGTTAAAATAAATGTCTATTTTTTGAATGATTTCCAATGAAACATCTAACTGACCCGAGAAAATATTTAACAGAATATTATGTACTTATAGACACACTTATTACACAGTTTCACACTATGATATTTACAGTTGTAGTTAAATACAATAGTGTGCGAAATTTTCGCACGGGTCAGCTAGTAATATCTAAAAAGGCAATCAAACTGCGGGGGGGGGGTTATTTTTGTAAACTATATAATACGGTGGGCCTAATAAAAACTTTTTTCATTTTTCTGTGATAATTAGTGTGAAGAAGATACTTTTGGCCGGACAAAGTGCACATAAAAATTTTAAATTTGTAGGACAACTTTTTGTTTTGCTTCAAATGCATAGAAATTTCGACCAAACGCTGCTTTTGGATTTGTTTCTTACAAAATTTGTAATTTTTTATCGATTGTCGATGATGGATAGTTCAGGAAAACCTTGACTGGAGGCACTCATTTCACATAAAAAGAGTTTGAAGCGTGTAAGAAAATTTCTTCATTTTCAGCAAATGCGTAGTAATTTCAGCAAAATTCTTATTTCAAAAAAATGTTTTTACAAATCTGTCAATATATACAAATCACTTTTATTTGGCCTCATTTATTTGTAATAATAATATATAGATAGAGAGAGCGTCAAATGCTGTGCATTTTTATTTTTATTTGATGAATTATGCGTTACCAGTTAGCTTTCCATTGGTATTGAAGTTCAAAATAGGTACGCTGGTAGAAAACTTTGGTTCTGCTCTCGGCTTGTTATGCGTTCAAAACCAACCCAAAACAAACCAGAACGCACCACCAGGTGATGGCTGTACAGCGAATTCCGAAACAAAATATTTTATTTACAATGCTTTGCCTTTCTTTGGAAAAAAAAATATTTTTTAGAATTGAATTTTGGCATTCTTTCCTTGGTTGTAGCTTTTTCGCCATGGATACATATCTTCATGGCTGCTTTTGTCACTATTTTAATCCTTCTTTCCACAAATAGTGGGTGACTTTGAAATCAGATTGTAGCTTCTTCTAAAAAGGACCCTGATACTATGTTCCTTCCGCTTTAGTCTAATGAAAGCTCTTTCGTTATGGAGGCCGCTGATACTGGCTATAAACCATTTCGTAGATCTAAAGTTCAATTTGAGAACCTTAAACTCATTTTTTAATTCTATTCCCTGTCAGTGTTCTAATATCTTGGTTTTCGTCACACGTTTAGTTTTTTGAACTATATTGGTTCGCCGTAAAGAAACAGCCAGGGTCCGCAAATGGACCTAGATATTTGTGGAAGATAGTTGAACTTTCAACTTTCCTTCCTAATGAGTTAAAGAAGGCAGTTCTTTTGAGGTTTAGACAAATGCATGCTATATCAACTCTAAGAATTCTCTATTAGCAATGACAACTGACCATTAATTCAATTCGCAGAAAGTTTTGTTTCTTAAAAAATCAAAGTATTGAGAATAAAATATCCTATTTTGTAACTCTCGGCACAGACACCTATTCGTAGTGAGTTCTGGTTTGTTTTGCGTTAGTTTTGAAATCACGAAAGGTTGAGGGCAGAACAAACTTTCCTACAAGAATACCTCTTACATTAAAATTTACTATAAATGAAGAACTAACTTTTTTATAACTCATAATTTATCTAAAAAAAATAAAATACTGAGCATTTGACTCCCTATTTTCACGTATATTTTATTATTATTGTTTTGAATTTTTGGGGTAACCCGCACTTCCAAAGTTTCAAAATAGTCTAAAATTCGTATTCTATGAATCAAATAATTAAATTTTGCATTTTTTTTTCATCAAAATCGGTTAATTAGAACTCTTGATATGAAGTTTTGGGTGGCTCCATCGGTTAATATAGGGTTTTCTGGAAATCTTGAGAAATATTGGTGCTAGAGCTTACCTGGCATCACTCTAGGAGACTTATTTTTGGCGCCAAATTGAGATATTTTGCCAAAATGTCGCTACGCTTGGCGACATTCTATGCATTTCGGACAAATAGAGGAATTATCTTACACACATCAAATTTTTTATTGTTGACTTACTGCCACCAATATTTTTTACGCACAACACGTCATCGAAAATAGAATTTTTTTCCACCCACCTACAAACATAACTGATACATACTTCTTCTAAAAAAACGGAATGCTTCAAAGAAAACGTAATGTGTTGGTTCGTTTTCCATTTTGAGTATCGTTTGAGCTTTAAAATTACCTCAACACTAGATTTTACCTTAGACGCAAAAACATTTTTTGAAGAACTCAAATAAGTAGAAAATCAATAAAGTTCTATGAAAGCCCAGATAGCAGAGACTATTTAATGACTAGTAAATAATTGTGCCGTATTAAAACTCCTTTCAAGAAAGTAGCAGAGTGAGTTAGAAATCAGCCTTTCCTTGGTGATCCTCTGTGTAGTAGTGGAGCATTGTTAATCTAGTTACAGGTTCATTTACATTGTTTAAATGTCATTTTGAAATAAAATGTCACATTTAAAAAATGTTTACCTGTAACTTTGAAATCATTATTGGTTATAAAAACTTTGCAACTTTAAATTTTAAATACATCTGTACACTTTTCGAAATGCAAATGATAAAAATATTTATTTAAAGAAAAGGTTAAAGTTTCATTCCGTTACTAGACATTAAATAAAAAGAAATAATGAAGTTAATACAAACATATGAATGTGAATATATATTAACTTTGGCTTGCATCGAATATTGTAAGTACCCTACAGAATTTAAATAAATACAATTATTCAAACTGTTAATTAATAAGTTCATGTATACTCTGTTACCCAGATATTACATTTTTCTTTGACAGAAAAAGTGAGACATAGCATTTCTGCATAATTATTTGCTTATTGTATCCCTCTTTACTAGTTTATGAAAGTATCAGTAACAATCAGAAACTGATTTATCGTGAGAAACAAGGGACGTAATTTATAACATTATTTGGGAAATCACCCTTATCTTTCACCCAACACAACTACTTTTAGTCCATATTAGAGTAACTTAACCCTGTATCTACTGACGATAAATAGATGTTGTGAAAAAATAAATTATTAATGACTATGTCATTTTATTTCTCGCCCCCTTTATTGAAAATTGTCCGAAAAATGTGTCCCAAAAATGCGACATAAAAATGCGGCATAATTTTATATATATTTAAATACTATTAGTTCACAACAGCTTTAATATATTATTACAATATTTCGTAAGCTGTAGAATATGCATCACATGTATTTTCTATTAGTTCACAACAGCTTTAATCTATTGTTACAATATTTCGTAAGCTGTAGAATATGCATCGCATGTATTTTTCTATAAATCGGTTACAATTATAAAAATTTCAACATGAGTTACCAGGCGAAATACACGAAAGATGAGAGATAAAATGACATAGTCAATTAATATCGTTTTAATATGGCAATAATGAAACTAAAAAATTAGAGGGGTTCAGGGGGTCTCCCCTTCACGAGGCTCGAACAGCCGAGCTTTTTTTTTTTTAATGAATTACCAAATTGTAACAATTTCTTTGAAAAATCACTAACGAATACCTTAATTTAATCAGTTTAATCGTGACTGTATGTTCTATTAAAGTAAGATTTTTTTCAGTGGATAGCTATCTGCTCACTTTATAATCATACCAAGCCGACAAAAAAAAAAACAGGAACTTTTGTGAATTTTCAGCCGTTGGTTTCGAGATTTCCCAAAAGTGAGGGATTCAAAGTATAGCATGACTTCTTCAAATTTCTTTGTGGTATATTCTTTGCAAAAGAATTAATAACTTATGAAACAATCGACAAACATTAGGTAATGTTTATTAATTTTCGTCTCAATTTTCTTTTATACTACTTTAATCAGTACTGATCATTCACTGTCTCACCAAAGCAAGAGAAAAGAAACATCTTTGAAGTTGATAAGTTTGGCAATTCTCAATTCTTGTAGATAACGGCTTAAGTGATATAACAAATTACAAGAAACATATGTGCATATGTATTCTTATTCCAGTGTATAAATCAATAGTTAGATATACGCTTGTATACAGATATCGTGGTGATTCATACAAAGGAATATTAACAAACGATTTCCTATGACTGTCCGTATTATTGTCGAAATAATAATGTTTGAATATATGTCTCAATGGAGAACTCTATGCATATTGCATTTGGTAAGTATCTAATATTATCTGTTAGCCAGACGATGCTTTGATTAAGAATCCATACCGAAAATTGCCAATACACTTTTATAAATAGGATTTAAATATGTTTAACAACGCTGGGAAAATTTGCAGTGTATTATATACGTTTTAAATTGTACCAAGGACTCAAAATATTTTTTATGTACTAAAATATACTGAACGCAACGAAAAGTCCAATAAAATTACACTTTGTAAAGATTACATGCATATGTGTAAAAAAACAAAACAAATATCGCATTCTTTATAGTTAGTAATACTATGCTTCGCATCTAAATCAGAAAAAAATTTCAAAAATCTTCTTTCATGAAATATATGATTTTGTATTATTTTGTGCAGCATATACGACAAATTCTCTGTTTTAGGTCCCGATACAATTTGCCACAAACATATTGAAATATGTAAAACTATATATGATGTATAAATACTCAAGATGCACCTTTAAAAGCTTAATACTATAGAGCAGGCTTTTCTTAAAACTTCCGTATTCAATTATTTTAGTGACATATTCATAAAGTTAACAAGTTTTAAATTATATTGTCTAAAATAATAAATAATGCTCTTACAGGAATTTCTGAAAGACAGAAGAAAGCTTTTTACAGAATATGATATACAATATCAAAGCGAATGAAATATAAAACTATTTTGAAAAACAAACAAGAATATTGAAGACTGGATTTTAGCTACTGCAATATCTTCATATGCAAAATGGGAAAAATTTCCCGAAACTTCCTTAAAATGAGTAGAAATGCATAAACTGAAAACAATTTTATTTTTCAGAAAGATAAATAAAATGTTAAAATACTTTTGCTTTTCACAAAAGTTATTGTTTTTGCAAGACGCTAGCCTACTTCGCCTGTAGGAGCAGCTTATAAGCGGGGTTTAAGCTATCTCTGAAAATTTCATTTTTATCAAAAACTAAAGAAACTCCATCATAACTCCCCTAAAATACTGACACCCCTTCAAAAATTGCAGTTTCAAAATAAAGATGCAACTAAAAGAGGGAAAACAAGAGTACTTGTGGTTAATCGAATAAAATCGACCGGCAGTCTAGTTCCAACATTGTGCTTCAAACAGCTTGAAGGCCACCGGAAAAAAAAAAAAAAAAAAAAAAAAAACCTCTCATACTTTTTCTAAAAAACAGATGAACTACAACAGTAGTTACCATAGCGTTTCGATAGTTTTTCTAACCACATTATTTACATAAATAATGAAAGTGAATCGAAATTTTAATGTATATGCACGTGTGAAATTTCATTTTTGAAAAATGCGCTTAGAAATATTGAATCTTTGCACAATCCCCTAAATTAAAATCATGTTAAAAGCTTTTAATTAGTTTATATTTCAATTAGGAATGCAATGAAATAGGTAAAAACAAAAGAAAATAAAATACTCCTAAATACTACCAAAAGAAAATAAAATAATATATTTCCTTTCGATTAAATTGTAGAACATTTTGAGATGTTTTACATACGTAGTTCCAATGACAATCAGTTGCGCAGATTATACCCCTGTATCTCTATTGCAAAATAAAAAGGGGAGAGGAGTTAAAAACATTAAGATACCTTTCATCACGTCAAACATAAGTCTCCTGATAAACCAGCAAAAACTTAATCCATTATATTTATTCAACAACTTTAATTTAATACCTTAAGATAAATTGGGTTCCTCTCTTTCTGAAATATAAGGGTGTCCATAATTAAAGTCTCACTTTCAAAAGGCCGCAAAAAAAGAACCACTGGTCAGAATCACTTCAAATTTGAACGGAATATACTGGAAGCAGGGGGAAACGATTTGGTATAATTAAAAGAAGTTCCAACATGTATCAATAGATGTCGCTGTAGGCGGCATACTATGCAAATTAATTAAACTCTCTTGCGCACGACACATTGCATGTGGTATAAAAGCGCGTGTATGTGGCATTCCCATCATATCGCATCTGAGTAGCTTGTCATGAGTCTTTCAAAGAAGGATCGCGCTCTTCTGGTGAAGCTCTTCTACAAGAACGACGACTGTGCACCTGCAACTTTTAAGAGATTCCGGTCATTAAAGGGAATGAAAAAAGGCCGTTGTCCAATTCATGCAAAGGATCGAAAAATTATGATTCAGAAATTTGAAGGAACAGGTTCTTTTGAAGTGAAATCTGGCAGAGGGAGGAAATCAATTGCGTCGACATCAGCAGTGGACGATGTGACCACAGCATTAGAGGAAGGGACGAGCAGTGGTGTACAAACGTGCAGTGCACGTGGTATGGCCCGAGGCTTACACATGGCTGCGAGTACGGTGCACAAAATTATACGCAATATCCTGCATTGCTATCCATAAAAAATGACACATGTTCAGGAGTTGCTTCTTGCTGACCTGCCAAGAAGAGAGGCGTTTGCTCTGGAATTTCTCGCTTGGCAAGGAAGTGGACAATGAATGGCCATGGAACATTTTGTGGACAGATGA
Organism: Cheiracanthium punctorium; assembly: GCA_038373885.1. Taxonomy (NCBI): domain Eukaryota; kingdom Metazoa; phylum Arthropoda; class Arachnida; order Araneae; family Cheiracanthiidae; genus Cheiracanthium; species Cheiracanthium punctorium. The sequence goes on from JAWZYV010002352.1 coordinate 1,704,638, forward strand.
AGCCCATTTCCACTTCTACTTGTTTGTCAATACACAAAATTGCCGGATATGGGCAAAGGAAAAGCCATTCGCAACTGTATCAAAACCGATGCATTCGCCAAAGGTGTGGTGCGGGTTCACGGCATCGTATATGGTAGGGCCATTTTTTTTCGAGGAGATTGGTCCTGCGGGTCTTGTTACCTGAACTGTGAATGGTAAACGGTATGCGAGTCTTTTGCGCAGCCTGGTCATTCCAACGCTTCAACAGCGTGAATGTCTGGATAGCATCATTTTCATGCAAGATGGGGCTCCTCCGCACATCGCAAAGCCAGTCATGCAACTGCTCAAGATGCATTTCGGAAATAATCGACTTATCAGCCGTCATTGTAGAACACCCTGGGCTCAAAGATCACCAGACCTCAATCCTTGTGACTTTTGGCTGTGGGGTTATCTTAAAAATGTGTACAGTGGCCCGATTGCAAATTTAGCTGAATTGAAGACACGGAGTACGCAACACATTAGCAACGTCAACCCTGAAACACGCTAGTCTGTTGGTTCAGGATCTGAGACACTCTGATCTGTTGTGGAACATGATGTTTATTGCTTTCAGCTTGTGGCTGAGAATGGTGAAAGCATATTGAACCTGTCTGCCGCACGTCTAGCGATAATTAACAGGCGTTTTCATTGTTGCTTTGTATGCAGTTTTTGGCCCAAGGACAATTAAAAACAATTTTTCCCATCCATTGTGGTACGATCTTGCCATGGTGGATGGGCTTTCAACTAACAGGGCCATAACTGTTGACTGAATTGGAACTCGTTTTTTCAGATAAACGACCCAAACACACATGCATATTGAACACTACAGTTGGTTTACTGTGCAACTCATGCAAAAGCTGTCGTATTTCGATTCAAAATGTCACTTGTAGCCCCATCCACTTTCGTTATACCGCTTACAGCGCCATCTATTGATACATTTGGAACTTTTTTTTATTATGCCAAATCGTCTCCCCTTTCTTCCCGTATATTCAATTCAAATTTGCAATCATTCTGACCAGTGGTTCTTTTTCTGCGGCTTTTGGAAAGTGGGGCTTTAATTATAGACACCCTGCAGGGGCGTAGCCAAGGGGGGGGTTAGGGGGGTCATAACCCCCCCCCTATGAGAAATTTTTTGCCATACAAAATGTATATTCTTCACTACATTATCACACATATGTATACATATATATGAATTGCAGTAGTCATAACCCCCCCATGAAAAATTTCTGGCTACGCCCCTGACACCCTGTATTTTAGACTCATTACATAGGAGAACTATTTGTTTGTGGCACAGAAGCGGATGTCTTCTGGTTGCTAAGTTCGTCTAAATGCTCGACTGTAGAGCATTTGGATATGAAGTTTCACTTACATGAATTGAGCGACAGCCAACAGCGCATCCTTTCTGTGCAGATTCTGCCGTAGAATTCCAATCGTATTAAACCCAGAATAAAAGTGTTAGAAAAATCAACAAAACAAAATGCCACTAGAAAATCAGAAGTTCTCTTCACAAATTGATCCATTACAATGACCCAACAGCTTGAACTTTATATCGTTTTAGAATGTTGAAAATCGGGTGTCTACCTTTGGAATACATTACAAACGCTGCTTGCTTGTCACGCAGAGAAAGTTGCTACACAGCTTGCTAGACGAGTCCAAATGCTTTATTGCTTAGCTGACTAGAATCTGCATTTTGAGGTTGATTTTTAATTTTTGAAAGTAAAGCAAAAATATAATTAGAGCAATATATCAAACTGAAATATTATTTTTTAATTATGCCATTAGAGAAATAATAAATTTGTTTTTATTTCAACAGTTTCATAATGTGCTCAAAATTTAAAAGTGTTTTTCGAAATTTATCAAAATTGGGGGCATCTGGTCACCATAGTTGTTGCTCTATCGTTTTCTGCCTCTCTTAGTAACGACTGAATGGACTTTCTTCTGCACGGATATAACATAATTGTTGGCCATTTAGTCAGTATATTCTCCAGGAATCTTAACTCCTTTCCTCTTATGTTTGCTACTATTTTTTTTTTTCAATCTAATACATGTTTCAGGCTGACACATGCACATACATTTCTTAAACAAGAAAATGCCCTATCATGTCAGCAGATTAGCTGAACAATATACATTGTATGAAAGAGCTTAGCGACTTCAAGCTAGTAAGAACCTGCATATTAAAATCCGGGAAAGAATATCCTTTCAGATCTGACTGTCTGTTTTCAAAATTCTCTCATATTCAGAATTTCCTACATTTTCTATCTGTAATCTGAAGTAAATAATTATTTGAAAGAAGAGTTAGTTATACAAGTTTTTTTTTTTTTTTTTTTTTTTCAGAAGGATCACAGAGAGGATTGATACGAAAATGAATAAATGATAAATCAGAATAAATTTTTGACTTTTGAGTAGGAAAATAATAATGCCTATGCTCAGTGCTATTAAGCATATTTTACAATAAAATATTAAAAATATTAGAAGATTAAATAAATCCGAAAAAAAACTTTTATTTATTTTTAAAATTAAATACTATTTAATAAAAGTATTTCACAGCAATTCATATAAATTGGATTCTAAGATTAACCATCTTACGATTTTATTGATTCTCGAATGACTATACGATGGAACAATTTCCCCTGTAAACAAATTAAGAAGAAAGCAATTACATTTTCTTTAGAACATCTTCGAAATAATGAATCTTTTAATGAAATTTCCTTTTTTTCAAAGGATACAATTAAACCGCGAGTAATTTGTTGCAGTCATTCAAAATTTATACGCATAAATACTGTCTAAAGATTAATATTTTATCTCTGGGACTGCTTGAATCCCAAAAAGTCTGTTTATATAAAACTAAATACCATGATTTTTTTTAAACGTTTGTTGATTAGTTACGTAAGGTATTTAGAGGATAAATCAATTTACAAAAGTATTATTTAATTAAGTTAGACTGTTTGTCGGAATGTTTGTCATAATGTATCTAACCATTTGAGCAATGAACTTAAAATATGACGCAAATAATTCAAAACTATAGAAACTTGCTTAATTACTTTATCTCTTTAACTGGCTCAGACGTTAAAATTATTTTTTCTGACCTCAAGTTTTTACTTCAATATCTATTCATTTTTCACTTACGGCTAAGTTCCACCATAACTCGGATATTTATTTGCTAGGGGATCAAAGGAGATTATTATTATTATTATTATTATTATTATTATTATTTGGAGTGTAAAAACGCTTCCTTTTGATGTACTGTCATAAATTAAAGAACTTCATTTAAAGAACTTAAAAGACTATGGTCTTAATGACACACAATAAAGCATGCATAGTAATAAAAATTAGACTGAACATTTACTTTCAGTCACAAAGAGTCATTTGAATTTATATCTTACTTTTACCGAACACGACTTTAAAAAAAAAAAAATCTTGTTTATTCTCTAGGAAGTTTAGAAAAAAGAAAATTGCATACGGGTGAAGTACATATTTTTTACGAGAAAGTAGGGTCCGAGACTCCTTATTTGCAACACTTAAATTCTCACAATTAAGTGCATTGATGCAGGATGACGAAATGAAGTAAATATATATCTGGAAGTCCTGTTGCTGTACGATTTTGAGCCGTAGTGTTAACCCTTTGAGGCGCAACCCTTTCCCAATGCTGAAAAAAGGGCAGCCGTTGCCATCGCTCGACTTAACTACCAGCAAGATGGCGGATGATCGAAACGTTCATCGCGTTCCACAGATCTAGAGACCCTTTTTTGACGATAGCTGGCTGTGCTCGCGCACAGCCAGCTGCGATGAACGTTTCGATCGTCCGCCATCTTGCTGGTAGTTAAGTCGAGCGATGGCAACGGCTGCCCTTTTTTCAGCATTGGGCAATCGATACAGCTGGTCTCGCATTCTTCCATTTTTCAGCAAATGCCAGTGCTGTTAAAAATAAGTGACAATTTTTTTACGGGCGATGACGTGCTAAAACGTAAAGGATTCCCGTGGAGCTATGTCACCCGCAACTATTTTTATAGAAATCAAATCTATTCTTCGTGACTGGCAACAGTCAAAACGTCAGAATTTGGTGATCCCGGAGCGGGAACACTGCGCGTTAAAGGGTTAACAGTATGTTAAGTGCACCACTCACTGCTATTTGTAAATCGAAGGACGACTTCTAAGAGCTGGAGGGTCGTGAAAGTGTAATGGAATTTAACTTGGTATGAAGGGGATGCCTAATCCAAGTTCCATCATTAAGAAATAGGGGAGAATTTTAGAGAGAAATCTGTTGAAAACTGTGCAATTTGAGAATTTTTTTTTTTCAAAAATGAGAGCCAAATAAAAATACCAGTTATTTTGTTTATCTATTAATGAAAGTTGGCATGAAAATTTATTGTAGCGAAAACTCTCTTCTTACAGGATATTTATTTCATTTTTGATAGTTAAAAAAAACCTGCGTTAATATTTCCTTCAATTATGTTTAAGCTCACATACATAAAAAGAATAGTAATAATTTAATATATTCAAGCCCGCATGTATAGAAAACATCTGGTTCTTCCATTTTAGGCGGATGATCATTACAGTATTAGAATCTTTTTTACCTACATTCACTTTTGTAAATTTATCCTATAATTATTTAATTTAATTTACTTATTTTCTTTTGTAATAAATAATTCTGACTATAAAAATATTTAATCTGTCAAAAATATACCTAAAACGCTATGATTAGAGTTATTTACGTTTTTGCATTGTTAACAAATTCTTAATTACATTTTTAATGTTAGTTTGATATGTTTCATTCAATGCTAAAACTAATTAAAATATTTGTTGAGCACCGCAAACTAATTAACAAAATAAATTTCACTTTGTAGCTATATTACCTGTTCAAGTATAACATATGGATAGTGAATCGTTTTGGTATATTTCCAATATTTATGAGTCTCATTATTCCTACCAGCATGCATTTTTTCGTTTAGTATTGAAAATGAGTGTTAATTAACTTAAAAACATTAAAAAATTCATTCTCTGTTCAAATGCAGTCGTAGCATTATAACTACTACATTAAACTTTATATAATGACTCTTGATGGCAACATTTTTAAAAAATTATTATTCATTTTTTGATATCTGCATATTTGTTTGTTCTACTGTATTCTAGTAGGCTTATTCTAATATTTTAATTGAGGTGGTGCTAAATAACAAATATTTAAATTAGTTTTAGCACTGAATTTAATATTTATTATTAGAATTTAATATTTATTATTAGATTTACACTTTCAGTGCTTAATCTTTTCCGCGCTCTTAAACTTATTTGCGTTCAAGAGTATTTTGTCGGTAGCAATTTTGTCGGCATTTTGTCGGCTGAGACACACCTTGTGAACTCAGCCTCCGGTGAGTTCTGGCCAGTAAAATAATTTCTTCCATCGTGCTCTTTCTGTGAGGTTGGCATGTTTACTTACACAAAAAACAGTTTACCCACGTTAATATTTTATTAAAAATAGCATTTAATTGTATTTAATGGAGCTTAAACGTATGTTTATATTCTGACGCATTCAGTTGGAACAAAATGTTGAATGAGAGCTAAAAATCCCTCATTTGCTCATTTGATAGATTCTAATACTGTAATGATCATCCGCCTAAAATGTAAGAACCAGATGTTTTCCATGCATGCGGGTTTGAATATATAAAATTACTTATTCGTTATCTTTTCTGCGCCATCGACTGCAAGAACATGTAAAATTTCACATTCAGATGTATTCACACTTCAGGTTGTTAAGTAAATGTCTTTACCTAAAAGCTATCATCAGCCGCAACTGTTTGTAAGAAAATTTTGTAATTTTGTGGATCAGTTATAAAGGAGTACGAAGTTTATTTTACGAAAAAAAATCATATTATCACCACAAGATGACATATTAATTTGAAAATCTACAGGTAAAATTCAAAATTTATTTGAACGTCACGAAGAAGCGGTTATATCTTAGAAAAATTCTAGGAGATCGTATTACCATTGTGCTTGCTTCTGTAACGGAATAGTACTCCAACTAGTGGCAATATTTGAATTTTTTTAAAAACAAATTTCCTTGATTTCATTAAGTTACCTGAAAATTTTTACAATTGTTTGCTGACCAGATTCGGCTGTAGACAGCTTTGGAAGAGGGCCTTGCAGTTATGAGCACTCTATGTAGTCAATAAAGTCAATAGTCAATAGTCAGCGCACGATTTGTAAGACGTCATATGACGCTTTGTGAAATTGATATATTTCACATCTTATCGTCTGACTCCACAGCCTGTCAGCCTGTGAAGTCGATGTAACAAAATGCCCTCTTTGAGCTACGTTCAAACATTAAATTATAGCACATATTTCTTTTTGCTATTTGAAAACACAGCTTTGTCTCCACCAAACACTTGTTCAAATAACCATAATGCCTATTCAGCGGTTTTTCCTAATTTGTGGCCGAATTTTAAGTTGGAGCATTGCTTGAAACGGTGAAATGTACACCTTGGCATTTTCACAAACGGTCATGTAACATCTCACTAGAGAACAAGACTTGCAAACCAGATCGTTACTTCGTTTCGCCTAAACACCAGGCATGAGGGGAGAGGATAGTTTCCGAACCTATTGACTATAACAGAATAAAATTTCATGCTTAATTTAGTGTTTAGTGTTATGGTAGGCCTGCCTGAGGGGCATCTGCCTAAAGAGGAGGTGCCTTTTGCGGAGGACTTTAAAATGATATGATCTGCATTAACCTATTAAGGACGAAGATTTTCCACTTCCTCCCCCAAATATTTCCCCTGAACTAAATTAACTTCATTGGGGTTACTTGAGTGGAAATATACATTTTTTTGTTTTCAAATCTTAGGTGTGAGATTTAGTAAGCAAAAACCATATGGCCAGATGATCATATGGTTATGCTAGTTCTTTATGTGTGACCATACTATATAAACCATTGTCTTCTTTGACCATACGGTAATCCTAGTGCATAAGGAGTTAATATGTACTTTAAAAAAGGCAATATATAAGGCATTTTATCTTTGTAAAATCTTTTAGATCATGTCTGGAATAATTTCTGGTGAAACTGAACTTTTTGTTATAAACATGAGTTTTTATGTTTTATTTATCTTACTTTTAAATGAAGAAGAAGTCTTTAAATTTTTCGGCGGAACAGATGCTTTCAAGTAAACACAGTGGATAGATAAATGCAAAAATATTCACCGAACTACTGCTAAAGTATTCAGGAGCATAATTTCGAAGGCAAGATTTTTGTTTACAGAAGAGAATTTTTAATAGAACGCATTTTAAAGGTTGGGGAAAATCGTGTTTCGGTATACGTGAGATGGCTAATTGTGACTTCTTAAATAATTGAAAGCGTAGTCCGTTGTATTTGCAACGGTTGGAATATAAATGAGGTTTGTATCTGGGATAGGATGATATAAAGTGTTAAACTTTTCCCCCAAAGAGACTGAGATCCTATTTACGGAAGCTTTCTCTAAAATTTAGATTTAAATATTAAAAAATGCGATTTTAAAACTTTTAAAATGTCGTAATATTTTGAACAAATTTACAATTTTTAAATATTAAAAATTAATAAATATAATTGTAATTTAAAATGTATTTTGAAGCTAAAAATTCAATAATTTTTTATTCTTTGATCTCAGATATACATAAAAAGTGGTTTCTGTGCTTTACTTTTTCAGCTAATCGTTTCTTACAAATTATATGAAAAGATTTGAACATTTTATGTTTAATGTGTTATTAGTTAAATATTTTGAAACTTACCATTTGAAATTAAAAATATATATATATATATTTATACATCTGTTATACAATATGAAGCACCTTGCAGTGATTTATAAATGTAGTAATCCTATGACAAGAAAGGCTGAATTCATTGTTAAAGACGCATTTATCATCTTCAAATTTTTGATGCATTTTAAATTTAACGATGGAAAAATGTTACATAAATAACTATAGTTAGACGGTTGGTAAAAAAAATGAAACATATTGATTAATTAATCTGCCTATTTAATCATCTACACTATCGAAATATTTTTTTAAACAGCTATCTTTTCAATATTCAGTTTCATACACTCCCTGCACAGCGAAAATATAAATTTAAATTGATAAGAAAAGAAATCAATAAAATTTTTAAAAATATTTTTGTTTAACCAAGCAGAATTTCTTTACATTTTCAATTGAAAATGTTTCAAAAAAACATGAAGTCACTAGCTGCTTTACGCATGTTGGTCCTGCGTTTAGAAAGGAATTGAGAAATGAAAAAAGCCGTAATAAATAACCAAAGGTTGATCAATGCTATTTGTTTTTTAAATTTCAAAAAATCTAGTAAGAAAACAATACTTTGAAGTTGCATGCTCAATCATCTTACGAACGAAGATATTTTCAAAACAGATGTCCTTTTCAATATTTAGTTTTATACACTTCTTTCCATAGCGAAAAAATTCGAAATTTAAATTTGCAAGAAAACTAACCAATAAAATATTTAAAAGTCTCTACAAAATCAAACGAATTTTTTTACGGCATTTTCACATGAGAAAAGTTTTGAGAGATTCAAGTCACAAGTTATTTCACGCATGTTGCCCAGCATTTACACACTAATTAAACAATGTGGAAAGAAATTACTAATAACTTAAGGTTCATGACTGCTAATTTTTTTTTCTTTCAAAGGCTCCAAGAAACAATGCTTTATTAAGTTGCATACGTTATCATCTTAACTATCAAGATATTATCAAGATATTGTGCCCTTTTCAATATTCAGTTTCATACGCCTCTTTCCATAGGAAAAAATTCTAAATTTAAATCTGCAAGAAAGGCAACCAATAAAATATTTAAAAATACTCTCCAAATCAAACAGAATTTTTCAACAAGAGTTTCACGGGGGGGAAAAAGTTCAAAGGGAAGAATCAAATCACACCAGTAGCTTCACTGTTCGCGCACGCGCACTTCCAGACTAAAGAGAAAATCTTACTCTTCTCATTCCAAGATTATCCTGTTAGACTGTCGGGTAGTTTCGCAGAGAACGGAATCGGAATTGAGAGCGGTGCCCTTATCGGAGTGACAAGGCGTGTGCGCGAATCTGTACTTCCGCAATAACCCTATCTGAATTATGTTTACGATTACTTGGACAATGCGTTATCATGGAATAGTTGGCACAACTTTCAAATAGTTCCGTAAAACTACGTTTAAAAGACAAATTACTACTACTACTACTATTATTATTATTTAATTTTTTAAAATAAAATACTCAAGATAATCCTTATTTCTCTGTTGTATAGCAACATTTTCAATCCTGGAGTATAAAAAATTAGTTTGTTTGTATCGTTTTGGCAAATTTAAACGGCAAAATAGAAATAATTTACAAATGTCAAAAATATTTTTACTATCTGTCAATCGCCGTACTAAGGAACAATATTACTGCACAAAGTAACGTGCAAAATTTTTATCAAAAATTCTTAGCGCTGATTTAAAGTAATTAAAATCTGTTTGTTACTTTATAAATTTTCAAAATAAATAATCCTTTGCTATTTATTACATGTATTTTGACCAAAAATTTTGTATGTCTAAGAAAGATGTACGGTTTCAATATGAATGGAACTTTCAATATATTTCCACCTACTACACATCAAAACATGCCATTCAACGGTATGCTACTCATATTAATGTTTATTTTACAAAGAACACATTAGTTATATTACAATTTACTACCATCTGTTTAATGAAACTCTGAATTCCAAGCACAGCTTTAAAATTAATTTGTAGGATTCCACTGATACTTTTTATTTTCAGTTGTTTGATAAAAAATAATTTTACCAAACTAAAATTACTAATGAAGCACATTTGTACATGTCTGCAGGTGCATTAATGCAGTCTTTTACTACATCTAAAACACTGTTGGCAAAACAAAATCTATAGCATATTGCTATACTTTTCATTTGCAAAAACGTAATGTTTTATTAATAAAAGAACATCAATGCCATAATATGATTAATAAAAGAACATCAAGGAATGCCAAAATAAAGCACTGTTTCATAACTCTGCTGATGACATCCATACTTTGCACTGCGTCTTCAGATAATTTCACCATGGGCTATCTGACCGGTTCACTAAGGCGCCCTGGAAATAGAGGTTATCCCAGACCAGGATTGACTATTTCAGGAGCTATAAGTTTAGCAGTTGATGAAATAAACACGCACCACCCTTTAATCAACAACCACAAATTGGTGTTTACAGTGGCTGAGACGTACGGAGAAGAAAAGGAAAGCATCTATCGAGTTGCCAAACTATGGACACAAAATGTTGCCGTGTATATAGGACCCCAAGAGACATGTGTTCACGAAGCAAAAATGGCCTCCAGTTTCAATTTGCCAATGATATCCTATGTGAGTACATACTGTTTGACCTACTTCATTTTCTTTAATCTGCTTTCATGTTTTAAATCATGCGTTGAAGTAGATTGAATCCTTCGTGATAGTTTTTTAAAACCCTTTCAGACCTGAGTAGATTATTTTTCTCGAACAAATATACATGTATATGTTTATAAAAGAAGACATTATATATATAAATTTGTAATAAATAAAATAAAATAAAAATCCTGAGTATAAAATTTTTGCAAATGTGTGCAAGCGTTTCCAACTTAAAATTATTAGTATTTTATTGGATACATTCTTGCAAACTTTGTGTCCTCAATCGTGGACGCCTGGTCTGAAAGGGTTAATGTATGTATATATATATTATGTATATATAATTGTTATCAATAATATTTACAGCATTATTCTGCGATATTTAATAAGTTCTTTATGTTATGAATTAATAATTCTAGCATTACTTAAGTTTATTATTATTATTATTTTTTTCACATCCACAAATTTAATTTTCTTTCCACTATACGTGAAGAAGGGTAAAATGCAACAGGTTATCATCTCCATTCGGAACTTAAGAAGTCCTGCAAGTTTTAGCGATATCAAATAATCATTGTTTTTCAAGCAATTATGAAAACGTATTATTTAAAATAAGAATGCTTTTAAATAATACCTAGAAGTTAAAAAAAATAAATAAAAATAACTGTCCGACAAGTATTTTGAAACCGCAAAAACTAACATGATTCTTTTGCATTAACTTCAAATTAATCTTCCTGTAATTAAATATTTCATTAGATGTACTTTAATTTTTTTATTATAATTATTTTGCTAATTAAACATATCATTTCATCATCTTCTATTTTATACTATTATAAAAAATATTCAGTAATTGAAGGAGAATTACTTTTGAATGGATGAAACAAAAAGGCTTTTGTAGATCACTTTTTTAAACTTTTGATCAAAAATTGCATGTTTAAAGTTTTTTTTATTGTACTAGATTATAGCCGATTTTGATTGTAGTAGATTATCACCGGAATAAAACTATTATTGCTGCAAATAGAGTATTAATGCACCATAACACCCTATTACCAAAGTATATTAATAAATAAAAATTAAATTAGTAAATTAATTAAAAAAAGACGTTAAACTGATAAATGACTAGTAAAAAGAAAATTAATAAAGAGTACATAAAGCTTATCTTATATATGAAACTCATGTTATGCAAATGTATATTAAAAACAAATTTATAAAGCATTTGTTCACAATAAGAAAATATTTGTCGAGATTTTCTTGATAAATGCAATTGAAAACGTAATTTCAAATAGTGATACGTAAAGCACTAAATTAAATACTTATTTACAACAATATTTAACAGTTTAAAATTTTATGATTTTCAGTACGTCACAAATTATATATATCAAAAATATAAATCGATTATGGCGACCATCGAAACATAACTTTTCATGTTTGATGTCATTTGAAGGTTAAAGTCACTTTTTTATATACTTTTTTTGAGCATTGCCTGTATTGAAATAATTCCTTAAGTAATAAGATTGATTCATCGAGCAAATGTTTTTCCTTATACAGGGTGATCAATTTAAAAGAGTTCCCCTTGGTTTTCCTTATTACCCTTTAATCTGACGGATGTGGAAACTAGTATAACACCGAAGTATAATTGCTTGAACTTTGTTTAAGTGTAGGAGACAATTTCCATCACTGTCGGACAGTTAAACCTTTTTTTGTGAGGCGAAACAGAAATGGAGGCGCAAAATGTGACCTGTGATAGTTTTATTTTCGAAAAACATAATTTATTTCAAATTTTCAACTAAATCATGTCATGTTAATTATTCCTCACCCCATTAGATTTTCTTGTGAGGTTATCTCAAAAATAGGGTTTTCCAGAGAAGTCTTACAAACATTGATGAATTAAACCAACTCATTACGTGAAAAAATCTAACACCAACAATGTTACGAAGACAAAAAACTTGGCTCGAAATATTAGTTTTTGCATCAAAAATGGTGAAGAACATTTTCAACATCTTTTTTAAAGAAATGATAGCGTAAAAGAGAGTTAAATTGTGTTTTTCAAAATTAAATTACCGCACTATTAAGTAAAATTTTTCATCTCCATTCCTGTTTAACCTAAACAAATAAAATTGTAACAGTGCAGCAGAGTTGGAAATTATTTTTCACACTTAAACAAGGTTCAAACAACTCAATTCAGTGTTAGAATCTTTGCAACATCGGTCCAATTTAATGATAATAAGAAAAATAAAACGGGTGCTCTTTTAAACTGATTACCCTGTATTTCAATAGAGTTTATAACAAAAAAAATTTCATAGTTTTAATAAACGATACTTATATTTAATTTTTATTGTATCCAGCTAAGGTGAAATGTTTTTATTAGTTTTGAAGCTTTAATATTATAAAAATACTTTGTTAGTAGATTTGAAAAAAGTCAGGCAGGCCTAAGAATATGATGGAAGGGACATAGGCATTTTATTAGATACATAGATATTTTAATTAAACACTAGATCTCATTTACCCAATGAAAAAAAACATGTGCAACAAAAATGTTCAAAAAATATCTAAGGATAAAAATAAGTTGTCACTGACAATTTCTAACGCCGCCAAAGAAATAAAAAACACACATTGACTGACTTCTATTAAAGATCGTTCTTCCGGAATTCTGAATTTCTATTTGAAAGCATTTTCCAATTCATCGAACTTTTGTTCTATAAAATGTAATCACATCTATCTCGATCTCCACCAAAATCTGAAATAATATATTTCAAAAACTTGAACTTTTCTTTTGTGTGTGTGTGTGTTTGTGCTTTAGTCAAGAGTGGAATATTATGTCCACCAGATATTTAAGTTAATAAGCTAAATTATTATACAAAAATGTTTTTCTTTAATTGCTTAGTGCGAGTCCAAGGGAATCTCATGTGAAGAAAAAAACTATGTGAATTTTTTTCTTTCGTGTTTTATTCCAATTTTGCAAGCATTCCGAAATTTGTATATCGCGAATACTGAATGTGTATTTGAAGCCCTTCTAGCGAGGTTTATGAAAATTTCAATTAGTTATTTAAGTATTTATTCATATTTTAGTATTAAACATTTTTTATTTCATCCATCTAAACAATATTTCATATTCATATCAAATTTCATTTAGTTGGTGAGTAAAAAATTAACTCAGTTTGATTATTAGATTAACTAATCTATACTAACATATAAAGGGAGAGAAAATTCGTATATTGGTTCTCACCATCATGCAGCCAAAATCACTTGTGTCAGTAACATGAAACTTGAGCGCTAGGTTATTTTTTGGCATAAACTCACTCTATGAAAAAAATTTTCAAAATTTATTTTCCAACATGTGTAGTTCGGAAATACCTCCTTTTCAAATATCTCGTATCTCACAGAAACAAACAGATAGAAATACTTTTTTTTTTAATTGTGGCAAAAACGAATACCTAAAAATGTATTTCAGGATTTTTTCAAATCCAAATTACAGGGTTGTGCACAAATGCTAAACAAAAAGCATATGTTTTCACGAAACTTCGCCAAACGTCATTTGGCGCTTAAGCATTTCACGCCTTGCCAAACTAATAAACAAAGTTATAGGCAAGTTTTTTTTTTTTAACGATCATTCACCTTGAATATATTTCAAAATCAGTTAATTTTTTTTTCACTTCTTCAAGATAATCTCAAATAATTAAATAAATAAATAAATATGTGTGTATATATATAAACAAAAATTTGAAATACTTTTATATTGTAAATAGGTAAAGTGCTACATATTAAAAGAGTATCATAATATATGCGCCGGTCCTATTTGTCTTCCTTGTTCCATTACGTTGGACAGTGTATCCATTATCCTTGAGTGTGCCATATTAGTCTTTCTTGTTTCATAAAATATTTTTTCCGAACTGAAATCTATATTAAAATCGCCAACTAAAACTGTTTTAGAATCTTCGCCCGGCTTATTCTAACCATATTTCACGTTCATTTGCATTAATATAGGCATGTTTGCACGAAATAAACTTACCATTGGATAACGGGATGGGTTTATCAATTTATCGCCAAATATAGAAGATATCGCCAAAGTGAATTCAGTTTTGGGAATTTATTTTATGGCAACATCTGGCATAAACAAAAGTCTATTTGAAATTGATAGCATTCACGTGCTAATAAAAAAGTAATTACTTGGCTCCTCCATCGGATTTCTTTTTATGCAATTTATACAATTTTCTCAAAATTCAAAAATTTGTTCATTTTCTTTAATTCGACATTTACTGTTTTAATTGTTGCTAATTATGCTGTCAAATTCATTCTATCCTCAAGCCGATTTTGAGGGATGCTATAATAACATTTATACAAGTTTCACTTTAAGTTTCAAAATCTGTGAAATATATAAAACAATTTTGGTATCTATGGTTTAACTTAGATAACAAAATAAGTTAAGTAAATTATGGTATGCCATCTAACGTAATTCTAAATTCCATTGTATTCCATTTCCATTTTTCAATAATGGATGAAACAATAACTCTATCAAAATCTATAAAAAAATGATTGTCTCGACAGCAATTATTTAAGTAACTGACCAAGATGATGCTCAATTTTAATTCATTCGCTTCAGTGGTTTAAAGGTGATGAAAAAACAAATATTCACACATTTTGAATAAATTTTCATAAAATATAAAAATTAATCAAATTTTTCTAAAAATGAACGTCTACGGCTTAAATTGAGCGATCATCTATCATGTCACTAAATTTCATTTTTCCCACATAATTTGTTTTTGCGTTATGCGTGGACAAATACTCGCGAATTTGGAAAAAATTATAGCAAAATTTGAAAAACAAAAATGTGAAAATAGTTCAAATTGCATGATCACGTCCCCAAATTTAATTTCATTCGCGTTAGTGGTTATTACGAGTTACGCGAATAAAAATTTACTCATTTTGGAACCATTTTCGCTAAATCTACACAATAAAAAAATTCAGAAACGTTACATACTTATAGCAGAAAGGTTTCCGAAAGTATAGCGTAACTTACCGATGCTGTACTCGACCTCAAGATTTCGGAAACATAACCCACATTTCGGGGTAAAGTATTTACGGGGAAAGGAAATCTTTATTTGGGACTTCGCGCGCATGCGCCAAGTGCCAAGAAACAGGGGGGAAGGAGTGAACGCGTCTTCCCCAATAGCACAGATGGTCACAAGAGTTGCTGTGACGTCACAGAGGGTCACAATTGTTACAGGACTGTCACATTGTAACTTGCAGGGCCCGATTATGACCAACAGGGGCCCCGGGCATTTATGAATTTGGGGGGTCCCCATCTATAAAATTTGTTTTCTTTTTCATAAAATTTTGACATATAAAAGAATATTTCAGAACAACATTTGAAACTGGGGACACTGGGCAAAGTCCCGATTTGCCCATGCGATAATAAGGGTCTGGTAACTTGTGAGTGATGTAACGCCACTGTGTAGTCACTGTGAAGTTTATTTGTGACCAGTCACCAGGTGACGTCGCCGGATAAATACTTAAATAAAACAGCACATTATCTCCTGGAAATAATTTATGTGGAAAAAAAAAGATTTAAGATTTTTAATTTATACTTATGAATACTTAAAGAAAACAGCACATTATCTCCTAAAAATAATTTATGTGGAAAAAAAAAGATTTAAGATTTTTAATTTATATTTATTAATTACTAGCTGAAGTACCCGTCCTTGACGGGTTAGGGAATGCAAATTTCCAAAAAGCAAGAACTTTTGTCAGCATTGCAGGAGTACACAGAGTGGATGTAGTATGTTGCCAAAGTAAAGAAAGCGAATTTATAATTTTTATGTATTGTTAAAATATTACAGGTTAGAGAGTAATTAAGTAATATCATTTCATTCGCTTTAGTCGTAACTATGTGACGCGCGAACGAATATTTACGCATATTGAAATAATTTTGCAAAATCTCAAAATCTAATCAATATTTTTGAAGAATGCCTAGAATTTAAGTTGAGTGACAACCTATCCTGTCACCCAATTTCGTTTCATTCCCTGCAGTCTTTATTCCGTGATGCAGAACAAAATTTCAGCATTTTAAAACGATTTTCACAAAATCTCAAAATGTAATCAAAATATTTTTAAAATTCAACTCCTATAAATTAAGATTATCAACTACCTATCCTATCACTAAATTTCGTATCATTGGTATTAGTCGTTATTACGTGACGTTTGAAGAAATATAAACGTATTTTGAGAGAATTTTCACAAAATCTCATAAAAATGTTTAAAAAATTGGACACCTATAGTTTTTGTTGAGCAGCCATCTATCATGTGACGAAATTTCATATCATTCGCTTTAGCCGTTATTAAGTAATGCGTGAACAAAGATTCACTCTTTTAAACGATTTTCGCAAAATCTCGAAATCGGATCGATTTTTTTAAATTAGATGCTTATAGTTTAAGGTGAGTAACCACCTATCATTTCACCAAATATTATTTTTTCACCTTTGCAGTTATTACGTGATGTTTGAAGACAAATTTACGCAGTTTGAAAGGATTTTCGCAAAATCCCAAAATCCAATGAAGATTTTTTAAAAATTCGACGCCTATGCTTTAAGTTGAGTGACCACCTATCATGACACTCAATTTCATATCATTCGCTTAAGTCGTTTTTACGTGATGCTTGAAGACAAATTTACGCAGTTTGAAAGGATTTTTGCAAATTCTCCAAATCCAATGAAGATTTTTTTTTAAAATTCGACGCCTATGTTTTAAGTTGAGTGACCACCTATTATGACACCCAATTTCATATCATTCTCTTCAGTCGTTTTTACGTGATGCTTGAACACAAATTTACGCAGTTTGAAAGGATTTTCGCAAAATCCCAAAATCCAATGAAGATTTTTTAAAAATTCGACGCCTATGCTTTAAGTTGAATGACCACCTATCATGGCACCCAATTTCATATCATTCGCTTAAGTCGTTTTTACGTGATGCTTGAATACAAATTTATGCAGTTTGAAACGATTTTCGCAAAATCTGAAAATCTAATCAAGATTTTTTAAAAATTCGACGCCTATGTTTTAAGTTGAGTAACTACCTATCATGACGACCAATTTCATATCATTCGCTTCAGTCGTTTTTACGTGATGCTTGAACACAAATTTACGCAGTTTGAAACAATTTTCGCAAAATCTGAAAATCTAATCAAGATTTTTTAAAAATTCGACGCCTATGTTTTAAGTTGAGTGACCACCTATCATGACACCCAATTTCATATCATTCGCTTCAGTCGTTTTTACGTGATGCTTGAACACAAATTTACGCAGTTTGAAACGATTTTCGCAAAATCTGAAAATCTAATCAAGATTTTTGAAAAATTCGACCCCTATGTTTTAAGTTGAGTGACCACCTATCATGACACCCAATTTCATACCATTCTCTTCAGTCATTTTGACGTGATGCTTAAACAAAAAAAGCGTCACGGACAGAATGACAGAATGACAGACAGACAAACTTTTTTTTGAGGGTGGCATCGGATTCCCGGGTGCTTGAAACGGATAGAAATCGCAAAATTTTTGAATTCCAAGAAATGTACAGACAAAAGTCTAATTTTATTTATATAGATGGTATTTTCACTCCACTTATAAAATCCCCCCCAAAAAATTTTAAGTTTCCAAAACAAGCCATACCACAAATAATTTTTGTAGCAGTCAGTTTACTTTTAAAGCAAAATACGGCAAGACAGTCACAGCGTCGAGGCAGTGTGCTCTCCTCCGAATGCGTTCGTCCAGCGTTCGATTCTGGTCGCTAGTCCTGACCGCTCCTTCCGTTAGAGTTTGGTGCTGCCGTCTAGTGTAAGCTACTCGAAACGCTTCATCTAGTGCATGTGACTTTTTTCTGAAAAACTCGGAAAAGTTATTCGTTAATTCGGAAACCTTTGTGAAATACACGGAAAGGTTACCTACACACACACAATATTTTACCAAAATATACAAAAACGTTATCCATCTTTTCCAGAAACGTTACCCATCTTTTCCAGAAGCCTTACCTAAAAAGCAGGAAAATATGTAAATATTTTTCCGAAATATGCAGAAACGTTTCTAAATACTTTATCCGCATGGTTCGGAAACGTTTCTGCAATTTTAAACTACAAGAGCTGCCCCATTTTTTGGGGTAACGTTTCCGAATTTTTTTTTACCGTGTAAAAATGAATAAAAATTTTAAAAAAGTTGACGCTTGCAGTTTAAGTTGAGGTAACCTAACATGTAACCAAATTTCTTTTTATTCACTAATTTTTTTTTGCTTGATGCGAGCACAAATATTTGCACATTTTGAATGAATTTTCGCAAACTCTTAAAATCTGGCGGTAGTAAGTTACGTGATCACTTTTCATATCATTAAGTTTCATTTCATTAGCTCTAATCATTCTTGCATGGTAGACGAACAAAGTTTAAGCGTTTTGTGATTAAATTTTCACAAAATCTCAAAATTCAACCAAATATTGTTTAAAAATTTGGTACCTATATATTAAGTTGCATGGTAACCTATTACACCACCAAATTTCATTTTATTTCCCTCAGAGCGAAGGCCCCCAGGTTCAGGTCAGTCGCGGGACTGTCGACCTAACGGTCTAGAGTTCTGGTTGGTTTTCTCCAGGTGTAACGGACACGTTGGAACCGCTTAAAAAAGCTCTTCGTCCAAGGCACCCCCCCTATGCACAGATGCATCACGAGTAAGACTGCCATAAAAGAGAAACAAACAAACAATTCTCCTTAATTGTTATTATGTGATGCGCGAACAAACATATTTATGCATTTTCAAATGTTCTTCGCAAAATCTCAAAATCTAACCAATTTTTTTTTTCATGCAACGCCCATAGATTAAATTGAGGGACCACCTATTCTTTCACCAAATTTCTTTTCATTTGTTTCAGCCATTTGTCCGTGATATGTAAACAAACAAACAAAAAAAAAAAAAAAAAAAAAGAGTCGTAGACAGAATGGCAGAACGACAGTCTTAAATACTGTTTTAAAGGTCTTACTGAGCTCTCAGCTGCTTGAAACTGATAGAAATCGCAAAATTTTTGAGTTCCAAGTAATGTACAGAAAAATATTTAATTTTATTTCTGTAGATTATGTAATACACGTATAGAAAATGTAATCAAATCCCATTGGTAATAATATCTATATGATTGCGTCGATAAATTAGATGATTATTATATGGCCATTGCAAATGTTATCTAATGGTTAGAGTCGTTTACACTGTTTTCTTCTAGGATGCAATGTCGGATAAAAGTTTGTCTTATTTATTTAGTCGATAAAGAGAAATTATCTTTTTATTCTACAATAAATAGATTATGTAATGGTCTTTAATAAAATGAATCCCTTTTCATTAAAGGAGAATTTTGTTCTCAGCCACTTTGTTGGAATTACATAATAAGCCAAAAGTGATTTTTCTCACTGTGTCATATATAGGGTGTTCATAATTAAACTTGAAATTTGCGAGCAGACTGTAGCAAAAACTATACAGCGGAATAGCATGAAAATGGGGTAATAGCCGAATGTAGTGATCTGAATCTTATTGAGAAGAAAAAAACAACGAGTTTCTCCGAGTCCACCTCTATATGGGGTTGTGCAAATGTAAACTATAGGCATATGCAAATTTTGTGAGTAATCCTGTGCGCTCGCAGCATCCAGCGGTGTATAAAGATGCTAGTGGCGAACCACAGTCATACTCGTTTCCAAGTCAAGTAACATGACGTGGACTCTACACGAACGTGCTTTTTGCTGAAATTGTTTTACCAAAACGGAGACTCTGCTACCGAAGCTTTGAAGAAATTTTGGCCTTTGAAGCAGTTACGAAAAGGTCCACTCACTAGTCAAGGACTAACAAACATGATTAGGAAATTTGAAGCAACGGGAACATTGGCGATTCAGCTGGTAAGGGGACGAAGGTGTGTTGGAACATACTTAGTGGATTATGTAGCGACGCAAGTGGAGGAAGACAGATTATCGCAAACCATCGGCAGCACTAGTGTTCAGCGTATTGCAGCACGTTCCACGGTTCATAAGATTATGCAAAAGATCTTACGCTATTATCCCTATAAACAGTCGCTAGTGCACCAGCTCTTACCAGCTGATCTGGAGAGTCGACAAACTTTTGCGTTGCGATTTCTTGCGCGAGTTGAGCTCCAGGATGAATGGCCATGGAACATTTTGTGGACCGATGAGGCCCAGTTTAATATGGAAGGTGCGGTTAACATTCCATTATACTCTTCGCATGTAACGGTTTGGCGCGGCTATAATGCAACACTGTGGGTCTGTTTTTTTTTCGAAGAACACAGCTCTGCAGGGGCTGTGACACGTAACGTCACCGGTCAACAACACTCTTCCTTATTACAGCAATCTGTCATTCGAGTCTCCAGGCAAGGAGATCTGATACAACCACAGTGTTTATGCAGGATGGTGCTCCTTCACGCATCGCCTGTTGTGTGAAACAAGTGCTCTACCGCCATTTCGGTGAAGACAGAATCAATGGCCTGCAATTTCCTGCAGCTTGGCCTACTAGATCCACCGACTTGAATCTTTGCAATTTTTGGCTGTGGGGACGCCTCAAGGCCTTGGTCTACCATGATCCCATCACATCTCTCTCCGACCTTAAAGGAAGCATAGAACGCCATGTGCGTAACATTCCCCAGTTCATGCTACTTTCGACAGTTGAACATGCGATTTTACGCTCCCAGATGGTAGCAGACAATGGTAGACATCATATCGAGCATGCTTTGTAAACATTTGTAGATTATTTATATGCTCTCAATAAAGCTATGATGCGCCACCTAGGGGTGGTTTTTGAAACCCGTTGTTTTTTTTTTCCTCGATGAAATTCCCATCATTTCAGTATGGAATTACCCTATTTTTAACCCTCTCGTCACCCTGAACCTCATATGAGGCTCCTACATCAAATAGCAATATTTAGAGAGAAAACAATTAAATTTAGTATTTTTTTTCTTTCAGTGATATCAATATCAATAATTCATGTAGAAAGTATATGAGGCTCTTAACTAGATGCATAAATTGTGCCTAGATTGCAGTACTAGTCAATTTAGGTCATTTTTTACAGTTTTCGCTTATTGTTTCAGGAGAAAAATTAAGAAAATATTTACGCTGTTTTTTTACCATTTTTTTTCTTTTTAATGCAAGTATAGTTTTTTTGTTATTCCTCAACCTTTACCTAATATGTGCATCCTTTTAAATTAATTTTAGCATAATAAAATGCTTCGAAAATGCAGAAATTAATATTAGGAAAATCTAATATTAATCGACATTAGAAAATTATTTTTGCATGATTTATAATAGTATTTCAGATGCATTAAATGCTAGACAGATTTATTTTCTCTGATTTTTCATAATTCGGTGACGAGAGGGTTAAGCAATTCCACTGCATAGTTTTTGCTACAGACTGCTCGCACATTTCAAGTTTAACTATTGACACCCTGTATTTGTATGCAACTTTATATACAGCATGAATTTAAAAAAAAAAAACCTTCAATTTTTCATTAATGAAGCTGCTATTGCTATATTAGATGATGTTAATGTCATAACCTAAGACATTGACATTAATGAGATATTGCGTCTTAAAAATGTAGATAGTATTTGTTTCAGCAACTTTTATAGACATAATTAAATTGTTTTAAAAATTATTAAAATGTTTCTTGATTTTATAAGTAATGTTTGAGTACTAAAATATTACTATCATCGATAATACTAGGAAAGATGATATGCGTGAATATTATTTTTCTTTTTGGAGCATGCTAAAGCACATCTTAATTTGTCGTCTAATTTTATTGCTTGTTGATGCTCGATTTAAGGCATGCTCTGTTCTCGACAGCGGCTGAGTTATGTATATGCTCTACTTCGGAATAGGTTAATGTTCTTGACATATACAGTACACTTCATGCTCAAATGCTCCAGAAAACTAACCATAGAAAAAATATAACTATATTTATCCACCAGTACAGTTTTATTAAAGAGTTTTGCTGTTCTTGCCTTAAAAGTCTTACTCGGTTATTTATAGCAATATTTTTTTCTGTTAATTTCCAGCATGAATGATGTTGCTCATTTTGAAGAAATGTTACTTTTTATTAATCTAGTTTCTCTTTGATGATTTATTCAAGTATTTTTCAGTATAAATTAAAAAGAAAATGCAAATTTTCAGGACAGTAAATGCTTCTTACCAAGATGTTTAGAAATGAATAAATTTTGACCTCGTAAAATTTTCACTCTTAAGAAAATAGAAGAAAGGAAGATCAATTATGTCAGTCACTTTGAGTTTGAGTATAAAACACTATTCAAGGCAAAAGTCTTCTTCTTGTTTCTTTTATTGTGTGCCGTTGTAAATTAGAAACTTTTTTATGCTTTTTAATGTGTAATTTTCTTAGGTAAAATCAATAACATAATTAAATTTAAGAATGATACATTTATATTTGAAATAGTTATTTTTTGACATATTGTTAGTATACTCAAACAGATTAACAAAACAAACAGTACAATAATTAAAACGAATAAGGAATGCTCTACCATCATTAAGTACTGATTTTATAGAAGATCTAAAAAAACTGTAAATATCAAAATGTACAATAAAGCAAAAGGTCCTGTGAAGAAAATATCTTTTCTGAGAGTCTAAAGTCGTCTAACACTTCCCATGGAACTGGAACTTACCTTCAACATTTCTATAATTACCTATTGGAGACACTGTCTTGTAATTCAGCTCTATGAATGACTTGAAGAAAGAAATGACTTCGGACTCCAGAATTTCATTGCATACTTGTTGCCGCAAAATATTTAACTGCACTTCTTAGTTCCTGAGTTCACGAACAGCATGAAATCAGCCTCTAACACCTAAAGCTGGGGGCAATATCTTCAACGCTCCTCTACAGCACTTTTTTCATAGGGATCCATCAGAGCTACTGAGCCTCCGTCTGTGCAATGACTCTGAAATTCTAGTCATGAACAGCATACAATTTCTACTTGTTAAAAGTTTAATTTCACTTACCTGATTCGTTCATGATGTTAATTTTTTTGTGAACATAACTTTATTTAGACCTTTTAGAAACATGTACAGGCAAAGAGACACAAAAGTTCAAGTCATAAACAATTAATTGAAAAGTTATGCTGAGCATTCGTTAGTATTTTCTAAGAGTTTCCTAAATGGACAGGTTTTTTTAAAAATTATTTATACACTGACGTATGGTTGTAGGTTCAGATGCATATAAAATCGTCAAGTTCTTGAGGATGGTATGTATGAGCAGAGTCGTAGTTTTAATTGCTGCAGCTACTTTTTACTTCCTTGTACGGAGTATAAGGAAGTAATGTGATCCCGAAAAATTTCGGGGCCAAATTTCGACGAAAAAAAAAAAGATTTTGACTTAAATTTACTTTTAAGAATTTTTTCGATGCATCTCATCGTAAGCTAGCATGCACGATCATATAAACGCGTCTGACACTCATTTTGACCAGCGGCGAGTCTATTTTGGCCAGTTTTTCCATGCCGTCTGTACGTACGTATGTATGTAACTCGCATATCTCAAAAACTATTGGTCGTAGAATGTTGAAATTTTATATTTAGGATTACTCTATGATCTAGTTGTGCGCCTTCCCTTTTGGTTCGAAATACATTAGAAAGATTCGAAATACATTACCCTCTATGGGCCGAAATTCATTAAACTTGCATATCTCAAAACCTATTGGTCGGAGAATGTTGAACCTTTATATTTGGGATTGTTGTAACATCTAGTTGTGCACCTCTCCTTTCGGTTCCATTCGACTTGACTGTTTATCTACAGCAGTGGTGCGCAAACTATTTTCCTTTGCGACACCCTATTTTGCGTAAAAATTTTGTCGCGACCCCTGGATAGACAGTAGACATTTTGTTTAATTGACAATGAAGTTACATTGAAATTCTTCTGGGATTTGCTCTTGCAGGATGTTTTTAAAAGAGTGTCGTCACGTCATCGATTGAAATAACACCTTTTTAAAATAGCGCACCAAACTTATAAACCATCACAAAAATGTTATAAAAGTTGTAACATCATAAAAATCAGTTAATGAATCAACTGGTATTTAAAGGAATACAAAATGAATCAATCTGGTATTTAAAGGAATACAAAATAAAAGTGAAAAAACCTAAGATTTCGAAAAAATATTGGTCTTAAAAAAATTCTATAATTACAATAAATTTTATTTATACATGAAGAGTAAAGAATTATTATTAAAACTAGTTAGTATGTAAAACTACTATTTATTTTCTTTGTAAATAATAATAATTATAATTTAATTATGTGAGCTTTCTGATGGGAAAAAAAATTCATTGAAATATTAATTACATATTGAATTTTACAAATAATAATATTAGAAAAATAAAGAATTTTAATTAGAAATAGCTATAAAAATACTAGAGATCATCAGAATATGACACGAAATACTTAAAGAAAAAGTTAGGAAGGAGTTTTAACAAAAAATACATGAATTAATTATTTTTTAATTCAAAGATTAACTATTTTTAATTATTAATTATAGAAAAATAAATTACTGAAAAAATAAGTAAAGTATATAATAATCTGTTATTATTTTTTAAAATGAAATAAAACAAAAACGACCGTAAAACAAAGCCCATCTCGCAAAAGAGCGACGGTTGGAATCGAACTCAAGACGTATGGAAACAAACCATATGCGGAACTTACTAGCAATCTAGGCACAAACTGGTTTACGTTATAAGTTAAGTAGTACAGCTATTGTCACAGATCTACGCGACATCTTGTTAGCTGAGAGCCAAAAGCAAAAAGAAACAGAAGGATTATTAGTGACTAATTAAAACATAAGGGATAACATATTCAAAAGGAAAGATGACGGAATTATTATTCAGTGTGTATGAAATCATGGATTGAGATTGAGCTCCGAGTCATTTCCCTTTAGATTTTTTAGTTCAATTGTTTGCATCAATTTTGTCCAGAGTATATTTATAACAATTTGGAATACTGTGACGAAAATTGATGATTAATTGAACCAAAAAAAAATTAAGAACCTACTTATCCTTAAAAATATTTTCTTAGGCCGTCCTACTATCTCACTTTCGCATCCGCCAACATCACTGTATTCATACTCCATTCCTTGTTACCACGTCAACGAAGATGATTTACGTATTTATAAGCGGGAGTTAAATAGTCTCCTCTTTAAACTGGATTAAATAAAAAAAAACGAGTTTTCCTAAATAATCGGGCGATGTTAGTCATCGAATTTGGCACCGATTAAAATCATATATTGATTTTAAAAAATCGTTAGAGCGGATTCCGAGATACAAATGGCACAGATTTTTAACCCCCAAACGAGCTGTAAATATAAGTGTCGCAGTAGTTGGACGGCTGGTTGGTTGGTGTTGGCTGCATCAGTCCTAGAACTGTCGTTCTCCATTATAGGTGGAAGTAAGCAGCCGATACCGAAGTAAGCAGCCGAATTGTCAGTTTTTTCTCTTGTATTGTTCCCGTTCTTAGAAATGAATAATTGTAGATTTTTCATAAATTTGAATTTCTTTGAATTTGGCGACCCCCAAAAATTCTCTCACGACCCCTACGGGGGTTGCGACCCCCGGTTTGCGCACCGCTGATCTACAGGACCGCTCAAAAGATTCGAAATACATTACGCTCTATGGGCCGAAATTCATTAAACTCGCATATCTTAAAATCTGTTAGGCGTAGAATGTTGAAACTTTATATTTAGGATTGTTGTAACATCTACTTGTGCAGCTCCCCTTTCGGTTCCATTCGACTAGATAGTTTATCTACAGGGCTGCCACAAAGATTCTAAATACATTATGCTCTATGGGCCGAAATTCATTAAAGTGTATTTAAGAGGTATTGGGCTATTTCAAACGACTCAGGAGTGATATATGCTGTTAAGAGTTACAAAATGCATTTCTCCATTAAAAGAAGTGTCTTTATCATTTACAGTTCTGCTACAGGAACACTCAAAAGATTTCAAATACATTACGGTCAATAGCAATTTTAGGGGCATTCATCCATTTCAAGCACAATACCGTCCTACTATGTTAGTTAGGTAATGGTCCGACCACGGTCACGTGCCTCCCTCAAGAACTATGCCAAAAGTCGCTAAGCTTGGCGAGTTTTGGTGTATATGTGCATGTATTTAACTCTCAAATCTCAAAAACTATTAGTCGTAGAATGTTGAAATTTCATAAATAAGATTGTTGTAACATCTAGTTGTGCATCTGGACTTTTGGTTCCAATCTACTGGAGAGTTTAATTACAGGACCACCGAAAAGAATTTCAATACTTCAGTCATTACTTGGTCCATACCCTAAATCTCACCGTCTGTCGTCGACCTTGGCGAGTTTTGCCAAAAAAACACCAAATTTGGCGATAGTCAGTCATTTAGACCATTCCCAAAATATCGCCATTTGTCATCGTTCTTGGCGAGTTTTGGTGAAATATCGCCACATTTGACGATAGTCTGTCATTGTTTGCTCCATGGCCAAAATCTCGCTATTTGTCGTCAACCTTGGCGAGTTTCGCCGAAATATCGCCAAATTTGGTGCCAAAAATTATTTTGTATTTTGTATAGCTCTAAAACTTTAACCTGTAAAATTTTGAACTTTTGTATTTAGAACTATTGTAATATTACAATAGTTCTAAATACAAAAGTTCAAAATACAAAAGTTCAATATCTTTTTTGATTGCAATCGACTGGGTAATTTATTTACAGGGTCAGCCAAATGACTTTAAATACATTAAGGTGTATGGATGCATTAAATTTATTGAAAGTCTGTGGTCAATTACTTCTTTGGCTATCCCCAAAATCTTGCAAACTATCTCAAGCTTGTCGGCTTTTGGTGAATTATCGCCCAATAAAGTGTCTGAAGGAAATCTTTCAAATTGAAGTCAGCTTGGAGATATCGAAATGTTTGGCTTCGAGCGATTGGCTAGAAATCGCTAAACCTTACTCTTACTGATATTTTATCTCTTTCAAACAAAATAAGTTTGAATAAAGTACGCCGAAAAGATTTTTGATTTAATAGACGTGCAAGGAAGTCATGTGTTGTCCACATCAGGATTTTTTATAGATTGAATAGCTTCAGAACGCAGATACAGCAGATTAGATAAACACTAGCTGGAACTCGCCGAATTCGACGGTCACTTTATTGACTGTAATATTAAAAAATAAATGGGAACGATCAAGAATGTCACCAATGTCTTGAACAAAACTAACAGGAAAAATCAAAGAACGACGCGGACGGAACATGACTTGTGACAGAAAGTAAACAAAAGGTTTCACGCCAGTTCTTAGCAACTGTACAATGACGATGAAATGATTGAAATCTTTAAAATTTGTTTTTAACTATCTTTATTAAGTAAAAAAAAGTAGATATTAAATGACGAATGAGAAAATACAGTTACAAATTCTAACTGAGCATTTCGTTGAAGAGGATATTTTGGGTAAAGTCATCGACCACGAAACGCCCAGGTGAATTCTCTTAAATGATCTTGACTGCCACAGCATTCTTTGATCTAACCATTGAAAGAGTGACATACAACATTCCATGAGAAAAAACGGGCGCAGAAAGGTAAACGCCAAAAGTATGAAGCGAAAATAGTGAAAAATTTCGGAATTCTGCAAGAGACAAAAAATCTAATCCGCCAAATGGCGATCGCGCGTTCCCTGCTTTATTTGCCTTTTCTCAAGCTACCCTCGATGGTAAAGATCCAGTATCAGACAGAAAACTGAAAAATTATAGAAATAAAAGATAAATCGCTAACGAAAGAAGGAGTTTATAACTGCCGTCAGTGTCAACAAACCACAATGTATTTGTATGGAGAAAAGTTTGAAAAAAATCTGAAACACTTTCATATTTTAAATACTCACTAAAGTGCTGTATATTAAAAGCGTATCATAATCCATGCGCCGTCACTATTTTTCTTCCTCGTTTCATTAAATTGAAAAGTGTATCATTATTCATGGCCGTGCCGTAATTTTCTTCCTTGCTCCACAAACACTTCTTTGGAATCGAAATCTATAGCTGCTAAAACTCTTTTACAATCTTCGCCATGCATATTCCAACCAACGCCAGGCATGGTTCGGTTTTTAAGGTTTTTTTCCCCCCGCAAATTTGGCGATCAATTATCAAACCTTGTCAGACTTATTCTCCTCCCCGCCCCGCGCCTTCCGCGTTATGTGGCAAACACATTTAAAAAGATTTCCACCGTGACAGTTCATCTCTACAAAACCTGTCTACAAATCATACCGACAGAATTGAGTAGACAAAGTCTGGGCGTGAACGAAATAGCACCCTAGTGCTAATAAGCGATAAAGGGCTAAAATAAAGAAGGATTTTTATGACAGCAAAATGTATTTAATAAACCACAATGTTATTTCTATGGCGAAAAATTGCACATTTGAAGTTCCGCTACTCATGATCCCTTCGACTTTAAAAATTTTTCCCTTTAGATGATACATCTACGGACCAAGACATTTTTTTAGACCTCTCAACCAAATTTTTACACATAGCTGTTCTTTCAATTTAGTGGATACCGGAAAAACATGTTTCAAATTAATATATAGAAAAAAATCAAGGAAATAAACGATAAAGCGCCAAAATAAAGAAAGCTTTTATGATTTCCAGATGTATTTAATAAACCACAATGTTATTTCTTTTGCGAAAAATTGCACATTTGCCGTTCCGCCGTGTTTGATCTGTTCGACTTTTTCTATTTTTCTCTTTTGATCACACACCTACAGGCTAAGGCCTTTTTTAGAAACTTTAAACATTCTCTTACACCTAGCCGTTCTCTAAATTAGTGGATACAGTAAAAACACGTTCCAGATTAACAGATAAGCGATAAAGCGTCAAAATAAAGAAGCCGTTTTTAGCTGCCAACAATGAGTTTTAATAAACCACAATGTTATTTCTATGGCGAAATATTACCAGTTTTGGCGAGTTATCGCCAAGTTTGTCGTCAAAAAATAAGTCTCCAAGACTGAACTCAATTCGGCAATATCTGCTATACTTCGTGAGAGTTTGGCCAAAGCCTTTTAATTTAGAATGCGATTAATTTTTCTTTATGGTGAAGTAATTCGAAGTCGGTATTCATTTCTTTTTTTTTTAAATCATACTTGCTCTTATTCTAATCAGAATTTAGAACAACACATTTATTATCCCTACACACTGTTGCCAGATTTGCCACACAACATTTACAAAGGATGCAATTTCTAACAAATATTTTTCCAAATAAATCAAACCTTACGGAGCTTACGCATATCAATCATCTGCCAACAATGGGGTTAATAAACCACAATGTTATTTCTATGGCAAAAATTTGCAACTTTGCCGTTCCGCCACGCCTAAACCGTTCGACTTTTTCTGATTTTCTCTTTTGATGGCACATCTACGGGCCGGGACCTTTCTTCAGACACCTCAACCGAGTTTTTACACCCAGCCGTTCTCTCAATTTAGTTGCCGAAAGAGAAACATATTTCAAAATAATATATAGATAATTACTTTTTTAATAAGACTCGTAATATTTATAAAGCACATAAGCATCTGCTTGTTTGGCTTTTTAGGACAGAATTTCAAATAAATACGACTATAGGTTAAATATAAAAGCACCTTTATTCGTATCGTATTGGAGCACTTTTGTCACACAAACCGCATAACCTTCTTCATGTTGGTATTGTCTGATCTTCGTGCATTTCGTAAAAATCTTTTGCCACCCCTCGTCTATTTGCGAAATCTATTGACATGGGGGCATTTTGGGCGTGATAGAACTGTGCTAGGATTTCCAAATTTTACCAACAAAGTACCAACTAAAGAAGGAAATGTGATGTGTAGGTCGAAAGGGCTCAAATACATACAGAGGAAGGTTTCTTTTTATATTTAACTATGGATTACATCTATTAACAAACTATTAACAATAGCATGTAAAATTAGTGGTTCATGAGAAATTTCCCCTAAAAGTATTTTAATATTAAATATTTTCATACTTATTTACAGTGTTTATTTAATTCTTCATTATGTTCAACTTCTAAGATCATATTTTGTATTATTTTTAAAACAGTCAATCAAAGGAAGCAGATAATCATTACGGAAATATTGAGAATTAATACTGCTTGTATTTGAAACTTTATCAGTGAGAAAATATTTGGTAATCATACATTTTCATAAAATACAAGATTTATCTGTAATACATGACATTCCTTATTGGAACGTAAAAATTTTAATCGGAAAAAAATATATATCCGGAAAAAAATCTCATTACTAAAAAATATCCAATCTATACAAACGTACACGTTACTATAATATGGATTAAAGCTCAATATGTCATGTTAATAAATATTTCGTGAATATTAAATTAAAAGTGCCGTAGATGTTCATACTTTTTCAACAGGCGCCATAAAAGTAACTAAACGATAAGTAATTCTACCTGAATATATTTTACGGTAGTTTCAGAAAAAGATACCACCTGAATTGGTGTAAATTTTTACCCCTGGTGAAAATTTTTACGCCATAATGTAAGCGAAGGTAGTTTTTTGTGATGTGGGGAAAAAGAGTTATTTTATCTAAAACAGTGTATGATATGTTTGTATAGACTTTGATATCAAGAATAATCATTTCGCATTAGTTACAAATTTAAGAACCTGAAGTTAAGAAAACAAGATTACTTGTGAATAAAAAAGAAGAAATGTGAAAGCATCTTTACACAGAAAGTATCAATGAAACACTGCAACGTTCGCTATTGTACTTGGAGTTATTTAAGAATAGATTTAGCGATGGCATAGATGAGAGGTTTTATTTCCTTTTAGAAACACACATCCCTTAACATAATCTTTTAAAATGTCAAATACACATGCTCTTGGGATCTCGTTTCAAGAATAATACTTAGTTTTTGTATCATTTTCCAGACATCATTAGCGAGATTTATTATTAATGAGTAGAAGATCACTGTCAGTTAGAAATAAATATTATAGTTTTAAGTAGATAAATTACGTTTTATAAATTGAATTACCAGCAGGTTGTTATATCTACGACCAGTTTCTCTAATAAATTACGCAACAATATGCAAGCATTACGTTATTTGGTCGTGAAATACGAAAACTAATATGTAAGAAAACTTTTTGGTTTAATTTTTGAAATGATTTCATCATCAAAAAATACATTTAGAAACATCTATCCATGTCTTTATACGCATACATGGATGAAAATAATCAGAAAGCAAATAATAGCTATTAATATTTCTATTTCAATTAATAGGAAATATGAGAAAATTAAAAACAGTTTTCCAGCATTTTTTCTTTTTAAAATTCATAAAATTTCATTTAAAACAATTAAAAATAAATATTCATGTTTTTATTAAAACACCAATAATCCCCACAGTGTTTTATTTGTAAACACATTGCAAGCCTCTAAATTATCATTTTTTAACTTTGATTTTGTAAATAAAAATACTTTCATTTTCAGTAGCAGTTTATAATATTTAATGAGCTTCATATTAAAATTAGATATTCTGCAATCAGATATCAAAACGCGAGAAATAATATTAGTTGCAAAATTATTTACCAATGCAAGTGTGAAATAAACATCAGTTTACTTATATAACCATTTGTACAGCTGCGGAAAAAAAGTCCCACTTGTACTTTTTTCGGCCGTCGTTCGTCGTACAGCAAAGTTACAGATACCAATCGTTTACGATTAAAGTACACTTTAATTTGCCATGCATGAAAATTGAGGGGCCATCCACATATTAAAATTCGCACCAACTTTTTTTACTCAACAGCAACCCCTAGATTTCACTTCCTATTTCAAAAACTTAGCTCATTTTAACCTCGGATATCCATTTTCAATAAATTTGAACTGAAACGGAGTGAGTTATGATCGTCCAAAATCCTCCTCCCCATATGTTAAAATATTTTTTCATACTTTAATTCATATCTCATATAATATTGATAATAAGTAGCTGATTTGTATTCCTACTATTAGAACTAAACGACCCAAACATAGTTCACTATTCTTATGATTTTTAATAAAATATTACTATAAATTATGAATTATTAAATTAATATTTAAAAAATTATGAATAGCGACCTAGCCAAATTTCGATGGAAATAGATGAAGTAATATTACATGGCTGTGCGAAATTTCAAATTTTTACGTTCGGTAGTTTAATTTACACTGCTGGCCACCCAAATTGCAACACCAAGAAAAACAAGAGATATCACAACAAAATTTATTGTGTAGATAACATGTTGACCAAGTAACAAATGATTAAATTTACAGCATTCTATGAAGCGTGGTTCCTGCCAAAATCAGTACCCAGAGTAGCCGCCGTTGTTGGAGATCACAGCTGCCACACGCCTCGGCATTGATTCAAAGAGACTTTGAATGTGTTCTTGGGGTACAGCAGACCAAGCAGCTTCCACACGTTGCCAAAGTTGATCTGGTGTGACAGCTGGGGTGAACTCTGGGTCAGTCGTTGAGCAACCATGGACCACATGTTTTCTATCGGCGAAAGATCCGGAGAGCGCGCCGGCCAGGGAAGCAATTCAATCTGGTGATTGACGAAGAACCCTTGGACAATGCGTGCCACGTGTGGCCGTGCATTATCCTGCTGAAATATGGCTGTTGGCAAGCCCTGAAGGTAAGAAAGGACAACTGGCTCCAACACCTCGGAGATGTAGCGCTGGCTGGTTAAAGTACCGGCAATGCGTACTAGAGGAGTGCGAGAGAGATATCCGATACCGCCCCATACCATAATACCCGGTGCAGGACCAGTGTGACGGTGCATAATGCAGCTGTTCAGCATCCTCTCTCCACGGTGTCTCCAGACTCGAATCCGACCGTCGTGGTGTTGCATACAGAAGCGTGACTCGTCAGTAAAGAGAATTTCATTCCATTCTGTCGTCCACATCCTTCTTTCATCGCACCATTGGCGGCGGAGACGTCTGTGGTTGCGCGTCAGAGGTAGACAAAGCAACGGACGTCTTGCGGACAGACCATTCTGCTGTAAACGACGTCGAATGGTACGCGCAGACACTGGATGATGCGTTACAGACTGAATCTGCTGTGATATGATTCGTGATGTGACTGAGCGGTCCGTCACTGCCATGCGTACAATCTGCCTGTCATCACGTGACGTGGTGCACTGAGGTCGATGCGGTCGATCACGTCTGTCCGTCGTACCCTCCTGCACCCAACGATCACATATCCGCATCACAGTTGTTTGGTTTCGTCCAATACGACGACCGATTTCCCTGAAAGATAACCCACAATCTCGGTATGCCACTATCCTTCCTCTGTCAAACTCGGATACTTGATCAAAAGATGATCGTTGTTTCCTACGAGGCATAATTTATCGTTTTTTTGAAAAAAAAGCAAGAAAAACACAATTGCTGAACTTGAAACCGTCGAAATCTCCAAGCCTTAAATAGCGCTTTGAGGTGGCGCCACATTCGCGCTTGATGTGCGTCTGCGCTGAAATTCTAATCATTTGCATATCTCACCTCAGCTAATGCATGTTGTAAATTTCATATTATTTGCATGCTTCCTTCAGGGTGTTGCATTTACGATGGCCAGCAGTGTATATTAGAAGGCATTGCAGGGGCAAATCGGGCAGGGCGTTCCCATCACCCTCTCAGAATTTCATGATTTTCTTTTATTGTGTTGCCTTACCCAAGGAAAGAACAAATCTGAAATATTTTTGATTTACCTCTTTTAGTTTTGGAGTTATGGGGGGTCAAAGTACCCCAGAGGAGCAACGTCGAATTAATTTAGGGCCATTTTTGCCACATTATTGTTTCGACTGTGACTGGCTCAGAGGTGCTTCAGAGAAATTCTTCATTTTATCCTGTAATATACCTTGTATATTAACATATCAAATTCAAAATTCATTCGAAAATTGTCAGAGCCCCAAATTAGGGCCCCCCCTTCAAAAAAAATACCCCCAATTTCATAAAAAATACAGTTTTAAGAATGCTTTAAATCTTGGCTCTGACGTGATACAGAAAAAAATTTTGCACAGTGCTGTTATATATCTTCATATAAAGTGAATCCAATGTTAAAAATTGTTGAAGGTCCCCAGGGCCCCCGGTACAGGGCCCCAAACATGGTCCTTAGCGCCAATTTACGTAAATTCGGAGCATGTTACAGCTGAAGCCGACTTCCCACAGGAATACTATTGACATGGAGATGTATTATCAACATAGTAGTTTGATATTATGAAAAAACATTTCTTGAAGGTACAACTGTTTCCAAGAAAAATCCCAAAATGTACCTCCCTATTTGGGACATTCCACTGGCGCGCATGGGGGCATTTCGGCGTTACTTTTAGAATTTTAATTGGCAGTGACAATATTGAAAATTAACTTATTTTTCATCTATCCCAAAAATATCCTCCATATATCACAAATAGTTATTTTACAGGTTCACTCATAAGAATTACATTACGCTGAATGGGGATCTCTGCAACTAGTGAACCGATTCGAAATTTTTTTTCACTGATAGAAAGCTACACTATTCCTGAGTATTTTAAGCTACCTTTCAGCATGTAGCATAACTAGTTCTTTTACAGGGACACTCAAAATAATTCCAGCACATGACATTATATGGACATCTCTGTAACTACTGAACCGATTCTAATGATCTTTTCACTGAAAGCTACACTATTCCCGAGGAATAGCCTAAAATTCATGCATGTAGCATAATTTACAGGAACACGCAAAATGATTCGTAAACATTGTCGTAACTTTCTCATTCGCCACTCAAAGTTATTCAAATTTTATTCAAGTCCATTCAAATTTTTGAACAGTGATTCTAAAGATCTTTCCACTGAAAGCTACACTATTCCTGTGTAACATAGGCTAAAATTCATGCATGTAGCATAATTTATAGGAACACTCAAAATAATTCGCAAACATTGTAGTAACTGTCTACATTCGCCACTCAAATTTATTCAAATTTTATAAAACTGCATTCAAATTTTTGAACAGTGATTCTAAAGATCTTTCCACTGAAAGCTACACTATTCCTGTGTAACATAGGCTAAAATTCATGCATGTAGCATAATTTACAGGAACACTCAAAATAATTCGCAAACATTGTAGTAACTGTCTACATTCGCCACTCAAATTTATTCAAATTTTATAAAACTCTTCAAATTTTTGAACAGTGCAATTATATATCTTCATATAAAGTGAATTCAATGTTAAAAATTTTTGAAGGCCCCCGGTATATTTTTTGAAAGCATCGCCGTTTTCAAGAAAAATTTAACACAGCAATCAAAAAATATATCTTTTCATAATATGAAACTACTATGTTGAAACTACAACTCCATGCCAATAGTTCTCATGTGCGAAGTCAGAGCCAGCTGTAGCTATGCTTCGAAATTGCATAAATTAGCGCTAAGGACCATGTCTGGGGCCCCGTATCGAGGCGACCGGGAATTTATATTTTTTCTGTATCACACCAGAGCCAAGATTTAAAGCATTCTTTAAAACTGTATTTGTTATGAAATTGGGGATATTTTTCGGGGGGGGGGTATTTGGGGGATCTGCCTATTTTCAAATGGATTTCCAGTTTTAGATGTTAATATTCAAGGTATATTATCAGATTTAAAAAAAGTTCTCTGAAGCATCTCAGAGAAAATCACAGTCGAGAGAGTAAAATGGCAAAAATGGCCCTAAATTCGCCACTCCTCTGGGGTACTTTGACCCCCCATAACTCCAAAACTAAAAGAGCTAAATCAAAAATATTTCAGATGTGTTCTTTCCTTGGGTAAGGCAACACAGCAAGTGCTGCCTTGTGTAAGGAAATATAACTGCACTGTTCAAAAATTTGAATGGAGTTTAATAAAATTTGAATAAATTTGAGTGGCGAATGGAGACAGTTACGACAATGTTTACGAATGATTTTGAGTGTTCCTGTAAATTATGCTGCATGCATGAATTTTAGCCTATGTTATTCAGGAATAGTGTAGCTCTCAGTGAAAAGATCTTTAGAATCGATTCAGTAGTTACAAAGATGTCCATATAGCGTCATGTGCTAGAATTTTTGAGTGTCCCTGTAAAAGAACTAGTTATGCTACATGCTGAAAGGTAGCTTAAAATACTCAGGAATAGTGTAGCTTTCTATCAGTGAAAAAAATTTTCGAATCGGTTCATTAGTTGCAGAGATTCCCATTCAGCGTAATGTAATTCTTATGAGTGCCACTGTAAAATAACTATTTGTGATATATGGAGGATACATTTGAGATATATGAAAAATAAGTTAATTTTCAATATTGTCACTGCCAATTAAACTTCTAAAAGTAACGCCGAAATGCCCCCCATGCGCGCCAGTGGAATGTCCCAAATAGGGAGGTACATTTTGGGATTTTTCTTGGAAACAGTTGTACCTTCAAGAAATGTTTTTTCATAATATCAAACTACTATGTTGATACTACATCTCCATGTCAATAGTTTTCCTGTGGGAAGTCGGCTTCAGCTGTACCATGCTCCGAATTTGCGTAAATTATCGCTAAGGACCATGTTTGGGGCCCTGGGGAGCTTCAAAAATTTTTAACATTGGATTCACTTTATATGAAGATATATAACTGCACTGTGCAAAAAGTTTTTCTGTATCACGTCAGAGCCAAGATTTAAAGCATTCTTAAAACTGTATTTTTTATGAAATTGGGGGTATTTTTTTGGGGGCGGTGGCCCTAATTTGGGGCTCTGACAATTTTCGAATGAATTTTGAATTTGAGATGTTAATATACAAGGTATATTATAGGATAAAATGAAAAATTTCTCTGAGGCACCTCTGAGCCAGTCACAG
The DNA here is from genome assembly GCA_038373885.1 of Cheiracanthium punctorium. Lineage (NCBI taxonomy): Eukaryota > Metazoa > Arthropoda > Arachnida > Araneae > Cheiracanthiidae > Cheiracanthium > Cheiracanthium punctorium. The sequence continues at coordinate 1,741,882 of JAWZYV010002352.1, forward strand.
TCGAAACAATAATGTGGCAAAAAAGGCCCTAAATTAATTCGACGTTGCTCCTCTGGGGTACTTTGACCCCCATAACTCCAAAACTAAAAGAGGTAAATCAAAAATATTTCAGATTTGTTCTTTCCTTGGGTAAGGCAACACAATAAAGAAAATCATGAAATTCTGAGATGGTGATGGGAACTTTTTTCTATTGACCTGCCCGATTTGCTTTTGCAACGGCACTTAAATAAAATGTGTTATTTTCCTAAGTTAAGGGAGCATATATAAATTTATTAAGTGAGAATTTTTTGAAAATTGTTTAAAATGAACGTAAATTAGATTTCTTTTGTGGAAAAACACAGCAAAAGATTAAAAAATATGAAATTTTGAAGCAAATAATTTGGATGTTTTTACAGTTTGATCATGATTCTGTAAAGCGTCTGTTATTGCGTCCGCTACCATATCCCTCTAAATAAAATATTTTCCAGGTATAGAATTAGATGCAGTAGATGTACATTTTCTAATTTAAAGTTCTATTTCTGAAAAACTGACATCCTCAACATTCCAGGTATGAACTCGACCTTTTTTAATATCGGAAACATTAAGCCTTTAGACTTCCCCATATTTCATTAAACATTCAAAAAACATTCATATCACGTTTTTCTGTCTAAATTTTCATCTCACAATAAATTAAAATGCCGCCAAAAGTCTTATAAAAGTATTGCACAATGCAGATGATAATATTAAATGAAGAAATTGAAATAACAAACACAGTGATAAGATTGGGTCGGAAAAAAAGTAATGGCGTTTTTTACATGAAATTCAAACAAATAAATTTTTAATCATGAAACCATCCTTCAAGTTCGACCGTAGCTGAGTAACATTCACGCTTGTAGTCAGAAGAGCAGAGAGCAGCTTCTCACTCCTGACAACATTTCACCTGTCTAAGAGAACCATCAAGGGAAATACTCAATTACAATTTCAAAAGTAGATTTTCAAAAGTAGATTTTCAAAAAGAAGATTTTCAAAAAGAAGATTTTCATAATCGTGAGAAGTTGTTATGCATTTTTTCCTTTAAATCATGTGTAATGAACCAGGGAAGTTTTTAACTCACAGGTCATTTGGACCACTGACTAAATATTCTAATTTCTACCTTTGATATTCTCAGTACAAAAAACTTTAAGAGAGATGGAAACAATATTTTCCTTGAAAATAATATTTATTAATGACTATGTCGTTTTATCTTTCAACACCCTTTGTTGAAAAATGTGTCCCAAAAATGTGGCATAAAAAAGCGACATAATAAAGCGACATAAAAGTATGCGACATAATTTTACATGTATTTAAATACTATTAGTTCACAACAGCTTTAATCTATTGTTACAATATTTCGTAAGCTGTAGAATATGCTTCACATGTATTTTTCTATAAATATGTTACACTCCTAAAAATTTCATCATAGGGTTACCAGGCGAAATATGCGAAAGATTAGCGATAAAATGACGAAGTCAATTAATATCGTTTTAATATGGCAATAATGAAACTAAAAAATTAGGGGGTTCACGGGGATTTCCCCTGACGAGGCTTGAACAGCCCAGTTTATTTCTTTTAACTCTCGCTAGCGAAATGAATGAAAGGCGAAAAGTTCGGAACCTACAAATAGCGTTTCTCAATTTGCAGTAAGTCCTTTAAAAACGCGCAAAAAATAATTCTCAATATCTCCGGAAATTATCGTAGAAAATTAGTGAAAATTTATATTTAGGGTAATTTGAAGGTTTTCTTTCGTTTAATAAAGTCAAAATACAGTGTTGCCATTGAGAAAAACGAAGTTGATGCAGAATTAAATATGAAGACGGCCCCTTATGGAAATTAAATTAATAGTAAATTAAAGTATGCGTTATTTGCAGACGAATGGTATAAATGACTTTGCTGTACGCCTAACGACGGCGAAATAAAGAGCAAGTGGGAATTTTTTTTTTCCGCAGCTGTACACTTATTAACGATTTAAGGCATCCTTCGTACAAACAGTTACATTTAAACCAATGATTAATAAGAAGTACTTTGGAAAATTAAACTTAGTTTTGTTCTTTCTAGATATTTGATACCTCGAAAGTAATGGTAAAGCCTTCTTGAAAGAGTTTAAATTTCAGAATGGAAAGAGCGGTTACACGATATATTGGCTTTACTTTAACCTTCCTTAGAGTAATAGTGATTTGAGGAGGTAAAAAGAAACAATTCTAATTTATATTTTCCTCCTAGCTTCGAAAATTTCTGTAAGAGAAGAGTCAGTAGTTAAAGGAGAAATAATTATCCGCTTCATAATAAATCTGAAATATACCTGATTATTAGCAGTCTTGTTTAAGCTCATTATTTATATGTCCATAATCGTTTATTATTTAATACCCTTGAGCATAGTTGTCCCTGCATAACAAAACAGCTTTTCTCAGACTGGTTAAAAAGTGATGTCACCTTTAAACATAGCCTTAAAGTCTAAATAAGGATTATTTTTCTTGGAATAATGTTTGAAAATGTAAATGTTTCAATGTTCATTTCGTTTATATGATATTATCTATTATTTCTATTATCGCTTATTCCCATTTTTACAAAATTATACTATTTTATAAATCTTTAAATAAACATAATTGCCTCCCTGAATGATGTTCCATATTTTTGGAAGTAAATATATCCTTAGACTAATAAAAAGCTCAAAATTAATAAAAGGTTTTAGAAATGTAACATATCTTCACATTTATGCGTTTGGAACATCTATCATATACAAATTACTTTATTGTCGTTCCAAACAAATATTGAAACAAATAATTTATAATTGTCTGGATATATCACAATGACCTTAGTTACCACAAAATTGTTTAAAAAAAAAAACTGCTCGCACAGCTAGATTTACTGAAAAAAACTTTATGTATAAACGAATAATTGCAGATGATGAAACCCAGCAAGCACACAACTGCCCGCAAAATGACGGCCGGGTACCCGTCGTGCAGGCAAAGTGCCGTATACCGGGAGGAAGGTAGATTGCCATCGTCTGGAAGTCACTGGAGTACCAGTGTCTGAAAAGTGCATATGCGCCAGTACATAACTAGTAACGGCGAACTGCCATGTGTCTATGGCATGCACAGAAAAGTTAACTGCGTGGCACTGCTTAAAATGTACCGGGCCAGCACTATTTGGCAGTAATGGGCCTGTATATATTTCGTAGAGTTCGCATAAAGTTTCGTTATTTTAATTAAATAATATTGTTTCACATTCATACGGTGTAGAAGTGTTAGGGGATATAAGTTCCGGGCACCCAAAGGCAGGGCCACTGCAAATATTTTTTTTTTTTTTTTTTTTTTTTTTTTTGAGGAGGGGGGTGTAAGGGGAGAAGTTCATATTGTGCCTTCAAATATTTTAGTGCTAAAAACTAAAATAATACAAACGAGTTCAGTATGCTATAAAAATGTTTACTACACCGACAGTGGAACCTCCACTCTAGATATGATAAAAAAAGATTACTTAACTTTTAAATATAAATTAGGTAATTAATGCTCAAATTTACAATAAAACAAATTAGAGCTCCTGCAGTTATTTTGTTAGAAATTCAGCAATGAACCAGTATTTACATGTTATTTCTTTCTATCTGTTTCGATTACTCTCGAATCAAATGTTCTATTTCTGCACCCTTTTACGGGCCTCAAGTATGATACTATAGAAGCAAGAGGTCAATATATCTACCGAGGGTCAACTTACTTCTCACAGCTGCGAGTAAGCAAGAATGGAACTGTTATCGTGGATTTGGCTATTGATTCAGATTATTTATACGAAGTAAAAATGAATTTTTTATGCATTTGAAGAAAGAAAGTAAAAACTTATTTGTCTATTTTAATCTGAGATGTGCAAGATAGACTATACATATATATATATATATATATAATGCACATAAAATATTTCTAAAACGCGAAGTTAATATTAGTGTGTGTGTGTGTAAGGGGTGGGGTGGGGTCTCCAGTTAGCTTTGAAAATTGGCGAGTTTCATTAAAACGGAGGTGGCGAGTTTTCGTTTCCGATAAGTATAGTAACCCATTCTTTTGATATTTCATTTCGTTTCGCAAATCTTGAAACATTGAGCGGGACGCCAGTTACATTTGATGAAATACGGATAAAAAACGCTTTTTAGGATACAAAGTTTTTCCGGTCGTTGTTGTAGACTTTCGAGAAGGTTATTGCTATAGACTAGTGAGATTTCGCTGTTAGGAGCAATAATAATTATAATAACATTTGCTTCTGCAGTGATATCTGGCTGGTTATGGATAGAGAAAGTGGAGTATAGTTTTACAGTTGGATTTTACAGTTTTTAAACATACGGGAAAATATTACAGGTAAATTTTTACTTTTATTGTTTTTAATGTACACACGGTGTCCACCGGTGACTTTTACAACTAATTTAAAGGTTAGGCGACATTTGAACCAAAAAACGTCATTTTCATACTATTTTAAAGTTTTGGCTACTTGTACCTTACTCCAGGCGACTAATTTGAAAATCTGGTGTTGGTTTTTGTCACGTCCCTTTTTTTTAAAGTTGCTATTGAGCTTTCAGAAAACATTCTAATCTGTTCTTTTAATCGTGCTATAAAAATAAATGAATGTATTATATGTTCTGTTATATATATATATATATATATATATATATATATATATATATATATATATATATATATATATATATGTATATATATATATATATATATATATATATATGTATATATATATATATATATATATATATATATATATATATATATATATGTATATATATATATATATATATATATATATATATGTATATATATATATATATATATATATATATATATATATATATATATATATATATATATATATATATATATACATATATACATATATATATACACACACACACACACACACACACACATATATATATATATATATATATACATGAAGTTTTTAAATTTATCATTTTATTCAATCCTTCTTAAATGAAGCTAAATTAAGCATGTTTATTTCTTAACTACAAAATCATTCAAAAATGTTACTATTTTGGGAACTAAAATTGAGAAAATATATAGTGTACAACAGGTATAGATACAAAAAATTTCTTTTCAGAATACCTAACATTTAAAAAATAATTTGATCTAAACAAAATGTACAATAAAGCAAAATGTTACCCTAAAGTTATGTGTGTAACCATAGTACAATTTCATTTATTATTACTTCCTGTAAGATTTTGATTAGTACATACACACATATATATATATCAACCATAAAGTATTATAACTCATATTTAAAATCTCTAACTCTGAAATATTGAAATTAAACTGTTTATAAACGATTTTATGTTGGTTCTGAAATGTGTTACCGCCTCTCTCATAAAAACATCTTTTGCGACTGCAAATTTGTAAGAAAATTGCAGTTTATGAAAACTCCACACAATTCACTAATAATAGGCGCACATATTTTGCAAAAGATTGAGAACGGATTTTGCTGTTTCTTTACCTTTCATTTATCTTGTTTTTTATCTTTCAAAATGTTACCCTTAAGGAATGTTTTTTTTTTTGGGGGGGGGGTTGATGAATAAGCCCCCTACCCGAATCCACCACTGGCTCGTATTTTATTTATAGCAGCATTGCTGTAAATAGGCACTAATCCGGTGCCGTGCCATTATACTGTAGTCACCTTTAAGATACCAGACCAGTGCCTTTATTGTGAGTAACGGCCGGCACATGCAGTATGCCAGCAGAGTATCGTTGCCTTCCCGGGCGACCACTTTTGGTACGATTCAGTTACTTTTTGCAGTGCCGGGCCGGTGCTGGACGTAATGACAGAAAGGCACTGGAAAGGTACTCCGCCAGCAGGTGTTCGTTTGCTGGGAAGCAGGTGTTCTTTAATATCATGAAAATAGCTTTAAAAATTATATGGAGACCATATTGTATTTCTATTAATTTATAGACAATTTCGATGGAATTCATTTAAAGGTTTTCTCACTTGACAGTGAGGTTCGGTACTTCAACAGCTTTAATGTTTGACGATTTCTAGCCAAACGCAAGACTTATCACTAAACCGAGTTAACTTTTGCAAAATATTTTTCTGGCCCTAGAGTTGACAACACTCCACCAATATGCTTATATTTTAGGTACAAAGTAGCCTTTACCCAGATACAGATTACGCATGTGTTTCATTTTATGTTATAAGATCTGTCTTTCAGTAGAACATATCAATAAGTTTCCAGAAATAAAATGTATGTATACAAAAAATACATCTGAACCCGCTACAACCTTAATGTTTCGGAAAACAGTGAAAACCAGTCTCAAACTAAACAAATATTTAATTCTATTGATAGTCAGTCAAAACATTTTACACGAAGCTGGAATATCTAAGTAAAATAAAAATTGATTTTGAATGAAAAAGTTAATAATCGGTATGAAAATTTGTGTGTGTGTGTACAGGCGCGTAGCCAGGAAAATTTTTCGGGGGGGGGATATGAACTTATATGTGCATAAATAGACGGAATTTCATCACTAATCCAAAAATTTCGGGAGGGAGATATATCCCGATATCCCCCCCTTCCCTGGCTACGCCCCTGTATGTGTATATGCTAAAACGATACATTTCTGAAAATAAAACTAGATCACGCGTATCAGTAAAATGTAAAAACAGGGAATTTATTCAATTACTTCTAATAGAAAAAGTATTGTGAAAAAGTATTGTTGAAAGAGTTTGTAAAGTATTAAAGTTTCTAATTTTAGAAAATCAAGTTTTAAAAAACGTTAAGCATTATAAATTTAACTCAAAAAATATTATTTTGCTGGAAATAGTGTTATCGCATCTTATTGCTATATATTTTTGAGTGTAATAAGGTACTTGCACAAGGATTGAACCACAAATGTTCAGCCAACGTGCTTTCACTAAATAATGATTAATTTTTTTCCTGAATCACGTATTATATCAAGTGCAAAACATATTAGAAATAACAAATATTTTTACAAGTTTTACTAAACAAAATAATAAAACGAATTACTAACTCTGATGGTCAATACCATACTTGTAAAAATCTACGATTAAGCGAAATGTAGTTAGAAAATAAACATTTACCAAGATGTCATATTCAAATATTTACAAATGCACTGAAAAATTCCTAACTTAACTATTAGATAATAGATAATATACTTGCGTATACTAAAAAATATTTAATCAGAATTCACTTACTTCATTAGTTGAATCATCGATAAAATACATCATTAGTGTATTTTCGTAATGTGAACTATGTTAAATTAGGTTTAGTATAAGCAATCGGAAAACGCGTCCTACCACCACCACAGATAGAGTGAAAACGATCTTTTTCATATAACAATTACCATGTCATACCGGTTCTGTTAACCTTAAACTTGAAGCTTTGACCTTGAACCGACATGACTTTGAAATGACCTCTTCGATGATCACTTTATTGCTTTGAACCAATAGGAAAGTAGGCTTGCATCTAAGTTTGATAAGATAGTAGGGAACTTTGAGTGCATATTCTAAAACATTTTACGTTGTGGTTATCTGAGGTTAAGTTGTATTGCGTTGCAGTTCTTAAAAATGTCTGAATTAATCAAAAATAACTTTAACATTGAATACACTCCTGACATTTATACTCAAAGTGATGCTGATGTGTTACTGCAAGAATTATCACATTTATCGTTTGATGCAAAACCTTCGAAAAATGATGAAAACGATAGTACTTCGACCCGGAAAGTAATTGCTTTCGCGGATGAGGGAATAAATTATAGTTTCTCTGGAGCGACTGCTTTTGTTTTCTCTTGGTTACCAATTTTGCAAAAACTACGTGAAGATCTACAGAAAGCAACAAATTACGAATTTAATTTGGTACAAGTGAATTTATGCTCTGACGACAATCTAAAATTGAAGACGGTAACTACGAAGATTTTTCTCTGGACCTATCATCATGAGTTTGCATTCTAAGTTTTGGGTCTAAACGAATTTTAGATTTTAAACCAACGAACTGTGAAACTACTACCATTAAATTAGAACATGGTTCACTGTGTAAGGTATATCACCCAACAAACAAACTTTTAACGCGTGGTATTCCTTCTGAGCCTCATGTGACAGAGTCGCACATTAATATAATATTCGCCAAAATGTGCATTTATGAACCTTCTCCCAAAAGATAAAGTTGGACGATTGGATGGATCATTTTTTCCATAACTTATATGCTTCTGTAAATGGTACATGGCATTTGGAAATACTTATCTACGTTTCGCTTAACGATGAAAAAACTGACTTGAAGATTCAAATAAGACAATTTATCCAGAACGCCCAATTAGACTATGTACCAACCAGTTCTGCAGTGATGATGCACCCTTCCGCATGGATAGAACTTAGTGAAAAGCTATTGGATTTTAATCTAAGTTATAACGATACCTCGTTTATTTGTAATAATCAACTATCCGTATTTAATGACGACGGAAAATGCATCTCGCAACAAATTTACATAACCGGAGATTAATTTACTTTAAATCCAATATTTTTAAAGCTCTTAAGTGATCAAGTAAAAAACTTGATCATTTAAGACGAACCTGATGTGTACAATGTTCTTAGAATGCATTCCGATATTTCACTTCTCATTTCGGAAAGAACATTGTACGCAACGCCGTTAGCACATTTGATATTAAAATTAAAACTGCAAAGTATTACCATGAATAGCATTGTAAATATGAAGAGGATAACACCAGTTAATGGATATAGTATATCATGAAATTCTTAAAAGAGTAAAAAAAAGTATTAAAATGCGTAGGGTGTATTGAAGATCATTCTTCACAGAGAAGACAATCTTGCTTAAATACTACAGATGCTGAAAAGTATCTTTCTGCAAGTAATAAAGTTTGGTTTATGCTCCACATACCTTATATAGCAAGAGAAATATGCGAGAAAAAAATGTACATGCGTTTATAGATGGAGACTTTAGACGACTGTAGAGAGTATTTTCTAAGGAAACTATTCAAACCAGTTTCTCCATTTTCTGATTATATTAATGTAAATAATCCCCAATGTGTTGTTCTGTGATGCATTACGCTGTAGAAACACTAATAGCAATGGTGATTATGCAGAGTTGTAAGTTTTCTGCAGAAGTAAGTTTTTACTGACTTTGATTAATTATGGATTATTTATTGAAAGGGTATTATTTTCTTAATTCTGTAAATAGTTTATGTAGTTTAAAATGCATGTTGCATTTTTGTAAATTTTTGTAAAAAAAAAAATGCATTTTTGTAAATGAATCAGTTTATATACGAAAAAAAATGTGTTTTTTTTATGTGTGCATTGATTACTTTCAAAATAAATACTTCTAAAGTTTCACTAAACTAAAAGTCACTAAAAAACAAAGCTGAAATCTTGTCTAAGTTAACAAACTTACACAAGATTTCAGCTTCTCCTCTTTTAAATACTATTACCGTAACGTAGAAAGTACAAATTTGACAAAAACTTATCGAAACTAGTATTATGAAAACATTAACCAACTGTAGGGGAATAAACCTGATCTGATTAAAAGCATAAACTTAATTACGTTAGGTAAGTTTGTTACATGGGCATTCACAATAGTACTATTTTTTTGTAAAATGTACTTACATAAAGAAAGGTATTTCCCACAATACTTAATAAAAAGTAGTATTTAAATTTACCAGACATGTTTCATGTTAAAAAAATCTGTACTTAAAAAAAAACAAAAAACGAGTTACCATAATTTTAAAACATCAGAGTATTAACTTAGGTTATTTTTGTAATTTTTCTAAAGTAATTGACTTGTATTTTTCTTTTTTTTTCTGTAAAATATTTAACAACTAAATGCACTTGTTAAATATTTTACAGACTGGTCTGCTTAGACTTACAAATTTTTAATAAATGAACTTTTACTTTTCACACATAATATTTATTCAAACTCAGTACACTTTTGATTTGTGCAATTGTTACCAATATAAGGAATTTTAAGTATTCTATAATGTAAAAATATTAGTAGGTACATTTTATTTGAAGTAACCGAGTATTTCAAATCAAACAGTATAATTTTTATGTTTTTAAAACAGCAAAGTAATTTAGAATATTTTTTATCCATAATACTTGTTGAAACTTAGAATACTTTTAATTAGGTCATGTTCGTGTGTTCTCATTATTTCTAGAAAAAAACTTAGTAACCCGAACTTTGTAAATTTCATAGAAGTAGTACGTTTAAAATATTTTTGATGTGAACGAACTTAAATTTTTGCTCTGAAGTAACTAATAATTTTAGGTCAGATATAAAAACTTACCTTTTTAAAATCATAACCATTCAAAAATACTACAATTTATGTCTAAACGGAATAAGGGACTTAGAATATTTCTCAGAAACATCAAGAGAAATGTTCTTAGAAAATATTTTACACACTAAATCTGCTGAAGTTGTAATTTTTTTCATTTTACAAGTTACAGAGTTTGGAAAGAAAAATATTTTAGGGTAAATATTACTTTAGAAAAGAAAAAAAAGTAATACAATTTTATTTGTATGACTTATGTGTTCAAACTTACTGTATCTTAAAATAGAATGTATTTTGTGTTCTGACAGAACATTGAATACTTGCATGAAAAAGACTAACACATCTGTGCTTTGTTAATTTCATAGAAAGATGAACTTTGGTATTTTTTGAATCTTAAGAACTTACCGTAAATGCCGGCGTATAACGCGCACCTATAATTTTAAACTTCATTTTTTAATTTTTATGTGTATCCTCCGTATAACGCGCACCCTTTACTTTGCAATCACAGACTTGTCCTATGGAATCCAGAAAGTCTTTTACTTTGGGATATGTTCAGATCGCATTTAACGGATAATACAAAGAAATTAATGAAAGAGTGTAACACAGACATGGCAGTTATTCCAGGCGGATTAACGCCATTAGTTCAATCTTTAGATGTGTGTATTAATAAACCATTCTAAGGAAATTTAAAACGATTTTGAAATACGTGGATGTTGGAAGGAGGTAAAACATTCACGAAAGGTGCTGAAATCCGTCATGCCAGTCTAGAAATAGTGTACGAATGGATAATACAAGCATGGGATGAAATTAAACCTGACATAATTAAAAAGTCATTTAAAAAAGGTAGTATATCGAACAATCTAGATCATAGGTTCCCAACGTGGGCGATAACGCCCCCTTGTGGGAGTTTGAGGCTTTCAGGGGGGCAGTAAAAGACCCAAAAAAATTAGGGGGCGTTGATATGGCACGGAGGGACGTGGGAGATTAACCAAATATAGTCTAAAAAAGGCAAAAATTACGCTGATAATATTTTAATAAAAATACTTTTTAATATAATTAAGTATGCATTTTGATTGTTCTGTGAAAATCAATTTATTTCATAAGCAATAGTTTAATATCTATTACTTCGTATCATCAAAACCCTTGCCTGTTCTTATAACAGGTAAGCTAAAACGTTTATTCCTCTTTTTTAAATGAAGAAATTCAGTAGCGTTTCAATTCCAACAATATTATATCTATTAGTATTTTTTTAAATTTAATTCTTGTTTTCACCATGCATTATGTACGCTCTAGTTTCTCTGGAGTGGGGGGCGGTATTGAAATATTCACTAGAAAAGGGGGCACCAGTTCAAAAATGGTTGGGAACCTATGATCTAGATGGAACGCATGATAACTATTTATTTATGGATCAGAGTAACAGTGATAGTGAAGATGAAACTGAATTTGATCATGTGCCTGACAATATGACGGAAGATGAATATGATGAACTTTATAAGCTGTCCGATAATGAAAATTGAAGTTCATAAGGTGTGTCATTTCTTTTAAATAAACAGCATTCAGGTACATGTAGAAATCTCATTTTTTATATTCATCTTTTCCTTATTTTTAAATTTATCATTTTTATAACCGGCGTATAACGCGCACCCTTAAATTTCGACTTTATTTTTTGCATGAAAAGTGCACGTTATACGCCGGAGTTTGCGGTAATACTTTATTCGGAAGTGTTCAAAATTCATCATAATTGATTCAGCGGTTTAGGTGTGAAAGCGTAACATACAAACAAACAAACAAGCTCCCTTTCACCTTTATAAATTCAACAAACTGTTCTTGTTTACTTCAACAGCAGAACAAATACAATAATAAGCAAACTTGTTCAATCAAATTTATTAATCAGCGGTTTAGAGATATGATTTTCTGATTGCACAGTATATTGCTGTTATTTAATCTGTTCAAATTCAAAGAAAAGTTCATGTGGAATTCCCATTACCGTATTCCTTGAAATTGAAAAATACTTAATTGGGCAGAACTAGCAATAACTTGAATCTTCTGGAAAAAAATAAATAAGAGAACTCACAAAGAAACTTCTAAGTTTTTGGACAAATTTTATGCAAATTAAACATCTACATATTTTCACTTTACATAGTGTACTACAGAACTATACAAGTTCTTTTCATAATTTTAATTGCAAGGAATATTTTTTTCCTGCAAAGCTAATTTTCCATTTTTCAAAAAAAAAAAAAATATGAATAGATTTTACTTTGTAATTTGAGTATTTTATTTCAAAGAATAGTAAATAATAACAAGCTTGCTTCCTAATTCACATTCTTTAGAAATTTGTTGCCGCTGTTTTTATAACTTCTAGTTTGAGAAATTCGTTAAAAAAGACGTTTTAAATGAAAGAAATAACTTATTTGAGCAAACATTGTTAGCAGTCCTACTGTAAATGCTATTTATCACAATGACTATCATTCTATTTCAACACACAGCAAAAGTAGTTCTGGCTGCAGTATTCAAAACGTATGTTTAAATAACTTGATGACTACCTGACAAATCATTAGAGAGTGTATCTACCAATTTTATCTATCTGAAGATCGTGAGATGCTTTAATTTAACGGATAATCTGAACAGTGCTTAATGATTGATGTATCTTAGGTTGGGACGATGAATGAATATACACATCCTTTGCTACGGCTATTTATAGTAAACTGCAGAAGATTTCATCATTGATAAAACACTTACGGCAAAGTTAATTTATACAATGTCTACAAATAAGTATTTGGACACCTGTGATAGAAATGTAAAACTATATTCAAAATCAATAGTTGGCAGAGCCTCCACGAGAGGCAATTATAGCATGAACCCTCCGGGGCATACTTTCCACAAGTCTTATTACAGCTAGTGGTATTGTCTTCCACTCGGCTTGGAGTAGACATAGAAGTTCCTTCACCGATTATGGACGGGTAGTGCACCCCTTAATTCGGCGATCCAACTCGTCCCAGAGGTTCTCGATAGGGTTCAGGTCTGGGCAGGCCAGTCCATTAGATGAACTCCATTGGCACCATAGCAAGCCTTGGTTAACCTCGAAACATGACAACTGGCATTGTCGTCCTGAAAGTAACAGGGGTCAAACCCGTAAAACTGCCACAACTTAGGAAGCACATTGTCATCCAAAATAGTGCAGTAGGCATCGGCGTTGAGCTTACCATGAATGGGGACCAAGGGTCCCAATCCATACCAGGATAAACACCCCCAGACCATAATTCCACCTCCGCCGAACTTGACTGTTGGCACAATGCATTCTGGCAGGAGACGTTCTCCAGGCAGACGCCAGACCCAGACCCTGCCATCCGAACGGTAAAGGGTGAACCTTGATTCGTCGCTCCAAAGAACCCGTTTCCACTGATCTACGGTCCAATTTTGATGTGCTTTGCGCCACATTAACCGAGCAGCGCGGTTGTGATCAAAGGGCATCAGCACGACCATGAAAACCAAGTAGATGTGCTTCCTTACGGAGGCTATTCATTGAAACAATACTCCCGGATGCCTCTTGAAACTCCTCGCGGATGAGGGCCATCGGTTGGGTGCGGTTCTTCCGAATTTCTCTGGACAGCACTCGTCGGTCTCTATCTCCCAGTTTCGTTGGTCTGCCGACTCGGGGCACATTCCAACTATCACCGCTCACCTTCCACTTCTTAATCACATAGGCCACTGTCGATTTTGGGTACTTCAGATCGCTAGATATGTCCCTTAAGGATCGGCCACATTTGTGATACCCGATAATTATACCTTTCTCGAAATCAGATAGCTCCGGACTGCGCGGCATCTTGCATGCGACTAATGCCGATGCTGTTTCCTACACGATATATACCGGCGGAGGCCGTAACGTACCTCAGGACCGCAGATATAGTCATTATATCTGCGGCATTCCGTAGCATAGGTGTCCAAATACTTATTGGTAGACAGTGTATAAAGTGATGTATTCTCTATGATAGCTAAGTTTCAAGGTTCAGATTTGCATGCTAAGTATACAGAGTGTCCCGAAGAGGGGATAACACGCTTTAATTATATATCTAATAAGAGATGATTGGGCAATCTATGAAAACATGTTCACAATATGGTAGAATTAAATTACGTTACGAAAAAACTCCTCTTGTTAATTAAAAAAAAAATGTTACATTTTTAAAATTTGTATACAATCCACGCACAAAAAAGACCCAGTTAGTAAAATGTGTTCCATACGCTAATAAGGTGAAGGAGAAAATTTAAGAATTATATTATAAAAGTTGTCAGAGATATGAAGATAAGTATATGCTGACTTAAACAACTCTTCAATGGCTCTCAAAGGTGAAAAATCACGTCGAATGATAAAAACTACCGATCTAGTTAGAAGGGTAGTTGGTGCAGGGCGTTAAGGCAAGTTTCATTTCCATCGCTCTAAAGCACATATGGGCAATCTCCGGTCCGCCACGGCTATTGATCTGGTCCACGGAACATTTCAAATTTCCATAGAAAACCCATATAATAGCGTTTCAAAGTCCCATATAATCCCATTTATACGGACCGCGACTTCGCTAACATTCTAAAATTTGGCCGCAACTTTCCAAAGGTTGCCCATATCTGCTCAAAAGCATATTTTCAAAAGGCAATCAGCGGCTGTGGCTTAAAATAGAGGTTGCATTACGGTATAGGAATGCTGCATGATGGTGGAGGGAAGAGGGTATTATTCTTGCGTATGCTGTGCCTGCAGGACAAACTGTCAACGCAGACTACTATTGCCAATTTCTACAGGACCAACTGCACCCGGCCATGCGGCACAAACATTTACGCGTTTATTGCAAAATAATCTCCCTTTCGTGTAGCACAACAACGCTCAGGGCCTGCCTAAGACGTGTGTTACCTGTGCGTTCGCACCCGTACGATTTTGGGCGGGCCACCGAAGTGAGAAAAATGCCGAAAAATAATATGGTAGAAACCATTTTATACAATTTTAAAGGCAATTTAGCCGTTTGAACTTTTGTTACTTGAAAAGGCGTAGACTGGATCCAAGTCCTCCTCTCCGTATTCATGAGAGAACATAACAGTTGTAGGCAGTGAGTCACAATCACTATCACATTGTTTATTTCATTTATTAATATATTCAAATCAGGGGCGTAGCCAGAAATTTTTCATGGGGGGTGTTTCGACTAATGCAACTCATTTATATGTATATATATGTGTGATAATGTAGTGAAGAATATACATTTTGTATGGCAAAAAAATTCTCATGGGGGGGGTTATGACCCCCCTAACCCCCCCTTGGCTACGCCCCTGATTCAAATTTATTCTATGACAGCGCGTGTGCCTCTCCGAACACAAACCAAAGTTTAAAAGTATGCTATTTTTAAACTTTCGGATCGAAAAACTAACGGGCAAAAATTTTCATTCTTTTTAGCGCTGATTAAACATTTTTCCGTTGTTGCGTATGTATTATTGATAAAAGATTACATATAAGAACTCAGATCGTTAGAATGGGAGAAGCCGAGCCACGTCAAATTCCCGGTAACTCGGTTCGTTGGCAAGCCTTGTGTTCGTTTTTTTTTTCTCTTTGCAGCGGGAAATTCCATGTCTGTTTTTTATCACTGCAGCGGAAGAATTTCCATTACAGCCTACTCACGTCCAATTTCCGGTAACCTCTGTACGCTGACAGATGCCATGTTCATTTCTTTTTCGTTGCAGTGGGAAGTCCCATGTTCTTTTTTTATAGCTGCAGCGGGAGGATTCACATACCTTCCCTTTACAATCTCGTACTGACGACTGGGATCTATTTATTTTTAGTAGTTGCGTAGGCATTACCGATAAACGACATTTAGATCACAGGCAGGTAGAAGAGGAGAAGCCTAGCTATGTTCAATTCCCGGTAGCCTCTACGCTATCAGGTGCTTTGTTCTTTTTTTTTCTATTTTGCAGCAGGAAGTCCCATCTCTTTTTTTGTCATTGCAGCGGGAGAATTCCAGCCTAGCCACGTGCAATTCCTGGCAACATCTGTATTCTATCAGGTGCCGTGTTCATTTTTTTTTCGTTGCAGCGGGAAATCCCACGCCCCTTTTTTTTCATTGCAGCGGGAGGATTCACATTCCTTCCCTTTAGAATCTATATTTAAGGTAAATGGGCATTTCTCTTCCATTGCACGGGCAACACCGGGCCACGCTGCTAGTATGTATATATATATATATATATATATATATATACTAGCTGAAGTACCCGTTCTTCGCACGGGAATGAATGGACTTTTTGATATTACGATTTGATGTGATAACTATTCATTGTAATAAAGAGATATAGCAAAATTGATATCGCGTTACATTGTGTTCAATAATCATGCATACCGAATTTCAAGGCAATCGTTTGTACGGTGCAGAAGGCGATGCGGCGTAGCGCAATCTAGTGGCGAGTTTTAGTGAAACGGATACGGCGTAAATATTCTTCGCATTCAGATATCGATGTATACGAATTTTCATGACGATCGGCTGGACAATCCTGAAGTTCATGTTTTGACGCAAGACCTAGTGGCAAGTTATAGGAAAAAGGATAGCGCCAAACTCTTCCCCGTGTTCAAATATCTATGTATACCTATTTTCATGGCTATCAGTTGTACAGTCAAGAAGTGATACACTGCAGCGCCATCCAGTGGTTAATTAAAATAAAGATTTGCTACAGCGCCGTTAAGTTGCGAGTTATAGTAAAATGAATAACGCCAAAATATTCTCATTGTTCAAATAGCTATGTATACTGATTTTCATAGCGACCGTTTGAATGGTCAAGAATTTGGCCTGCTGCAGCGTCATCTAGTGGCGAGTTAAAATAATAATGCATTGCAGTGCCATCTAGTGGTGAGTAACATTAAAAGGAACCAATTTGAATATATTCTTCGTGCTCAAATGTGTAAGTATAAAAACTTTTATGCCAGTCGGTCGAACGATATAGAAGTTGATGCGTTGCAGCGCCATTTAGCGGCAAGTTACAGCAAAATGGATAGTGAAAAATATTCTCCGTGTTCAAATATCCGCGTGTACCAAATTTCATAGAAATCGGTTGGACGATACTCGCATAGCAAACGGCTGAACGGAATAGAATTCGACGTTCTTCTGCGCCACCTAGAGGCAAGTTAGAGGAAAACGGATAGCATAAAAACCTTCGCCATGATATAAAAGTCTTAGGTGAACCAAATTTCATGGTGATCGGTCAAACGGAGTTGAAGTTTTTCAACCTCATACACACATACCAACATTCATTTTTATCTATAAATAGTTTTATTATATATACCAGTCTCAAATAAAATGCAGTTTAGAATCTAAGTCTCGCCAAAGTGCCAACATACGCCATTTTGCAAGAGATTTTTCAGGGAATCATTGGAAGCATTGACTTAGCAACAATCAAAATGGGAAATGGTTCAACCGCCAATAAGTAAAGCACGCATTTATTTGAAAAGGGGAATCCCTCAATACAGCTGCATTTTTTAAATTATCAACTATATAACGTGTTTTATTCATCGTTACTCCGATGTACTAAATACGAAGATTTCAATTATCTGAAATTTGGCGGAATTCCCCCAACTTAAATCAATGTGCTCAATTGTCGAGAATTATGAAGTTAGATCGCTTGAAATCCCTTAATAACTGCATTATTTCTGCACGGATTATTAAAATTTAACGCTGTATTCCAATTAAACCTTTGCACTTGTTTTCAAAAATCTATTTCCTTAAGCTCTCAATAAATTGCGCCAAGCCAAAAACTGTGCAAACCGCTAGAACTCACTTTCTCTGCATTTCAACCATTTTATGTATCGCCAAACTAAGAACTTTTACATAGCCTCGGAAATCTTCAATTCTTATTGTTTTGCGTATAAAACATTTCATTCCTGCTCTGTTTTCCCATGCACACGATATTATAATTTAAAAAAAACAACCTTACGAATATAAACTAACAAAAAAAAAATCATTATTATTCTTTTATTTTTACTTTGAGATTCTAAAACATTTTATTCGGCAAAATCACCACACATGGCAACCACGATGGTTATTTCACACTTTTTTCACTACAGGGGTTACAATTACGGAAAGCTTTTTGCGTGGAGAACATAAAAAATCTCTTCAATTCCGGGAACGGGTGGACTTTCAAAGTTTTAAAGTGGACTATGATTTATTCTATATTATTTTACATATCTATGCAAAATTTTAGGCTGATAGGTCCATTTTTGTGGATTTGTATACGAATCAAATCCACAAACAAACAAACAAACAAACAGAATTTTATTTTTATTTATAAGATTGTCACGTTTTGGCACCACAATTAGCGATCCTTTATCAAAAATTGCAAACCTTGTGCGACTTTCAACATTTTATTAACGCCCCTCCCCCTCTCCACGCTATCTGGCAAACATATTTGAAAAGTGATTCGATACGCTAATGGCTACACAAAAAACCTCATTGAAATGAATAGCACTCTGGCACTAAAAAATTATGGGTGGACCGCCCTTATGACTTAGGGGTATGAGACATAGTTAAAAACCTATTCTCAGACCTAACGAATATACATATGAAATTTCATTAAAATCGGTGGAGCCGTTTCGCAGGAGTATGGTGACTAACACCGTGACAGGAGAATTTTATATATATACTAGCTGACCCGGCAAACGTTGTTTTGCCATATAAATTATTCCTAGGATTATTTTAGTAGAAAGAAATGACTAACTTATTGTAAGTTTGTGAGGATGTGGTATATGAGTGGAAGAGGCATGGAGCTCTGTGAACGATGCTGGAATATAAAAATAACACAATACCAAACATATATTTTTAATTTATTCTTTAAATTTATATATATCGCTAATTACAATAATTTTACTAAAAAATAATATCAACCCCTTAACGCAATAGAGTATACAATATTTTTTGTTATCCCATCTTTGGATAACTTAAACAGACTGGATGCCCACTGTATGGTTTGCCCACTCGAGAGCATGCCACGTATAACTGTCCGTATGAAAAACATGGCGTGCTCAAATCTAATCCAGAAACAGGCATAGTTTGGCCTTGAGACTTATTGATAGTCATTCCATAAAAAATCCCCCCCCCCAAAAAAAAGATGAAAATCTGAAACACTTTCAGATTTTAAATACGCACTATAGTGCTATATATAAAAATCGTATCATAATTTATGCGTCGTCCCTATTTTATGTCCTCATTCCATTAAGTTGGAAAGTGTTATCATAATTCATGACTGTGCTGTATTTTTCTACCTTATTTTATAAAACCCATCTTTGGAATCGAAATCTATCTTAAAATCGCCTACTAAAACTATTTTACAATCTTCGCCAAGTATATCACAACTATACTTCACAGTTTTATATTTTGTTTCCTACTTTAACGCCTCGACTGTCGCCAAGGAGGCGATGATTGAACATATGCAGTTACCATGACGATTTTTTGCATTTACGTAGAAATCGTAATTTAGAATTAAAATGTCGATTTGAAACAACATGTAAGTACAGCATGCCGTTACATTTTTATTTATTTTGGATTACCAATTAATGTAGTTTGAATAATTAAATGTCTTCAAATTCCTTAACTGGCGCGTTTATCGCTAGTTTGTTTACTTTAGTTATCACCTAGTTCTTTTGGGTGCGTTGAAACGGTACTTACGTATTATCCCGGCGGTCACTTCCGCCAAACTACTTTTTCGTAGATTTTAAATACGTTGCCAATCGTATTCCAAACCATCAACAATCTCATGTTCCCGGCATTTATCTTGGTGAAAAAATGCTTGTCTTGGCGGACCGCCGGGATAATACTTAAGTACCATTGAAACTTGTGCATAACTCCCAGAGACCCATGACTGCAAAGCTCGCCCACGTACGGGGATTTTAGGTAGGCGAGAGTGAGGGCGTTAAAATAGGAATCAACTCTTTCTTGAACCATAAAACACATCTTTGGAATCGAAATCTATCTTAAAATCGCCTACTGAAACTGTTTTACAATCTTCGCCAGGCATATTCTTCCTGAAGGCATATTCCAACTGTACCGCAAAGACATTTTAAATGCTGTTTGGAATGGGCATCTTAATCCATGAGTGTACCGTGTTTTCCTTTCTTGTTCCACAGAGCACTTCTTCGGAATAGAAATCTAAATTAAAATCGCCTAATAAAACTCTTTTACAATATACGCCAGGCATTTTCTAACTATACGCGAAATATATTTATAATAAATTGTCACGTTTTGGCACCACATTGGGCGATCCATTAACAAAAATTGCAAACCTTGTGCGACTTTCAACATTTTATGAACGCCCCCCCCCTTCTCCACATTATCTGGCAAACACATTTGAAAAGGGACTCGACACGCTAATGTCTACACAGAAATCCTGATTGAAATGAATAGCACTCTGTGGCTAAACATTTTGGGGTGGACCGCCCTTATGACTTAGGGGTATGAGACATAGTTAAAAACCTATTCTATGACCTAACGAATATATATAGAAAATTTCATTAAAATTGGTCGAGTGGTTTCGGAGGAGTTAGGTGACTAACACTGTGACAGGAGAATTTTATATATTAGAGAGAGATATACAGGGTGTCCAGCCTTAATGTGACCCAATAGCTAATTCCCGAACCGTTCGGTTTAGATATGCACTTCCAATTTAAAATATGTTTAAAAAAGGGTAAAGAATGTTTTTACGTGGTTTTCGAACCAAAAAACCTATTTAGAAAAAAATTACAAAAATTAAATTTTTATACGGTCCCCATGTCCTATCACTTATATTTAGGAAAAGATGCAGTACACAAAAAGTTTCATTTTATTACGATAAAAACTGACCAAGTTATGGAACTTTGAAAATCATACATTTCATCCATTTTCTCGGCCAATTTCAAGAAGCTAGTAAGGGACCGTCTCCAAAGTGAAATTAATTGGAACTCTGCCAGGAAACTTTCGCTCTTGCACGTCACTCTTATGTAAACCTTTTTTAAATTTAAAAAGTACATACATTACGTTAATATTACAATAATTGAGTACTTAAGAAACAAAATTTATTCTGTGTACGTGTAAAACATAGATAAAATAAAATATTTTGGACGAAGAAAACTTTTCAAAAGCAGTTCCAAAAAAAATAGACTTATTTGCCTGCGGCTTCAGACTGATTTGCTGCGATACTGATCAATGCGAATCAATTGATATTTTGGTGCAATACTGATCAATTGATATTTTGGTGCAAAACAAATAATTACTAAATAATGAATAAAAAGTAAAAATATGTATATAAATTTCTAAGTCAATGCGAGTTTTGGCTCTGCTTTTCATTAGTCATTACTTCGTAATCAGGACACAATGATGATATTTATTCTCGTAAACAATCGTCGATGTGTTCACGTGTACATTCATTCTACATTAAAAAAAACTTGTACATTAAAAAAAATGGATGTTTATTTAATTCTCGATTACCAATTTGGATAATTAACTGCATTCTATTTAGGTGTAGTTTCAGATTTTTGAATTACGAATAAGAATAAAAAGCTTAAATTTTACTTCATTAACTTAGAAATTGAGCAAACGTCAATATTAAAATCCACCAGGCATAAGGCTCATAATCATAAGATCAGCATCAGTTATAACTTGAAATATACAAAATGTCAATGAGTACAAAGCAACAGGTTGCACTTTCATAAAAAGTAAATATTTCTCAAACTCCATTTCGAATAGAAGTTAACAAGTTAAGTAAAACAAAACGACTTTTGATTTAAGATCATTACAGGTCAGCACTATTTTTCGGCACTGACCTACCTAAACTATTAATTTTCTTAATCAGCAAACCATGGTAGATGGTCGAAGTGTGAAGGTCCAGGGTTCTGGCCTACCTCGTGAATGTCGATCTACATTTTTTTCAGTCCTGGGTGATTTTCTCTGGATGTAATGTGAATGCGCGTTAGAATATCCTGAAAAGTTTTCTGCCCAAGGCAACCTCCCATAAGCAAATACCCTTCGTATAAGTTTCCTTTAACACAATACACACAAAATCATCAACCACCCTATATCGAAAGATTTTTTATGGAAAGCACGATTCAATATTTGAAAAAAAATATTAAATACATGTGCAGTAATAATACATAATATTGTGTAAATAAAAAAAAAATGAGTAAATTTAAATTTCGAAATTTTATAATGAATTTACACATGTAAAAAAGAGACAGTAATGCTGGAAAGGGATTTAGAATCGTTGTGATTGGCATGATTTATTTTTCTTCATAAAGATACTTGTCATCATTTTGGAGGGTTTCTTTGCTCAAATTTAATATATTTGAAATATAGAGTATGATACTGGAGAGAAATATGTTTACTCCTAGGAGAACTTTACATTTTGTTAGAGTTTTGTCTCATGCTCAAGAAATGAAAATGACTACAGAATTACAACTTAAGTTTAAGGTGACAAATAAATATTTCAGAAAAAAGAATGTTATTAAGCTCAATAGCAGTAAAGGAATGGGAATATCAGAGTCATATACCAATCTGTCTCACAAAACTGTGTTTTATGCTATGTTGATCATAGATATAGCAAATACGCTTCAGAGTCTCCTTTATCAATAACTAACTCACTAATCACAGGACAGTCACATAAAAATAATACTTAAGGAGATATTTCAATTTATATAAATTTTATGTTAAGAGGCTAAATCACTCTGACCACTCAGATGGTGATTAACGAACTAAATACATTTTCCATAAGATATACCAGTGGGTGATTCGAACACTGGTGTTCCAATCAAGCGCAATTTACATCAGACTATCTCCTACTGCGTGAAACAAACCAAATTACTCTTTTCAGGCGTGAAATTCATGATATCAAAATGATGCAGCTTCTAAAATTCTCCATGAAATAATCAATTGGACATAGAATTCATTGCAGTAAGGCGTAATTAATTGCATTCGCCGTGTTTCGGTTTTAAGAGGCAAGCGAATCTGAACAGAATTAATGATGGTATAGAACTGTAGAATTTACAGTTGATTATTTCATTTACATATTCGGGCGCATTTTTTGGACAGCGTAGAGTCTCATGAAATGCGGTTGTGATATTTAAGCACAACCGTATTATTTTGAACGAGGAAGGATTTTGAACGAGGACTAAGAGTGCATGATAAAATATTGGGGAGGGGTTAATATCCGCCCTGGATATAATCCTGAAATTAAAAATCAAATAATAAAGAAACATTGTGGTTTAATCTAAACTTAATATAACTAGTGTAAATGTAACTTTTGACAAAGAGTTCATACTTTCGCTGATTCATATTTTTATAGGAGTTATGACACAGTAGATGTAAATGTACTGAATTTTGATACCACGCTCGAGAAATTAATTAAAAAATGGTCAGTAGTAGATATGTATATTCTCACGTGTTCTGCCTACGAAAATAACAATTTTTTCAAACAATACTTATACGACCTGCACATGCTACGCTTAGAGGTCAGATAATGTCAAATTTGAAATTTCAGGAAGGCACGTCACGTTGAGTAACTGACCTTGAAAAATATATGAAAGAAAAAAAACACGTTTTAAAGAATGACTGCCCATAGAGCGTAATGTATTCCTATTCTTTTGAGTACTCATGAACTAAAAAAAAAAGTTTTGTTGATCAACAATAATTTCGCTAAATCAACCAATTATTCGGTAGGAATAGAACCAACAAAAGTTTTGTTGAATTAACAAAATAAATTTGTTAAAATTACTTGGATATTTCAGTAAAACATTTTATCAATTTTACCAAACAATTTGGTTGAAATAACCAAATGTTTTGTAATTTAACCAAACTTTTTTTTTAAAAAGGTTTATTTCGTTAAAATCAACCAAATTATTTATTTGAATTAACAAAATTTCTTCGTTAACTGGAGTTGTGCTGGCTCATTTAACAAAATTGTTTTGTTGTTTTTACCGTTATATTTTTTAACTCACAAATAGTTGGTTGAAGTTTTAGAGATAAGACTAAATAATTTATCTATTCATCAAAATTCACATTTTCTCATTAGTCTTTTTGCAGATTTATAAATTTAAATAAAAGAAATTCAATGCCAGTTTTATTTTCTTCATACCTAAAACTTAGTAAGGTAATCAAAAGTTGCTTTTGCGTTCTTGATAAATAAAATATCTTCCATTAAAACGAGAAGTCTAGTTTATTTGATAATGATCAAGATTTCAGTAAAAACTAGAAATTGAGAATTCGCGTCAGCTATTTTTAAGCTGTGTTTGGAAGTGGCAAACGATCCAACATGAAATCAGTCGTCTGCTTTATTTCTTACACAATCACTTATCCAACAGGACTTAACAGCTTTTATAAATATAATACAAAGCTAATAAAATAATAAAAGTAAAATAAACATTTTTATCGCCGGAATGTTCCATTTGGAAAATGAATGTATTTTCTCTTAAAAAAAAAAGATAAAGTGCTAACCATAAGTGATTTTCTTTCAGGCATGGTATGCGAATTAAACTCTTTGCGACTTAATAAAAAGATACGGATTTTAAAAAGGTGTGTACCGGTTTAAAATTTGAGTTACAAAAATATTTTCAAAATGCATACAAAAACATTATAATTTGGTATTGTCCAGATGAGCATATATTCAAGATTTTTTTTCTTCGATCCTATACATACATTAACATTTTTACGGACCTAGATTTTTTACATTCTCCGATATTTTGCGGCCCGGTGCATTGGTGAAAAGTGATTCTGATTGTTTTAATCAAGTTAGTTTAACGGGCATTAATGGTTTTAAACTTAATCTGTAGAAACTTAAAAAACCACTAAAATAAAAAATCTAAATTTTTATGAATAGATAAACTAACTATGTCTGAAATTTTTTACAAACTGAGGAAAACCCAATTTAGTTTTCTGTTTGATATTATCCGTTTTAAGTGCATTGGCAGACAGCGCATATCCTTTCTTAGCTCTTACCTTTTCCTCCGTAAATAAGAATTTCACCTTTGGGCGGTTCTGGCTCAGTCTTCAAGTCCTGCGCATGTCCTTGACGCATGCGTAAATTGACTGTCGAGCGATTTCAAATTGAGCATGGCTCTGAGTTTAACAAAAACGTTTCGTTAAAATTAAAAGAATTTTGTTAAAACAATTTGGTTGAATCAACAAAACAAAGCTCCGAAGCTGTTTAACCAAAGAAGTTTTGTTAAATTCAACAAAACACTTTTTAGCGCGTGTAAAAAATCTACAATGCTACATGTACATCATTTTCAATAGGGTTCCTGTTATTGTGCGTAGGAATAACGTATATAAATTTTGTTGTCATCGATGCATATTTACGGCAGTTAGAGTACGGACGGACGGACAGATAGATAAATCGAAATCATAAACACTATGAATAAAACCTTGTTGGAAAGTGTTAAAAACACAATCATCACAAGCTAGTTTTATTTTTATAACAATATAAGAGCAACTATATAAACAACAAGGAACAAAAGATTGATTAGAAAAAAACAACGTTATTAGGATATAAAAGCACGAAATATAGGTCATATAAGAATAAAAGTACAGCTGCATAGTAAACGTATACTGGTGGGGTTTTGACACAAACATATCTAGATAATTAGCAGATGGAATGCAAAAGGTTCAAGGTTTTTATTACAGTAAATTTACTTTAATTGAAGTTTGACATAGTAGATCACGTTGGTCGGCCACGTGGAAAGCGTTTGTGTTTGGCTAGCGAAGTCAATAATAAAAATATTAAAATCTCCTCAAAATAATTAAGGGAAAAAATAGGGAGAAAATTTGAACCAAGAATTAGTGCGAAAACATTAGCAGTTAGAAAAGCCCAGATAAATTGTCGTCTTCAATTTAAATCTCGTAGTTTTTGTCTGAAAAATTGATATTTGTTGCATTTGCCGCAATGAACATTGTTGAGGGAAATTCTCTTTATAATTCTTATTAGTGGGAATCAAACTTCAGAAATGACATCGGGTTTCGACCAAGCAAGAAATAATGTTCTGCGGTCATGAATGAACAGACGAACTGAAAATTTAGGTAAGAAGCAAGTTGCCTCTGTTCTTTGACCACGCGATTTCTCTGCCATGAACAAAGTTTAATGCATTTTTCTTCCCTAGACTTTTGTCCAAAACGCCTGCAACGCCAGCACACAGAAGGACGTCTTTTTCTAGAATTTTGTCTCTGTCAAGACCTATATTGATAACTGCAATACGAGGATCGTTTGCGAGAAATTGAAAGGCAATCAATTCATGTAATTATTCTAATTCACGAACAATATTTTCTCCGTTCACTGTTCCTACGAAAGAGAAGTTGAAAAAATTTGGATTGGGTCGGGTTAACTTCTATAATTTTATCAGATATATCCGTTGTTTTATCTGCCGTCAGGCTAGAAACAGCAGGCAAAATACTAGACTGCACACATGCTGCTAAACATTGTAAGAATATTTCCATCATCAAATTATTCGAAATATTAAGGGGATGGTGGACACCCAAATCATCAAAATTGGTCCCCAAAAATGTGTTTTTTCTTTTTTACATACTAATATTCTACAGTTAAAGTTGAACCATGGAGAAAAAACCGCGTACGTCTACGGCAATTCTTTAAAAAGATATTAGGGTTTGAAAAAATTAAAAGGGACAGTTAATTGTCCACAAAAATGCAAACAAACGCGTAAATAAACACGTCACAATTTTTATTGAACGTTTTACAAAATAAGCTAATATTCGAATGAAATTATTTTAAAAATATGTTTTGTTAAGGTAAAATCATAAATAAAATTATTCAGAAGAGACGGTATTAAACGTAAATGGAAAATTACACTTTAAACTGTATTTTCTCCAAATCAAGTTTTTTTGTGATTTTCTTGCCTTCAAAATGCTCCATGCGACTTAATTTTGGTCGGAATTGTACAAAATTTACTACAAACATTCTTCTCATATATTACAATAAATCTGTGTATCCTTTTTAAATAGGGTCAAAATTTCAATTATGAAATTTCACTTTTATTTATGAAAACTGAAGAATTTCGGGAAAGTTTGGTATATATCCATGAAAATATTTCTAAAAAATTAACTACTCGGTCGAATCAAAATCCGATACACAGACTTTTTTTAAAATATATTTTTATGCTATTATGAAACAAAATTACTAAAAAAAAGTTAAAATTAAAACGCATGGAGCATTTTTTCGAAACTAAAAAATTAATTAATTTTTAATTAATTACTAATATTTTAAAAATTTATTTAATTTTTTTTAGTTGTTTATAATGCTTTTAGTTTAAAATATTAAAATACAAAATTTCATAATCCTATCTTATTAAATAAAAAAAAACTTTTTAATGTCCACCATCCCCTTATGCAATTCTGAGGGCCGTTTCAACTTTCCCTATAATTCGGAAGATTTATGCCTGCCTGATGACTGCCCCAACGCATTTATCAACACTGATTTCAGTTTTAAATGTGTTGGATCTGGTTTCATTAAAGCATCGCTAATTAATGACGCAATATCAAAACACACAAATAACTGCGATACGAGGATCTTTTACGAGCTATTGAAAGGCAATCAATTCGTATTTGTAATTATTCTAACTCACGAGCAATATTTTTTTGCGCTGACTGCTCCTTCAAAAGAGAACCTGAAAAACTTTCGATTGGGTCTGGGTAACTTTTGTAATTTTCTGAGATATTTTAAATGTATTGAATCTGGTTTCATCTTAAGGGTTCTTAAAGCATCGCTAATTAATGACGCAATATCGAAACGTACAAATTTTTTGAGTAAAATATTCAGTTATGAGTTTCGGAATAGGGAGAGCGCCCCATCATGGCCTAGTGGATAAGACACTCGCAATGTCTCATCCACTATGCCATGTGGATAAGACACATGGCATCCATCCTGAACCTTCACTATGGTTCATCATGAACCGGTTCATACTGAACCAGCATGCTGTTGATCTAAGAGTTTGGAGTTTTGGTCGGTTTTCTCAAGATGCAACATGGACATGCGTTAGAACCCCTTAAAAAGTCCTACGACCTAGCCAACTCCCCATTCTTGGCAGATAGTCCTAGACAGAGTATTCCTAAGACTTTTTATAGGGGGAGGGGCGATGTCGATAAACTGCCAATCAAATATTTGTTTTTACCAACTTAGTTATTTTTTTTTTTATCAATCGTATTACCAACTTCTTAGTTTTACCAACTGGGTTTACGTAATTTTGCCAAGTGTACTAGAAATAGAAAGTAAATTATACTTTTCGCTATTTTTTTTTTTACCAAGTTTCCTAACTAGATGACTAATTTTGACAAGTTTAACAGAATTTGCGTGTGTTGGGAGACAGGCTCCCCCCCCCCCCTTTCCCTCCTTTAACAACGGCCCTGGTCTTAGCGTATTTTTCTCAAAACACAACGCAGACAAAATAGGGCGAATAAAGTTGCTTTCACACATAAGAAAAATACGAAGCAGGATCTGAACTATAGTATACCGGATGTTCAGGAAATACTTGAGACATGATACAGGAATGAAAGAAATATGTGCTAAATTTTGCCTATAATTATATTTTAAACTTTAAAGCAAAATTTCGCTATCATTCACCTAAGGAAGTTTAAGAACAAAAACGTTACATGAAAACAACATTATATATAAAATGAAATCAGAAGAACAGTATTATTTGAACTGAAATCCTTAACAATCCATAAGTACTTATCTGTAACCTTCCATTCGCATCGCATAACATTATTGACTATTTCCCGAGCAAATTAGTAATTTACATCATCATCATTTTGAAAAATATTCAATTTCTTGAAGGTATAAAGGCCTCCTACAAAAAATTTATATTTCTGCCGTACACAGGTTTTGGTAATGAAGATAGATTGTAATATTCGTAGTACATTTTTATTCATCTACTAGCTGAACTACCCCTTCTTCGCACGGGAATGAATGGACTTTTTGACATTAATATTTGTTGTGAGTACTATTTATTGTAATAAAGATATATAGCAAAATGGATATCGCGTTATATTGTGTTCAATAATCATGCATACTGAATTTCAAGGCAATCGTTTTTATGGTGCAGAAGGCGATGCGGCGTAGCGCAATCTAGTGGCGAGTTTTAGCAAAACGGATACGGCGAAAATATTCTTCGCATTCAGATATCGATGTATACGAATTTTCATGACGATCGGCTGAATAGTCCTGAAGTTCATGTGTTGACGCGACATCTAGTATCAAGTTATAGGAAAATAGATCGTGCCAAACTCTTCCCCGTGTTCAAATATCTATGTATACCTATTTTCATAGCGATCATTCGCACAGTCAAGAAGTGATACACTACAGGGCCATCTAGTGGTTAATTAAAGTAATGATTTGATACAGCGCCGTCAAGTGGCGAGTTATAGCAAAATGGATAACGCCAAAATATTCTCATTGTTCAAATAGCTATGTGTACTGATTTTCATAGCCACCGTTTGAATGGTCAAAAATTTGGCCTGCTGCAGCGTCATCTAGTGGCGAGTTAAAATAATAATGCATTGCAGTGCCATCTAGTGGGGAGTAACATCAAAAGTAACACAGTTAGAATATATTCTTCGTGCTCAAATGCGTAAGTATAAAAAATTTTATGCCGATCGTTCGAACGGTATAGAAGTTGATGCGTTGCAGCGCTATTTAGCGGTAAGTTACAGCAAATGGGTTGTGAAAAATATTCTCCGTGTTCTAATATCCGCGTGTACTAAATTTCATCGAAATTGGTTAGACGATATTCGCATAGCAAACGGCTAAACGGAATAGAATTCGACGTTCTGTTGCGCCACCTAGTGGCAAGTTAGAAGAAAACGGATAGCATAAAAACCTTCTCCATGATAAAAGACTTAGGTGAACCAAATTTCATGGTGATCGGCGAAACGGTGCTGAGTTTTTTAACCACCTACACACATACCAACACTCATTTTTATCTATAACCAGTCTTATTATATATACCAGTCTCAAATAAAATACAGTTTCAAATCTAAGCCTCGCCAAAGTGCCAGCATACGCCATTTTGCAAGAGTTTTTTCAGGGAATCATTCGAAGCATTGACTTAGCAGCAATCAAAATGGGAAATGGTTCGACCGCCAGGCCTTTTTTTGAAAAGTGGAATCCCTTAATACAGCCTCATTTTTTAAATTATCAACTATAACATGTTTTATTCATCGTTACGTCGATGTACTAAATGCGAAGATTTCAATTTTCTGAAATTTGGCGGATTTCCCCCAAGTTAAATCAATGTACTCAATTGGCGAGAATTCTGAAGCTACATCGCTTGAAATGCCCTAATAACTGCATTATTTATGCACGGATAGTTAAAATTTAATGCTGTATTCTAAGAAAACCTATACACTTGTTTTCAAAAATGCTATTCCCTTAAGCTCTCAGTAAATTGCGCCAAAAAGCCTAAAACTGTGCAAACCGCTAGAACTCACTTTCTAAAAATCGGCCTATCAGCCATTTTATTTTTCGCCAAACTAAAAAAAATTACATATTAGTCTCGGAAATCTTCGATCCTCGTTGTTTTGCGTATAAAACATTTCATTCCTGCTCTCATTTCTTATGCGCACACGATATTATAATTGAAAAAATAACCTTACAAATATAAACTAAAAAAATCATTATTATTCTTTTATTTTCACTTTAAGAATTTAAAACATTTTATTCGGCAAAATCGCTACACATGGCAACCAAGATGCTTATTTCACACACTTTTTTCACTACAGGGGTTACAATTACATAAAGCTTTCTGCGTGGACAACATAAAAATTCTCTTAAATTCCGGGAACGGGTGGACTTTCAAAGTTTGAAAGTGGACTATCATTTATTCTATATTATTTTACATATATCTGTTTAAAATTTCAGGCTGAGAGGTCCATTTTTGTTGAATTGTACACTACCCAAATCAACAAATTGACAAACATAATTTCATTTTTATTTATAAGATAACCTACGCTTGTTTTAAAAAATACCCTCTCATTAAATTGCGCCAAGCGCTAGAATCATAGAAAATCTGACACACTTTCAGATTTTAAATACGCACTAAAGTGCTATATATAAAAAGAGTTATAATCCATGGGTCTTCCCTATTTTCGTTCCTTCTTTTATTAAGTTGGAAAGTGTATCATTATTCATGAGTGTGATTAAACAAAATTAAAATTGATATTTCTAACATCCTTTTTTTCTGGATGTAATGCATTAGAAATAGATGCAGAAAATCTGCTCAGAAAAATGCACAATTCCAACTGAATGAAAATTTCAAAAACTTATACGCAGGTGTATTCATAACCCAAATAGCAGACTATTAAATTACGATAAATAGCGCCAAGCGTTGGAATCCTCCTCAAAATCGCACATCAACCCCTTTTATTTTTCGCCCAATTAAAAAGTTGCACATTTATTTTCGGAAAATTTCCAAATTCTATTTTTCTTTTGAGTATAAATCATTTCATTCCCGCTCTGATTTCACATGCACACATGCATATTTTAATTTAAAAACAACCTTACAAATAATCTAGTCAAAATAAAAAAAAATCGTTATTCTTTTATTTTTACTTCAAGAGTCTGAATCATTTAATGAACTGCCGAATGTGGCAACCTAGATAAGCTTAATTGTCGCTTAATGCACTGTGGGGTTACAATTACGAAATGGTGGAAAGCAAAAATTAGCCTTTTGAGTTACGTTTTTATCGATGTTTCCTAAAATAGTTCGAATTTTGAAAAAATCGCTTCGAGGTGTGTCGGGACCTGTCATGGAGAATTTCCGTTCAAAATTTGGTAGGTCTACGATCACCCGTTTGCGAGCTACGCGAGACACAGACAAACAAACAGTTTACACACATTGTTTTATTAATATAGATACCAGTCTCAAATAAAATACAGTTTCAAATCTAAGCCTCGCCGAAGTGCCAACATACGCCATTTTGCAAGAGTTTTTTCAGGGAATCATTGGAAGCATTGACTTAGCAGCAATCAAAATGGGAAATGGTTCGACCGCCAGGCATTTTTTTGAAAAGTGGAATCCCTTAATACAGCCTCAGCTTTTAAATTATCAACTATAACATGTTTTATTCATCGTTACTCCGATGTACTATATGCGAAGATTTCAATTATCTGAAATTTGGCGGAATTCCCCAACTAAAATCAATGCATTCAATTGGCGAGAATGCTGAAGATAGATCGCTTGAAATCCCTTAATAACTGCATTCTTTCCGCACGGATCATTAAAATTTAACGCTGTATTCTAATAAAACCTTTGCACTTGTTTTCAAAAATCCGTTTCCTTAAGCTCTCAGTAAATTGCGCCAAGCCGGAAACAGTGCAAACCGCTAGAACTCACTTTCTCGGCATTTGAGCCATTTTATTTTTTCGCCAAACAAAAAAATTTTAACATATTAGCCTCCGAAATCTTCAATTCTTATTGTTTTGCGTATAAAACATTTCATTCCTGCTCCGATTTCCCATGCACACGATATTATAATTAAAAAAAAATAACCTTACAAATATAAACTAACAAAAAAAATCATTATTATTCTTTTATTTTTACTTTGAGAATTTAAAACATTTTATTCGGCAAAATCGCCACACATGGCAACCACGATGGTTATTTCACACTTTTTCCACTACAGTGGTTACAATTACGGAAAGCTTTTTGCGTGGAGAACATAAAAAATCTCTTCAATTCCGGGAACGGGTGGACTTTCAAAGTTTTAAAGTGGACTACGATTTATTCTATATTATTTTACATATCTGTGCAAAATTTCAGGCTGATAGATCCATTTTTGTGGATTTGTATACGAATCAAATCCACAAACAAACAAACAAACAAACAAACAGAATTTCATTTTTATTTATAAGGATTAGCATTACTTTATCTTAATATATAGATATATAACCTTGCTCTTAACCCTAAGTGGCAGGGTTGCCGTAGAAACAGTAAATCAGCTCAGATATGTAAATACAGACGTCTGGCAGGAGCTTGTTGAAATAAATTTTGAGTTGTTCAAAATGTATATTTTCGTCAAAATCTGGACACTGAAACTATTGGAGATTACAATACTTCCTCCGCTCCGTAGAAGAAAGTAAAAAGAAAACAAATAAACAGTATATATAGAGCAAGAGCCAGCGGCCGCCAGACCTTCGTTATAGTATAAAAGCTGAAACTTTCTCTGCGCATACCCCCCAACAGAGGTAGGAACAATCGGCCACTATAAAGTTTGGATGATCGTGGCTTTGGCAGGTAACAGGTGGCAAAGGTGTATAAAATTGCTGAAAATTTTCGTCATTTCATAAAGGTAATTTTTTTTATATGTTCTTCTTCGCAGTACCGGAAATCACTTTATCCCTTGCCAGACACTTTTCCATCGTGGCAAACCCCCGCCAGGCAACCTCAAAGTCAACGGGAGTCATGGAAAACTGCTGTGTTCGTAAACTCCCGGGACGAAGTACGTCAATCTGTCACAAAGTGTCAAGCACATTTTATACTGCTACTTCTGAACTTTTTTACGATGCTGCAGCACGCTCGTAATAGAATTACGTTTTCCATGACTTTGAGATTGTCTGGCGGGGGTTTGCCACGATGGAAGGGTGTCTGGCCAGGGATAAAGTGATTTCTAGTACTGCGAAGAAGAACATATAAAAAAAATTAAGCTTTATGAAATGACGAAAATTTTCTGCAATTTTATACACCTTTGCCACCTGTTACCTGCCAAAGCCACGATCATCCAAACTTTATAGTGGCTGATTGTTCCTACCTCAGTTGGGGGTATGCGCAGAGAAAGTTTCAGCTTTTATACTATGACGAAGGTCTGGCGGTCGCTGGCTCTTAGACTAATATTACTTGAACAATATACTGATTGCATTGACGGAGAAACTATTAATTTCAGTTAGAGGCTTTCAAGTGCCTTTGGTTTTCAACTAAAAATGTAGATACTATATTAACTATTCCATAAAAAAATTTCACATTTGGAAATTTAAAAATAACTATAAACATTGTGTGCTGATTGATTTGTTATTTTATAAGTAAAATATAAGTAAGTCTATGAAGGAAAATAACAGAAACATCCCAATAAAATAAAGTAAAATATTCTATTTGCAGGAATTCCTTTGCATTACGGCGGAGAAATCACGAAAGGACACTTTTAAGTGTCTCCACTCTGTGTAAGTGCATGAAAAATTAAACTCACGCAGAGAAGAAACTCTGCCTTACTTTTGCAAACACGCGAAATAAACCCCATTAGTCATCTTTTCATTCTCGCCTGTCAGCGCCTAAGTGCAGGCATAAATAGATTTGGTCCTCGCAGTGATGGATGCCCCGTTCATTTCCCAATTCCAACGTACAAAAGTAACAGAAACAATATTTATCTAAATAAATATGAAATGAGATGGTGGACTCATTTTAAAACATTAATTTATTTTTCAGATTTCTCTGTGTGTCTGTGATGTTTATATTTTTAATTGTTGCGATGGGTTGGAAGTGGTTGCTTGTTAAATAAGAAGTCCAGTAAACGTTTTAAAATACAGCACACTATATTATTAAATTATTTTACTTGATTAACATATTTAGACTAGTTACATAAGCATGGAAATTTAATGATCATTGCGTAATATGGTAAGTGTTGGCCAAGCGGCTGAAAAGTTGTGACCATCGGGTATGAAGTGCAAATAAGTAAAACGTCAAGAGTGACTGGAGCTCCACCAAGGGATGATGAGGATACATACTCCCTCCTTATTAAGACCATAGCCCTGATATAAAGGAAGGGTGTGAAAGCTTGGTGACTACGCGTTTCAGAATGTTTTTTGTCTTCGTAATAACAACCGGGCAAGACCATCGTTACCGGGATGAGTGTCTAGAGCACGTCCAAGCTTCAGTGAATCTGGAAGAACTCCGTCTTCGACCATCAATATGACAATGCTTTTTCTGATGTCTGATTCGACAGTCTGCCATTTTTTGAGTGGCTGTAGGGAGCAGAGGTAGTCTGTCCTTCCGCGCTTCCAGAATCCTTTCTTGAGGTCCTGCAGGAGCTGCCATCTGTTTGTTGGGGTTGTAGTGCAGAAAGAACTGGCTGGAGAAGAAAAGACAGTGTATCCTGAAATGAAATGCGAGAGGATTAGTACATCGATACAGTCATTGTCACACTTTTTTATGTGGGTAAGTGGTCATTTGTTTAGTAATGCTTCTATTAGGCAAAGTAGAGAGGAAAACACTTCAAATGTTACGATTGTTTCTAACTCTTTTCAGATGATACTTAATACAACAAATACTTGCCTGCTAAATACGGCCAGAGTGAGGCGAGGCAAACAAACTGAACGGCACTGAATGCCATCCAATGGAAGAACTCGATAGATAATGAGCAATCAGTTCATTTTCAGGCAAAGAAAGCTCCAAACTGCTGCATTTCGCTCAGTTTTTGCCGGGCACTCACGGAATTCGTAGCATCCTTGCTATAAATATGGCGTGGAGCAACTCGAAGAGCACTGAAACGACGAAGAGCTGCTATAAACGCGTGAGATGATAAGTTGCTGGCAGCTTCAATATGAACTGCCTTTGTACATAAGCATATGAAGAAGTCTATATGGCCCTTGTGATCTTTGAGCCGTGACCTAGACTGAACTTCAGCGATGTTGGACTGATGTAATTGGTTCTGCAGTAGAAAAATGTCTCTTGTGACTTTCCCGACACTTGGATAAATTACGCATCACCCCATAAGTTTTTGTGAAGGTCTTAAAACTGTAACATTTTAGGCATTTATTTATGTGTTTGTTTATTAGCCACTTACCCCCAATGGTCGAATAAGATTGTCGAATGATATGAGCTAACAAGGTAGTAGGTCCAGTATGCAGAGAATCCACATGACGCTCTTTGATGAACAGCTCACTGAATTTGAGTTCATATGGCAGAATGATGGCATATTTTTTATTAAATTGCAATTGAGAGTTCTGCCATCGACCTTCCAAACGTAAGAGTCAGTTTTTGTCCAAAAACGATTGAAGGGAGTTCAGTTTTCTAATATATGGGAGTGATTCTTGAACTTTAATGCGATTTATGTGTTACAAAATATTACCATTTTGAATCGAACGGATATTTATTTCATTTCTGGAAATGTAATCGACGTAGATTACAGTATCAAGTTTTTGTCTGAGTCTGCGATTTCAGCAGATATTTTGCAGTTTTGATGAATCTCTGGAAGTATGAAAAAAGGGGAATTATTCTAGACAACAAGGAGGATTTTTGAAAAACAAATACCAACCAAATCATTTATTGTGTCGGTATGAAGAGTGAAGACTCCATCAGATCTTTGTACTATCTTTACAACGTCACCAATTTTTTACAGTTTATTCCACTCTTAGGCCAATAAGCTTTTTTTAATTGGAGGTACTGCGGACCATTCAGCCATGAACTACCATTTTGAAGACATTTCGGATCAATACATCGGGACGCGAAATCTGCGGATTTTCTTTAGTAGATACATTCTCTATTTGATGAGAATAACATCTAAGATTTGGAAGTCCTGCTGACAACGAAAGTCTTCCAATTATGTGGATCAGCAGATAACTACCAAAGAACAACCATGGAATAATTCCACGCGAAACCCGAAAAAGGAGTTTGTTATCACTGAGTGTATTCAGAACGGACATGAACTGTTTTGGCAGTAAATTGGCTGAATTAAGTCAAACTCAGGATTGGATATCTGTTTGATGAGGGCAGCCTTTGTTTTTGCAACTAGAAGCATGACTTGAGTAGTTCGATTATATGTCTGTCAGCAGTAGATAACCACCACATAAACAACGGATTAAAAATATATAACGAACTGCATCACAATGATAATATACTTCTATTTATTCTTGGTAATAGTGATCAAAAATTTGAAATTCTCAAAATATCACTGCACAAGAAAAGCCCCTGACATAAATCTTTACTGCACTGTGTAATATTTTAGATATTCAGTGATACAAAATATTATCTGATAATCACACACAAAAATCTTACGTTGGGAGTGTTAAAAGTCAACCACTAAATTAGCGGCTAAAATTATGTGATGCCTGTAATCACTGAACACCATGTTCTGAATGTGTAAAGGATGGAACTCCAAACTACAACTTATTCATCTTATAGAAGAAATCTGAGGGAATCTTGTGAAAAAATAGCAGACGAAGTTTTAAAAAGAATTTTTGCTGTAGTCACTACACTGTTGCTAATAGAGAAACCAGCACCAAAAGAATTGCTAGAAAGGTAGATGTAGCAATGAACCCATGACTAGTCCACAAGAATGGAAACAAGAAAGATAAATCATGCCAAACGTATCGATTATAAAACACTTTCCAACACAACAGTTTTTTTTGCGCCAAATGTCGCGGTTTATTGTCCTTAAATGAGGATAGATTTTGGAGATACTCTTATAAACATTTTTATACTTATTGTACTGAGCTTGAAATAGATTAATGCCCCGCAAATGCTACAGATCGTAATGCATTGAAATTTTTTTGAGTGTCCAAGAACTAATAATAACATAGACACTATCTTCAATGGATAACATCACTTTATGAGCTTTAATAACATATAAGTCATGATTTCGTTAAAAATCCAAATATCTCTAAAATACGCTTTCAAGAATGACTCATCAACGAGCGCGATGTGTTGGATTTTTTCTTTTGGCTCCTGTAAAAGAACTATAAATGTTACAAAAATCATTTTCAATAAG
Source organism: Cheiracanthium punctorium (assembly GCA_038373885.1). Taxonomy (NCBI): domain Eukaryota; kingdom Metazoa; phylum Arthropoda; class Arachnida; order Araneae; family Cheiracanthiidae; genus Cheiracanthium; species Cheiracanthium punctorium. The sequence goes on from JAWZYV010002352.1 coordinate 1,779,914, forward strand.
GTACATGGCATTTTACATAGAAAAAAACATATATAATTTTCACACTAATCGGTGTACATTTACGGCAGTTAGAGCACGGACCGGTGGACAGAAGAATGGACAGAAAAATCGAATTAATAAACACCTCCCAATCTTACAGGAAAGATGAAAATATAAATTGCTATTCCTCTTATACAAAATACGGTATCGCACGAACACGGAGAGCAAAAAATGTATTCTAAGGGTTAGTATTCTAAAATTAATGTTCCACAGGCTGAAAAATCGATGTTTGCAATTTTGTTGCATGTAAATCGCTTAATGCGTTAGAAACCCTTAAAGATTCCTCTGACCGACGCAACCCCTCTCCTTGACAGATAGCTATAAAGGATTTCCAAACTTCCCATTAAAATCGTTATAGCGTAATATTATCAGATTAGGTATATTTTTTATTTCCCGCCAAATAATGAAAATATCGCCAAGCTAGGGTTCATTTTTCGAAAGTAAAAATTTCGCATCCTATTTGGCGATTTATCGCAAAAGTCGCCAACACTGGCGAATTTTGGAACAACTTTTGAGGGAGTATTCAATCGTTATATCAGGTAATTATATATAGTAGGATATTGTTGTGCTTTAAATAGATGCCTGTCTCTAAACTGCCATTGAACGCAATGCATTTGAATTATTTTGAGTATTCCTGTAGAAAAACTATTAATCATACAGACATTATTTTCGACGGAGAGCTGTATTCTGTAATCCTGAGGGAATCTTGTGAAATCTGTGAAATCTATGTACCAATTTTGTTTAATTTGAAATAGACGAATATCTCTAATCTACACTTAAAAGAACGACTGCCCATAGAGCGTATTGCATTGGAAGTCTTTTGAGTTGTCCTGTAGAACTATTAATGCTTCATACATCATTTTCGATAAGGTACATGGTACAATACCTAGGAACAACAATATCAATTTCGTAGAAATTGATGCATATTTACATGAGTTAGAGCACGGACGGACGGACGGACAGATAAACCGAAATCATAAACACGTTTCAACTTTGTTGAAAAGTGTTAAAAATGTTAACAATTAAGTGACTTTATTTATATTATTTCAAGAAAGTATCCATTGCAAATATAAATTACATATTTCATATTTTTTTCAAAGTAATATATTTTAGGAACCTCAAAATATATGCAGGTTAATAGGAAAAGATTGAAAAATAATTCATGGAAATATTTAAATGAATTTATCGGAAAAAGTCTAGGAAACTATTTCAATCAACTATTTTAAAAGTCTCTTTTTTCATGTGATAAAAATAAATTTACAATTTTTTTTGAAATTATTAGTTTTCTCTTCACATTTCTACATGTCCACATTCTTTCATATACTTTTTTTTTGTCACATGCCAACAGTATATGGTCGGAACTTAAAAAAACACGAAACATTCCGAGAAAAATAAAAGCCGCATAAAATTTCATGAGACACTTACGAACGTGAAGAATGTTTATCGACTGTGAAGAAAAAAAAACATAAAAAAATGTTTGAAAATACTTCTAAAATAATTATATAAAAAAGATGTTTTTTATGGGTCCGATTTATTTTTGTCTTCATTTTTCATTCAGGTCTAGAAGATTTAAATAATTAATACTTTATGGATGTAGCGAAATTTTATTATTTATTTAGTCATTTTAAAATGCATATAAAAACACATTCATAATTCTTATTTGTTGAATATTCTTATAAAATTCACTTCTATTAGGAAGTAAAAATAATTTAATGTTTTAAAGCTTTACCTTTTCAACTAAAGAAATCAATTGGAAATATATTTTTAAAAGTCAATAAATTTTAAAGAAAACAAAATGTAAAAGTTAATTTGAAATATTTTCCTTTATTTTGGGGCAAATTTATTTTACTAAGAAAATAAAATAATGAATGCATGTTCATGATATTTATAAATCTTTGTAAGTTACTATAGATTTAATAAACATCCAGAAATATTCAATAATTGCTTCAAAAGTAGAAAATCATTTATTTTATTTAAAGCATCCTTAGCAGCTCACAGCAGTTCAGACAAGATCTTGCTATTAACCTACTTGTCATGATTTATACTAAGATTCTATCTGGTGTTTGAATTTCACGGTCCGATTGACTTTTCCTGATCTTAAATACATACCTTTATAATTTAGGTGCATAACGTTTGCTGATTAATAGGTTTAAAGCCTTCTAAACAACTAGGCTTTTGGGAGTGTAATTGTGTAATTTAAGCGTGCTGTTGGTTTTCTTTTAAAAATTAAATGTGACAGATATTGGTGAAAATGACTGTTATACCTAGTTAGGGTAAGGAAATCTACCAAAAGCTCTTTGAACCTAAAATAACACTATCGGAAGACATTGATACATAATGGCCACGTTTATCCTCAATTAGTATGGAACATTATATTATGATTTTCCTTTTTAGATACATTTTTTTAGATGCATGGATGTGCATTACACTTTAATAATATTTTTCTCAGTATTTCTATTTGACCAGACAACATGTCGATGCATTTCTATTTAGTATGCATTTTTCTGTACTTACAGTTTTATTATCCTGCTATATACTTACGCTAATCCCTGACTCTCGAACTATTCCGGCTGAGCCACTTGAAAATAAAAACTTTTACAGTCATTAATCAAACAGATTAAAAAGTTATTGCCTAAAAAAGAAATAAAATCTACACCGTCTCAACGATTTGGTAGAATTTTTTCATTATATAAAAATACTGGCTGAAGTACCCGTCGTTGACGGGTTAGTACTGAAAGCAAATTACCAAAAAGCAAGAACTTTCGTCAGCATTGTAGGAGCACACAGAATGGGTGTAGTATGTTGCCAAAGTAAAGAAAGCGAAGTTATAATGTTTATGTATTGTTAAAATATTACAGGTTAGAGAGTAATTAAGTAATATCATTTCATTCGCTTTAGTCGTAATTATGTGATGCGCGATCGAATATCTAAGCATATTGAAATAATTTTCTCAAAATCTCAAAATCTAATCAAACTTTAGAAAAATTGGAAGCCTAGAATTTAAGTTGAATGACAACCTACCATTTCACCAAATTCCGTTTCATTCCCTGCAGTCTTTATTTCGTGATGCTGGAACAAAATTTCAGCATTTTCACAAAATCTCAAAATGTAATCAAAATATTTTTAAAATTCAACGTCTATAAAATAAGATTAGCAACTACCTATCATATCACCAAATTTCGTATCATCCATATCAGTCGTTATTACGTGATGCTTGGAGAAATATAAACGTATTTTGAGAGAATTTTCACAAAATCTCAAAATCTAATAAAAGTGTTTAAAAAATTGGACACCTATAGTTTATGTTGAGCAACCATCTATCATGTGACCAAATTTCATATCATTCGCTTTAGCGTTATTACGTAATGCGTGAACAAAGATTCACTCAGTTTTAAACGATTTTCGCAAAATATCGAAATCTAATCGATTTTTTAAATTAGATGCTTATAGTTTAATGTGAGTGACCACCTATCATTTCACCAAATATCATTTTTTCACCTTCGCAGTTATTACGTGATGTGCGAACACAAATTTACGCAGTTTGAAACGATTTTCGCAAAATCTCAAAATCTAATGTAGATTTTTTAAAAATTCGACACCAATGTTTCAAGTTGAATTTCCACCTATCGTGATACCAAATTTCATTTCAATTGCTTCAGTCGTTTATATGTGATGCTCGAGCACAAATTTACGCAGTTTGAAAGGATTTTTGCAAAATCTCAAAATCCAATCAAGATTTTAAAAAAATCTGTCCGACGCCTATGTTTTAAGTTGAGTGACCACCTATCATGACACAGAATTTCATATCGTTCGCTTCAGTCGTTTTTACGTGGTGCTTGAACAAAAAAAGCGTCACCGACAGAATGACAGAATGACAGAACGACCGAACGACAGACGGACAAACTTTTTTTTTGAGTGTCGCACCGGATTCCCAGGTGCTTGAAACGGATAGAACAGTGCGGAACGGAAGTAGCAAAATGTCTGAATTCCAAGAAATATACAGACAAAAGTTTAATTTTATTTATATAGATATATCTGCGCTACTTTAAAAATCTGAAAATCGACCTGTTCCCCAATTTTTAAGCGATTTTCCTCTATTTACAGCTATATTTTATTTCCGAGAGTAAAAAAAGTGTGGCATTTGCGTGACAAAATTATGTGTCAAGTGATAATGACGTCATACTGAAGTCACGGTTTGAAAAGAAAATTGCGATTCCAGTTCGTTAAAAATAGTTTTTCTAGATCACGCAGTTTTCACTAATAAAATGATTTCACATGGAATATTGATATGAGGGATGAGATGTTCCCAGCGAAACGAAATTATTCGAATGCGAAAAGTTTTCGCGCGTGTTTCGAAGAAAATGGAATTCCGATTTCGGTATATAATAAAAATTGAATATGAAGTTATTTATTTTAAGTGGAGAAAAATTAAATGTATCGAGTGTAGATATGTTCTTGTCAAATGATTTTTCTAGTGAAGTTGTAATTGCTCCCACAACGATCTTTCTTTTCTACTAAAATACATAATTAACAAACTTACAAAATATGTGGTTTACGTATCTTGTATTCTTGTATATCTATGGAGGTATAATAAGTGTAATCAAGTTTAACTGGAGTCCATCGAATAAAGCTCAGTCAATTTTGATAATAAACATCAGTTCTGGTTTTTCCATTAAATCGGATCATCTTGCAAGAGGTAAAAAAAAATTCCTCGATACAATAAATTCACTCTTATATGCAAGTAAGAATAGCTTAGGAATTTATGTAATTCGAACCACTGTTAAGGCAAATGCGTCTTCGGAAAAACTTAAAAGTTGAGATTCGACTTATAAAGGGGGATTCAAAAGTTTATCTTAGAAATATAAAGAGTCATATAGGAGACCCAGATTCACATAGTAATGTGGGGTTGGAGTATGTCGTCTTCATGCACCTTTTAATAACCATTTTGGAAGAACTGTTCGAGTGTTTGCCTAAATTGTCAATCTAATTTCATAAGCAATGAGCTTTCCTCCGATACTTTCAACAATGAAATGAAATGTTATTTGTAAACTATTAATTTTGGTTTTGTTCTTTCTCTGAAAGAACAAAAGAAGCATTAGTTTTGGATGTTCGATGGTCGGAAAGTTCACTGTTACTTCAACACTTCTTCCAAAGTGGTTACTAACAGGTAAATGAAGACGACGTTTCCCACCTCACCCTTGCTATGTGATTCTGAATCGCCTTGGTCTCCTCTATCACCTTTTACATTTCTGAAAAAGTTTTGAATCACCCTGTATGCTTAGCTTTGATTATCCGTATCCAACTCTGAAATATCTTTTGGGTTCCAGAATTGCGATTGATTAAGAGAGAAAGGAGCAATAAGTGAATCTCATCCGTTGTTCCGAAAGTCCCCACAGTGGTCACTAGCAGTTTCCGAGAGGTGTCAGTATTCAGAATTCCCGATCTCCACTGATGAGGAACCGAATGGTGGCGGGGAACTCCAGAAAGGGCACATGTAGCTCTAAACGAAACATTTGGTGACGGTTAGCTGTCCTCTCCAGGCAAACAAAAAAGGAACTCTCCAGAGTTGTGTGTTTGTTTGCAAGGAACTGAGAAAAGGTTTCATAAAAAAAGAAAAAAAAAATTATATTTCCAGAACTTTTTTCTTGCGATCCTAATTTATGCAATTTTAACACCATGAAAATTGATAGACTTTGATAAATTTAAAATATACTTTCACAAATGTTTTAGGATTTGCGTTTGTATATTTTAGTTAATAAAACATGTCTGAGCATTATAGTGAAAACTGGAGGTTATTAAATGAAATTTTACGACTTGCACTCTCAGAGATGTTCATACATGCAGAAAACAGTAAATATAGTTAATATAATTATTTGTTGATTGAATAATATAAATTTGAAATTATTGTTTAAAATTTCCGAGAATAGTCAGAACAATTGATCCAGTCTGTTACTCAATATGAAATGTGACATGTGCTGGTTAATATAAATTACATTACATACCATATTCTGGAGATGTATTTATATGATTAACAACAACCTCTTTTCCCTGGAAAATGCTAAGGTGGTGTTTTTCAAATAAAAGTAGCCCTTAAAGAAATGCTATATTTAGTATACTATTAAATTTCATTTACTAAAGATTCGATCACAGTTTTAGTTACTGGGCGCTCTTTTAAATTAGATGAGGAATGGAAAATATCCTACAAGTAAAAATTACTTAAGATAAAAAAAAATCGATTTTTTAATTTTAAAGGAGAGAAAACGACGTATTAGTATATATTATTCGATATCTTCAAAGAAATTCAAAAGCTTCTTTGTTCTCTGCATTCTATGTTCTTATTGAAATAATTCACTTATTAAGAACTAAGAAAATTGTTTAAAAAGTAGTTTATATCAAAGCCAATATCTCTAGCTATATAGAGATTTTCGTATCTTTTCATAGTTTATTAATAATTCTTCAAGTAACTTTTCCTGAGGCGATGAATATATAATTTTCGCGTTATATGTTTACATTGCTTTCTCATAAGCTATGCCTGCAGGAATTACGGCATAAAACTCCTTTACGGCAAAATAGTAACTCCTTATTCTATTGCGCTAGTATAATAGAGATAATAATCGGAGATCCACTTCCAAAAAAGTCTCTGAATTGAACAAGACTATTTTTTTATAGCTTATTACATTCGCTGGGTCAAGTGAAACTGAGAACAGGTGTCTCTGGTGTGCTGTCAAAGCTGCTGTTTTTAGCAAGGTAGTAAAAGGAATAGTAAGGCTCAAAGTTGTTATATAAATTGGATATTGCATGTAAATGAAAATTATGACAGTCAGCCAGCTGAATGAGGAAATAGAGCTGGTCAGTTTGCCATAGTATGTATAAAAATTAAGTACGGTGCAATTCATTGAGCAAAGTTAAAAATTTTTTGAGGGTATTAATTTTTATATCAATCTTTAAAAAAATGGTCAGTCAACAATTTTTCGGGACAAAGCCCGTCAGTCAGCAAAAAAGAAATAAAAATTTTGTGCGCGCGCTCGGCTTTTCTGGCGGCGGAAAAGTAAAATTAATGCGAATAGGAAAGAGCCCTGGTATACTCGCAGGTAAGGGACCGAATTTATGTACACAATAGCTGGGGATCATTGTATCTATAGGGAGGGTCTTGGACTATAAACGCATTGCGAATATAAAAGAGAATACGAATATGATATATGAATAGAAACAGGTGCACGAGAATTGTTGAACACTTTATAAAACTATAAAAGAAAATATTCTAAACACAGTATTAAAATATAACTAATTGCATACATAACAAAAATTATAGCTTTTCAATATGGGATCCTTTGGTGGCTCGTGCAACATCTAAAAGGTATTCGATTTCATTACAAGTATTTGAAAGCATCTGAGGAGTTATGAAATGAAAAGCAGGTCTGATTCTCTGCTTCAGTTCCAGTACATTAGGGCATCTAGTTCTGTAAACAATATCTTTGACGTAACCCCACATGAAAAAGGCCAAGGGGGTTAAATCCGGGGAGGGGGAAATTGAATTGGACCACAAAGACCTATCCATCTGTTTGCGAAATGTTGACTGAGGCAATTGATCGCAGACTTTGCCACAGTCGTCATGCCCACTATGATCTTCCTGAATCTCTTGCCAAATTCCTTGACACCTAGATCCATGTATCAGATATTTTATTGGAACAAAATTGTGCGAAACGAAAATCTAGCATTTTTGTAAGTCGTACGGGGTTCGAGCAGGATCATGGGGTCTATTCTCCCCCGAGAGTTAAAAATAGTCGACCCAGCAAACACACACCTGCTGGCAGAGTGCCTTACCGTTTCTGCCTTTACGTTCAGCAACGGCACGACACTGCAAATAGTAACTGAATCGTAAAAAAAGTGGTCGCCGGAGAAGTACCTTGCCAGAAGCTCGGGAAGGCAACGGCACTGTGCTGGCAGTATGCCAGGTGCCGGCCATCATGTAAATAAAGGCACTGGTTCATTAAGTTTACAATGCCTAAAATGAAATGGCAGGGTGCGGGCTATTACTGCAAATACGGGCACTGGCCTGGTATCTTAACAGTGGCTGTAATATAATGACACGGTGCCGGCTTAGTGCCTATTTATAATAATGCTGCCATAATTAAAATAACAGCCAGTATCGTATCCAGGGGACGGGTTAGGGGCTTATTCATCAACCCCCCTCTCCCCCCCAAAAAAAACACATTGCTTAAGGGTAACATTTGGATTTACTGTACGTTTCGTTTAGGTAAAATAAGCTTTTATTAGTCTCTGTCCAATCAATTTACATTCAAGCCATTTTTTTAATCAGACCCCAATCTCTTGGAAAAAAAACGTTACATTAATGCATTGTTGCACTTCAGCTTTCAAAACAGCCCCACTTTCGATTTGCTAAGTCATTCTCGATCAAAATCAGCCGCTTGATTTTCAACCGCGGTGCTCTACACAAATTTCTGTGCGTCATCAACATAATAAATTAAGATAGTCCCGGATAAGCCGCAACCCAGATAATCCGATCTCGGTTAATCGAGAGTCTACTGTACTTATATGGCGCACATGGGAATAACTCTAAAAATCAGCAACAAAATCCGTTAGTCCATCGTGTGCAAATTATGCTCACCCACCATTTGTGAATTCTGTACAGTTTTCATAAACTGCAATTTTCTTGCATATATTTACAATATACTTTTCTTACAATATACATACATACATACATACATATATATATATATATTAATCAAATTCTTACAGGAAGTAATAATAAAAAAAAGCTGTACTATGGTTACAGACACACACAAAACTTTAGGGTAACATTTTGCTATGTATTGTATATGTCGTTTAGGTCAAATGCTTTTTCTTATGTTAGCTAATCTAAATAGAAATTTCTACATCTATAATTTTATAGAGGAAAATACTTGTATACACTAAAATACACTATGAGAGTATGTATATTAAAAACAGTGAAAGTAAAAATTTACCTGTTATAAACTAAATCCAACTGTTATAAATCCAAGTAATATTGGTAGAAACCATCAATGTTGTATCATAAACCAACAGGATTTCAACTTTCAAGCAATGTTATTCTTATATTGCTCCAAACGACAAAACCATGCTAGTTGTCTTGAATAGCTTAACCAAAGAAATTTAACTTTTCGAAAGCTGTACAACAATGAGAAACCGGAAAAAATGTGTATCCTAAAAGTGTACTCGATTCGTAATTCATCAATTATAACTCTCTCGTTGCTCAACGTGTGCAAGATATGCGACCGGAATTAGAGACACAAGAAAAAGAATAGTTTCTAACTTAATGCACTCCGAAATGCGCCAAACTCGCCAATTTTCAAATCATTTAACTGGAGCGGTCCTCTCCCCCACGCACCATATTAATTTCGTGTTTCATATTTTATGTGCATTATATATATATATACATATATATTGTAATTATTCAGCTTGAAATTTGCCGTAATAACTGTTATATTAAATTTTATTATATTAAAATAGTTTTCCTTTTGCTGTGAAGCTGTGATTTTCGTTTTTCTCAATTGTTCTGGAAAAAGTGAAGTGCTTCTTATTTTATGTTTGTAAAGAATTTGAATATAATTACACACTATTCATTTAGCAAACTTTAAAAAATTTACAGGGCCCGATTATGATCAACAGCGGTTCCGGGCATTGATGAATTTGGGGGTCCCCAACTATAAAATTTGTTTTCATCTTCATAAATATTTTGACATATAAAAGAATATTTCAGAACAACATTTGAAACTGGGGCCCTTTCAAACCGGGGGCTCTGGGCAAAGTCCCGATTTGCCCATGCGATAATAAGGGTCTGAAAATTTATCAAATATATGTAAACAAAAGAGTCTGAATATTGGATAATGAATACTGAAGTGTGAAGATCCCGGGTTCGGGTCAATTCGCGGAGCTGTCGATCTAATTGTCTGGATCTTTGGTCGGTTTTCTCCAGATGTAACGAGAATTCCCATTAGAACCCCTTAGGAAGTCCTCCGACCAAGGTCCCAGGATAGTATTCTCCGCTGCATCGTTTCAATAAGGAGAGCTGGAAACGCCGTTAAATGCTTATATGCATATAGAATATTATTATAAACTCACTTAAACAAAAATAAATTAAACAGTATGCACGTTTCGGATGGTACAAAAGGTCCACTCTCCTTTACCACACTCCTGAAAAGAAGGGTGGACCCTTCGTACCACCCGAAACATGCATACTATTCTTCCGTGAAACTTGGATAATGCGAATATTTTGTCGATTCCTAGAATTTTTTTATTTATCATTATTTTCTGCGAGAATATATATTGTTCGGATTATTTAGGTATTTCGGTTTTTTTTTTGCTCTTTACTGTGTATTATTATGGTATACCATATTATCTATTTTTCCACTGAAAAGAGGGCAACTCATAACTTTAAAGTTTATTAGATCTATTATATTGGAGTACGAGGTAAATTCCTTAGAACAAATGGCCTTTCAGGAAAAACTGCCCCACATTCGCGTATCGAATAGGTTATACCCTGAAAATGGATGTGAGGTAACTTGTTATCATGTGTTTGTGTATCTAGATTATATTCTCGTCCTAATGGATTCACCTTATTTCCCTTAAAATGAAATAAATCTTAATGTTCTTATAATAATGGCTTGTTGTAGTACTTATCGTTTACAGTTTGTCGTGAAAGAATCATAAATTAAGTTCGATTATTAAATGGAATACTTTTAATACTTTTTTATTTGCTTTATTTCTTCGCTATGTGCGGTAATTACTTCACAATAGCTGCAATTTTGTAAAACTTCCCAGGAGCTGCCCCCTTTTATACATTTTCCACGTTTTGAGCTCGATATTGCGCCCTTTAGAAGACAGCGCACCGATGCGATGCTTACTTTAACGTGTCGGGTCGCCCCTGAAATTTCCAATAAATTATTAAAAGATCCCTTGAAAAGAAACAAATATAATGACACGTATAATTTTTTTTTCGCTCATACCGACACCGATTTATTTCACTCCAGTTTCCATGAATACAGGTAAAAGGCTATCTTACACACCTCTTATTAAAATAGACAAGCAATTTTTTATTTTCTGTCTTCAAACGCATAAAAAATTCATCGGTACTGCATATAAATAATCTGAATTAATATAGCCAAATCCGCGATAACAGTTCGAAGCTTGTAACCAGGACTCGTGAGCAGTTAGCGACGACGCTAAAATTTCTTGCTAGCCATCTGGTCTGTTGGGTATATAGTTTTAATGTGAAGCCCCGCGGTAAATCAAACATTTAATTCAAGAGCAACGAAACAGTGTAAAGAAAATAAAATTCCTAATAGAACCCATTGCGTACTTTCTATTTTTGGCTATTACATGACGGTGGATTTTAAAACTGGCTTAACGTAGTAAAAAGTCTTCAAATATATTTTAAGGAAAATTTTAGCAAAATTGGAAAAAATTAATATAATTATAAAAATTTTAAGAATATAAAATTCATATTCTGTACATAGGGACTCATATACAGGCTGGGGGTTTCACTGTGGATGCAGCGAATATTTTTATAGCATACTGAACTCGTTTGTTTTATTTTAGTTTTTAGTACTAAAATATTTGGAAGCACAGTATGAACTCTTCCCCTTACACCCCCCACTCCTTCCTCAAAAGAAAAAAAAAATCTTAGCCGTGAACATGCCTTTGGGTGTACGGAAAACATTTCTACACAGTATGAAAGTAAAATAATATTATTTAACTAGCTGAAGTACCCGTTCTTGACGGGTTAGTGAATGCAAATTTCCAAAAAGCAAGAACTTTCGTCAGCATTGTAGGAGTACACAGAATGGATGTAGTATGTTGCCAAAGTAAAGAAAGCAAAGTTATAATTTTTATGTATTGTTTAATATTACAGGTTAGAGAGTTTCATTTCATTCGCTTTAGTCGTAATTATGCGATGCGCGAACGAATATTTACGGATATTGAAATAATTTTCGCAAAATCTCAAAATCGAATCAACATTTTTGAAAAATTGGAAGCCGAGAATTTAAGTTGAGTGACAACTTATCATGTCGCCCAATTTCATTTCATTCCCTGCAGTCTTTATTTCGTGATGCTGGAAAAAAATTTCAGCATTTTCACAAAATCTCAAAATCTAATCAAAATATTTTTAAAATTCTCTCAACGCCTATAAATTAAGATTAGCAGCTACCTATCATATCACTAAATTTCGTATGATTCGTATTAGTCGTTATTACGTGTTGTTTGAAGAAATATAAACGTATGTTGAGAGAATTTACACAAAATCTCAAATCTAATAAAAATGTTTAAAAAATTGGACACCTATAGTTTATGTTGAGCAACTACCTATCATGTGACCAAATTTCATATCATTCGCTTTAGCGTTATTACGTAATGCGTGAACAAAGATTCACTCAGTTTTAAACGATTTTCGCAAAATATCGAAATCTAATCGATTTTTTAAATTAGATGCTTATAGTTTAATGTGAGTGACCACCTATCATTTCACCAAATATCATTTTTTCACCTTCGCAGTTATTACGTGATGTGCGAACACAAATTTACGCAGTTTGAAAGGATTTTCGCAAAATCTCAAATTCTAATCAACACTTTTTTTTTTTTTAAATTCGACGCCTGTGTTTTAAGTTGAGTGAGCACCTATCATGACACCCAATTTCATACAATTCGCTTCAGTCGTTTTTACGTGATGCTGTAACACAAATTTACGCAGTTTGAAACGATTTTCGCAAAATCTGAAAATCTAATCAAAATTTTGTAAAAATTCGACACCTATGTTTTAAGTTGAGTGACCACCTATCATGACAACCAATTTAATTTCATTCGCTTCAGTCGTGTTTACGTGATGCTTGAACAAAAAAAGCGTCACGGACAGAATGACAGACAAACTTTTTTTTGAGGTTCGCATCGGATTCCCGGGTGCTTGAAACGGATAGAAATCGCAAAATTTTTAAATTCCAAGAAATGTACAGACAAAAGTCTAATTTTATTTATATAGATTAAAATAACGAAATTTGATGCTAACACTACGAAAAATATACAGGTCCATTACCGCTATTTAGTGCTGTTCCGATACATTTTAAACAGTACCACGCCGTTAACTTTTCTGTGCATGTCAAAGACACATGGCACTTCGCCAATACTAGTTATGTACTGTCGCATATGCATTTTTCAGATATTGGCATTCCAGTGTCTAGCAGTAAACGACAATGCACATTGATCCCGACATACGGCACTTTGCCAGCATGACCGGTACCCTGCCGTTATTTTGCGGGCAACAGTGTGTTTGCTGGGGATGGTTAACTCTGCCCCGCCTTGAGGTTTTTGAGTCTTAAAGAGGAGCGTCAAGGGGTTCTTGTGGTTGGCTAAAAGACCTCCGAAGTAGTTAGCGCAAGTCGGTAACCAAGCAACTAGCTCTTTTCTGTCGACAAATATAACTACTGACAATTAAGGAACAACCGCGGGAGAATTGATCTCCAAGTTTCTATCTTTTCGTGACGCTGTCAATATACCGGTAAGAAGTTTTAGGTGGTTATCTCCAGTTTTAACGTGGATACCTGTTATAACACATTCAAAAGTCCTCTGCTGAAGCCATCCCCCTAGGCAGATACCCTTCAAGTAACTTTGCGTTAACCTAAAACATAATAGGTGGTTGTTTCGGAAATATAAAATAATTTTTTCAAGCTTTGTATTCCTTTTTACCCATAAAAAATCTTACTTAACTTAAAAGATTCATGCTATTGCGAAGTGCTCTATTGCACAAAAATATCCATTTAAGCTATGTGATGAAAGGATATCGAATATTTTCAATTAAACTGTTTCAGAAATCTTCTGGAGAAAGTTTTTAACTTTCCGTAAATACACCGTAAATACACCAATTAACACCGTAAAAATGACGCTCATTTTCTTAGGAATATTTAAATGACACGAAGTCATTAAATTAGAAAAAAAAATTGATAGTATGTCATAATAAGAGTAAGCAGTGGCCTAGTCACTAATCTCTGTTACTCCAAGAACATGGAAAGTGAAGGAGCACTGGCCAGTGCTTGGGAGGGTGACATCCTCTCGCGGCTCAACCTCAACCTCAACAGCACACTACGCCACACAAGAGGTAATGCTTTCGGACTAGTGACATCAGACCGGCTTGGGAAGTGCTTGGGAGGGTGAATTCCTCTCGCACCAGGGACCCTACCACGATGCTATCGGAGAATATCAGTGTGTGACTGATGGTTCTCACTCACGGATAGTCAAATTCTTCGGATAAATAGCCGTGACTCTCTTTTTGATCATAGCACGATGAGTGTCGAATAAAAGAAGTGATAATTTTTGTACCTGTTAGATCGATCTCGACACTGGGACCAATCAACCAATCAAAACACACTGCTTTCTCCTCCTTAAATGAAGGCATTGTCTTGAGAATTTCTGAGGGTAGGGAGACATCCATCAAGGAAGGAGTGTGCTTTTTGAAAGGGAAGGTGATAGTCAGCAGCCAGTGGCGGTTCCATTTGAGCACACGAGCACATGAACCCGTAGAGGAAAAACCAGAAAACTAAACACACTAACAAATTAAAATTTGAAAGAATATTAAGTACACTTCTAGATTTTTGGGAATTTAAAACGCGAGTTTTATTCTCCCCCACTCCGCACTATTATTAAAAACGCTTATTATAGCTAACGCACTGCATTGTAGGTAACTACGCATAGTACTTCGTAACTCGCACGTGCGATCGGCCGAATGGCCTTCTGAACAACTCTCTGAGAAAAGACGCGGAGAGAGTTGCGGGAAAAGTAAGGAGCTGCTGATATCACTCCGTACGCACATTTTTAATGTGTTCAGGGACGATTTTTTTTTTTTGGCCGTTGTCTCTTCCGGACTCCCTTGGCTTGTTATATTCTGTTAGTTAATCGATATTTTTTTCATTTTCTTATTATTTTCTTATCATTTTTCACTGCACTATTTTTTACGAACTAGTGTAAATAATTATAACGGGAGTAAAATAAATGTTTCGGAAATAAACCAATACCATTCAATATTATCCTTTGAAAAAAAAAAAAAAAAGATTGAAATAAAAATCAAGACAACACTTTTTCTAAAACTTAACTTGATGACGAACTGTAAGACCGATTACTTGTTTTATTTCAGCTGCATGCATTGTTTTCCTTTAAATGCTGGACATGCAAATATATTTTAACTTGCAAGTTGCGTCGTATCTGCACATTTAATTTTCGAAATTTATTTTGTGAACCTCCATTTAAATAACCCACGAGCCGCCACTGTCAGCAGTGCAAGGGAAAGGGATCCTTTTGAGGGAGTGCTTACCACTCCATAATACACACAATAAAAAACCATCCATCTTCTACTCTCCGATATCGGAATGCAAGTTTTCGCCTTCATCTGACGCGTCGGGAAAAAACAGCATTATTTCCGAGAGTAGATACGACATCGGAACTTTTCCGACACCTTTATGCCAGCACACATGGGATATTTCTCGGATTGTGACGCCATGAGAAGAGAAGAGTGGCTAACGAAATAGGCAGGCTCCGGTGGTCACGGCTACTTTTGAAGTCACGTGACTCTAAGATAGTGAGGATCTGCTCTTTTGATAAACTAGCGCTTACTCAGATAAATACGTACACACTCAGGTAATGATTTAAAACAATTTATTTTTAGACTTCCCTTTGATAAAACATTCATATTTTTTTAAGAATAATGATTATCTAATCTCGCTAATGAAATGAATACTTCGTTTTCAATTACTTGAATATATCCCCACGTTACTTAATTTGTTGATTGCCCCATTTTCAGAAAGTAATATTTTTGCTAAAATTTGCTATAAATACAAAATAACTTAATTATTTGATACATAAAAAAGAAAGAATGAAGGAAGAAGGAAGAAAAATACAAAACAGATTAATAAAAAATACATTTTTTGATTCTATAAAAAAGGACAATCACCTTTTCTTCACTTTTAGTACTAATATTCATAGAAATTTGATGAAAATAAAATATAACCTTATCAGATAAAACCTTTTTTCTTAAATCCAGTTTTCAGTATAAATTTAAGGAGCATATCAGCAATAATGTCTCAGTAAAAATCTCTGATTCTATTTCTAATGAAGTACATAAATTATTATTACGTACAAATAAAATAATCCAACTTTTATCTGAGTAAAATAAGTAATACATCAATATAAATAACTTTAAATAAATTTATGAATTTATAACAATATAAATAAATTTAAGGGGCACATCAAATATAAGAACCTCTGAATCTATTTTTAATGTAGGACATAAATTATTTTTATGTACAAATAAAATAATCCAACTTTTATTTGAGTAAACATAATAATACATGTTTTCAAAATCTTTTAAAAGGATACAACAAAATTAATTACTAACAAATTTTGAAAACATTCATACAAAACACGCACATTCTTTGTATGCCTATTAATGTTATAATCATGAAAACACTTTCACTCGTTTTCCACAGATAATTAACTTTTATTCCATTCCTTCTTGCAAGGGTGGATTAAAGGGGGGTGGGCGATGGGGACGACCCTCCCCTCCCGAGAAAATAGAAATTAATGTTAAAGATCCTATTTTACTTCCACAAAATGGATGTATATGTCATTCTTCTAACTAACCGCCCCCACAGAAAAAGTAACCGCCTCCCGCCCGACAAACTTACATTAATCCGCCACTGCCTTCTTGAAAGTGAATATAAATAATATTAAAATGTTAGTTTGTTAAAAAAACATTTTTTTCATATGCTTTATGTAATGTAAATAATGCTACCTCTAGTAATTTCTATTTTTAATCAGTCATCAACAAAATATCTAGACAGATTAAAATTCAGATGATTATAAGACAAGCAAAATTTATGGCCCATATTAAAACCCAGTTGATATTTCAATAGTTTTCTCTCAATTGCATATTTGAAAATATACTTTTCTAACATGTTTGAAGAATTAATGCAATTACATTTTAAAATTTTATGAACATTAGTCACTTTATTAATAAATATGTTATAAACCAAATATTCAAAAATACCAATAAAATCATTAACATATGCCAGATTATCATTAAAATTTACAAAAGAAATAGTTACTTTAGTGTAATCAGATAATAATCCATTTTCTTCAGGGCAACACAGTTCCATTAATTTCTCTTCGGAAATGAGGTGTGATCTTCGAGTCTAGTTGTCTGCTATTTAACTATTACTACTCTATGTTAAATATTAGGGAGTATTCCGAAAAATGTTAGGCACAGCATTTTCGGAAAGTTTTGGCCTTTCTTTTGTAGATTACTTTGTCAACTCGAATAATTTAATTTTCCTCTGTAATTCGACCGACATCCATAAACACTGCAGATACGAGGCAATTTTAAAGTAGATGAATGTTTTAAATGAACACAACTTTCAAATGTAAATTGTAGAAAAAACAATAAATCACATCTTTTTCTAACACATAATAATACATAAACGGCAAATTTTGTATGCGCAAAGATTAAAAACACAACACTGTGAATTTTAGAACACGAACCAATTTCCAGAGCAACTGTCGCGATTAGGCAATGCACATCGGAAGGATTTTCAAGAAGGTAGATCAATGTTTTAAATGAACACAGCTTTTAAATGTAAATTGTAGAAAATGCAATAACATCCTTTTCTAACAAATAAGAGTACCTAGAACGACAAACTTCGTATGCTCAAAAATTATTTCAGAACAGATTTCTAGAGCAACTACCGCGAAGGAAAATTCGAATTTTCACCCGTCAACCACACACGGTCACGTGATATTTCATCACCAGACCCTGTATTTTTCGTCTGCCACGAAGAGAAGGCTCGATTTATCCGTTTCGGAAAGTTTTCCGATACTATCGTAGTAGGGACCCTGAGTGTTGGGAAACGTATACACTAATGGGAGCTGGCGCACGAAAAAAATCTGTTCGTGGCTCTAATGTCCACCATGTTCACACGATACCTCTGGGGGAGCTGATTTCAGGTGGTAGGTCTCTCATTGGAATTGGTTCAAAATTAGGAGACCACTCATAGGAGGCAGTGTTGGCCTACCTAATAGGCGCTTCTTCATGAAATAAACACAATCCGCAGCCCCGAATTCTGCAACTAAATTATTTTTTTCTTACAGTACTGACATTTTTATTCAAGATTAAAGAATACTTCAGTAAAAACTTTCAATAAACACAAAAACAATTGCAGGGAATTTTGAAGTTAAAATATTGCATACATGAGAGTGAGCGTATGACATATGAGAGTGTAATCGATATTACACTCATGTTCATAAATTAAGGATAATGAAGTTCAGGCAAAGAAAGAGAAAGAAGCAAAACAAATTTGACTTATTTGTAAAGTATATTTATTAAACAAAAAGTAAAGAGCAAAAAAGATGCTATATGTTTGACATAATTAATAAAAAATGCAAGTTTTACTCCCTTGACCCAATTTCAAAAAAGAACCTATTTACAAAAAACAGTATAACATGGTTAGGATGGTTAATACGGAGTATGTCTCCCGGACGATGCAATACAGGCCTGACAACGCCTAGGCATGCTGAGTATCAAATGATCAATCTGATCTTGGGGAATATTACACCACTCATCAAGCAATGCCCTCCAAAGCTCCGGTAGACAGGTGGGAGAGGGTTGACGGGCTGCAATTCGTCGGCCAAGCATATCCCACACATGCTCTATTGGATTCAAGTCCGGTGAGTATGCTGGCCAATGCATACGGGTGATATCCTCCGATTGAAGGCATTCGTCTACAATGTTTGCACGGTGAGGACGGGCGTTGTCATCCATAAACACAAATTCAGCACCCATGGCGCCCCGAAACAAACGTACATGTTGTTCCAGAATGACATCCCGATAGATGTGGCCTGTCATCGTTACACTCTGAACATGCAGGTCAGGTCTGGAACCAAGAATAATTCCTCCCCAAACGAGCCATCCTGCACCACCGTAACGGTGTCTTTCAATGGTGTTCTCTTGGTGGTAACGGGTACCTGGCGCTCTCCAGATGAATGTCCGGCGAGAATCAGACTCCAAACTAAACCTGGACTCGTCGGAAAACATCACACAAGACCACTGTTGCAGTGTCCACAATGCATGCTCTCTACTCCAGGTTAATCGCAGGCGACAGTGAGTTGCGGTAAGTAGAACACATCTGACAGGCCTACGAGCATATAGACCAATGTGCCCTAAGCGTCTGTACACGGTCTGCCTTGAAACTGCCGTACCGGTAGCTGAAGAGAGCTGACGAGACAGGTCTGATGCTGTACTCCGTCTCTTTCTTTTGGCAGTAACTGCCAAATAGCGGTCCTCATTCGGCGTTGTAACTCGGGGGCGACCTGTGCTGTAACGTCTACTCACATTACCATCATCTTGGAATCGTTGCCAAAGCCTGGAGATGACACTCAGGGCAATTCCAAGTTCCTCGGATACTTCCAGCTGGGTACGTCCACATTCCTGTCGTCCGATAATTCTTCCACGTAAAACATCATCCAAATGCCTCCTTTGTGCCATAACTATGCGGTTTTTGCACTGAAAGGCTTTCACAGCGCTTGTGAACAATTTTACTTCTTTGCCACCATTCCTGATATACCCCTCTCTTACACTCTCGTCATTGTGACGTACCATCCACGCCATCTGCTGGTTTCCTGTAATTTGCATATTCTTCTTCAAGATGTGTGTGATCATTCCACAGGTGAAATTTTTAATTTATAGATCAATTTCTGTGTGATTCTGAATTATCCTTAATTTATGGACATGAGTGTATTTCATTTAACGAATTATTGTGGGAGTTATTCCTGGAAAAAAACAGCATTTCATTAAAAGCGTACGAAAGCGATTGCTTCACTTAATTAAAGAAAGGCCTGCCCAGCCACGCCTTCGCGACTACAGGCTCTGAGTTGCGGAAGCACATGCCCCAGCCAGATTGTCAGCCTGACACGGAGCCCCCCCCAATGCTTGGGCACCGAAGCCAGTTTGATCTTCA